>OZ007496.1:138835340-139260340 GCA_963931805.1 Microdon myrmicae
AAACTCCGATGTTAACGCTTGCGCGGAGTCGGTATCAGAGATTATCGCCTTCTCTCTGGCTCAATCAATTGCCCAGGCTTGCTCTCCACTTTAACATTGCATACAAACCCCCGTAACGTACGTAACCCACGACTGTTTTACGTGCCTGCTCATCACATTTATTATGGCGCTAACGAACCCATCTCGTGTATGCTACGACAGGCCAATTCTTTCCCCACCTCCTTCGATTTTAACATCTCCACCCCCACTCTTAAACGACGTCTCAGAATAAACCCGTCCTAAATCCGCCCCCTCCCTCCAATAATCCCCGGTACCCAGCAATCCTACCCCCCCCCCCCCCTACCCTCAAAATAGTTTCCCAGCCCCACCCACAATTTCAACCTCTTCCCCCAGCTCACCAACCCCGCCCCCTACCAGTACGTAGACATGCTCTGCACTGTCACTGTCTCACAAATGCCGAATTTACCACCCCCACTTACACTCGTTCCTCCCTAGCCTCGTACCTCCCCCATCGCACAGTCACCTTCGCCTTCCTGTTTTTTTTTATTTTTTTCTCCTTCTTACTCTAGTTTTAAGACAGTCTGTAAGACTTTTTATATTAATTTAATTTAAGTTAATGGAAGCTTGCATTAAGCTAAATAAACGAGGGTTCTGCCCTCACACTAAGCTAAACTATTCTTCTGGGGATGGAGATGTATATTCCACATTCTATCAAACGAAGTTCGTATGATTAACCTTGGTTTGATAAAAAATGCGAGCTGATTACAGCGGCAAAAAACAGAGCTTTTAAGCAATGGCGCTCCAATCCCACCGATGTTAAGAGAACGAATTTTGTTAGAATCAGAAACGCGTGCAACCAAGCGATTGATACCGCGGAGAAGGCTCATAACGACAGAGTGATCAATAAGCTCCTTCGGTGCCCAACTGGTTCGCGCTCCTTCCGGTCAATGGCAAAAGCTGTCAGTGGTAACTTCACATCCTCTTCTTTCCCTCCGTTGGTGACAGACAGCGGGACGTTAGTCACGAATCCAAAGCATAAAGCTAATGTGTTCGCGAATTTATTTTCGGCGAATTCAAACCTCGATCCCCGCCCTTTGAAGCCACCTGTGATCTCGCCGGTACGGTCTTCCATGCGGGATGTGAGATTTCGTCCGCGCACTATTCGACGCATTCTACGTGAACTGGATTGTAGGAAGGCAACCGGCCCGGACGAAATACCAGCAATAGTCCTTAAGAACTGTGCTCCAGAACTATCGCCGGTTCTTGGCAGACTCTTCCGCTTATCTTATGCACGGAGGACCTTTCCTGCCTGCTGGAAAATCGCTCGAGTTCAGCCAATCCCAAAGACGGGAAAAAAGTGTCTCTCACAAAATGACCGTCCGATAGCATTACTGTCTATTTTATCTAAGGTAATGGAAAAAGTCATCAATACAGAGTTAGTTAAGTATTTGGAGTACAACGAACTTCTGAATGATCGTCCATACGGATTCCGTGGCAGGCGGTCCACGGGAGACCTTTTGACACTTATAACCGATATATGGACATCTGCGATTTAACGGCATGGTGAGTCAAGGGCGGTCGCATTGGATATCTCCAAGGCTTTTGACCGCGTCTGGCACGGGGCATTGCTGAGCAAACTTCGTTCATATGGACTTTCCCAACAGCTTTGCGACTGGACGAGGAGCTTCCTCGGGAATCGATCGATCCGGGTTGTTGTAGACGGCGAGTGTTCGGATCTGTATCCTGTTAATTCGGGGGTGCCCCAGGGTTCCATTTTGGCTCCAACCTTGTTCTTGCTTCACATAAATGATTTGTTAGAGACAACGGATAAGAAAGTATTCAGTTTTGCGGATGATAGTATGTTTGTTTCCTCCTTTTCGAGTGTTCGGTCGATTGATGCATCTGCGTCGCATCAGCTGAGATGTAGGCATATTGACTCTCTGAATCAGGATATAGATAGGGTCCTGCAGTGGGGAATGGCCAATCTCGTCGAATTCAGTGCAACGAAGACACAATATACAACATTCGCAAAGAAAAGTGGATCATCGGTCCCACATCTGATGATGAATGGCCGGGCTCGAGGCTGGGGAAAGTTTGAAAATGCTCGGCGTCATGGTCTGTGTGAATATATCATGGCATAAACACGTCGAGGGTCGCCAGGTTAGCCTCAGGAAAACGGAGCTATCTTCTTAGAGCCAAGAAATATTTTACTCCGGCCCAACTTCTTCTCCTATATAAATCCCAAATTAGACCCGCGCTCGAATATTGCTCTCATGTTTGGAGCTCGGCTCCTAAACATGCCCTCGACCTACTTCAGAGCATACAGAGACGAGCGATCCGCCTGATCGGGGACTTGGCGCTGACGTCGGGACTACAGTCGCTATCACATCGAAGGCGCGTAACCGACCTCTGTCTGTTTTACAGATATTATCGCGGGCGCTGTTCTTCGGAGATTCGCGGTATTGTCCCACACAATTCGGCTTATATGCGCTCTACAAGACAATCCGACGGATCGCACCCGTTGGTGATCCATCTCCCGACGACGCGAACATCCCTGCATCAGAACTCGTTCCGTTACAGAGTGGGGAAGCTGTGGAACTCCTTTCCCACGCGAGTGTCCCCGGAGCGTTACAGCCTGCAACTGTTCAAAAAGAACTGCAACAGTTATTTGATGGCATCTCGGGCATCTTAAATGCTTCACGCATTATATAGATCAAATCTATAATCTAAAAAGTCCCTGTGAAAGAAAACTTACCTTCATGCATCTCTTCGCATATAATGTCCTGTAAGAATTTCTTTCTACCTTTTCAAGAATCCCAGGCAAATTTCAATTTCCCATACCTGCACCGCAATCTCCGTCCAGCAGACCTGGAACATTTCCTTCTCCAAGGACCTTTAATGCTACAATGCGTTAGATAAAATTCCTAAAAATAGCTCCTTAATGTGCATATGCACCATAAATACAAAACATTCGGCACCCATTGTTATCAATTGAAATGCAACGTCGGGCGGCTTGTTTTTACAGCTGCAGCAAGCCGACCGGGGATTCACCATCAATAGACAAACAATCATCGGTTTCGTACGTCGCCACAAACTAGTTTCCCTGCATATACAAATGCGGGCAAGGGATTCGGTTCTGCTACCAATCCCATTAGAACCTTTTTTTCTTCCCAACGTCTATTATAGCGACGATGCACAGCGTAAACATGGCCCTCATTACCGGACGAAGCATTTGGTCGCTTCTCCCTTTGTTCCTGTTTTTCTCGTTTCAGGGTTCGTTTATCCTTTGCTAAATGCAACGATAAACACGGTGATGAGTACGATCACACACATACTACCATGATCTGCATTACGAGATCTGGTTATCTCTTGTGGTAGGTAAAACATATCCTTAGTGGAGAGCATATCCACCAGCACCGAATCGAGGGTGAATCAAGAACCAGATTCTAACCCTCGATTGGGTCGTCATCCAACCACTAGCGCTCGCATCACCTTGTCTTTCGCCACTGCCGAGTGCACACGAAAGTGTGCACTCCCCTGCGAGTCTCTCGTTTTGGAGTCGTGAGTGTCCGGACGTTTAGTTTTGTTTGTACTGATTTAAAGTAATACCAGTAGTTTTGCATAAAATAAGTTCATGTAACACCTATAAATACGAACCGAACAACAAATCCAGTTATAATTAACAATAAACAAGATCGTGCGTTTTATTCCCTTTTTTGTTAACGGCTTCTGATGTGTTTTGACTTTCTTTCGGTGGAACTTTCGGTGATGATGGTGGTTAGGAGTGAATCCAGTGCCGTACGCCGGCACACCCAACTCCTAACCCCACAGAAGTATCTTAAAAAAAAAAAAATTGGTGATAGGTCAAAGTCGAACAAGATAGAATGGGAGTTAACATTTCTCACCATCCACGAAAGGGATTCATTGTCTTCAGAGGATCTAAGTTATGGAGGTAGGCGCAATCGACCCAACCGGAAAGGACGCGATGATTGAACACTACGTCAGCCAAGACCCTGCACCCCTGAAGGGTTCTGATGTTGATTAATTTGAGGCGGTTAATGTACGGGACAGAATTAAGAGCTTTCCCCACCCGAGCTCTCGAAGAGCGAACCGAAGGAAGCGACGTTGAATACTGTCGATTCTACAGATATGGGTCTTGTGGTATGTGGACCATACCTGATTAGTATATTCTAGCAATAGACGAACGAATGTAAGATAAACCGATCGAGTTACGTAGGAGTTGGAGAATTTTTTTTTACACTAACGCGCGCACAGCAGGGATTTTGAAGTACCCTTAAATGTCAGAGCTCAGTGCGAGCGGATGGAGAGGAAGTGGATAAGGAAAGGAGGTGTTGCACCTGAAGTCCACTTCCAACGTGAACCGATGCCCATTCACAGATTGACGGGTATCGCGGGAAAATGTCTGAAGAGGCAGAACACATTCAGCTAGTTCAGTTGAGCGACCGTGATAATACCTATAGAAAATAGATAGGCATGATACGTTGCGCCTGTGTTCTAACGACGGAATTGATCGACTTGCGCCTGAGTCCCCAATAACTTTCACTGCTCGTTTTTGCATCCCATCGAGCACGTGTAGTGCAGTTGTGGATGCACTTGACCAATTATGGGAGTCGGACTCCATTTTTGGACGAATATACGCCTTGTAAATAGTGGCCAGGTTGGGTGGAGTGAAGTATCTTTTGCATCTCTTAAGGAACCTCAGACATTTGACTGCACTTTTCGCAGCTTCAAATATGTGATCATTCCACATAGTTCCTTGGCTTCGTCGATGCAAGTGCCGTTCATCGACAGTATATTTACTTTGGGTTTCACCTTTGACGACAAGAGGCGGCACTGAGTTTTTAGGGCATTGAATTCTACTCGGTTAGATAATCCCCACTGATGTATCTTGTTGAAGTCTGAATTCAATGTATCAAGCATAAGTTGCTGGTTGGTAGTGATGTTCGAAGAGTTTTGACGGGAATGTTTGTATGAGTATGAGAAACTCAACGTGCTGTCATCAGCAAACGAGTAATTTGTGTTGTGAGTAATTGACAAGAGATCATTTATAAAAATCAGGAAAAGAGTGGGTGAGAGTAACGAACCCTGGGGAACACCTGCATTAATTTTATGAGCGACAGATTCGACACCATCAAGAACCAGTTGGATTGAACGGCCAGAAAGATGGTCGATCGATTGGATCAGGGAATTCTTCACTCCATAGGAATGCAATTCGGACAAAAGGACAGGATGCCAAACTCTGTCGAGGGCTTTTGAAGTATCCAGTGCGACTACCTTGCTTTTACCGAGGTAGTGGATGGAATGTGTCCACTTTTCGGCAAGATACACCATCAGATCTCCTGTGGACCTATTGCTACGAAAGCCATATTAGCGGTCATTTAGGAGGTAATTTGATTCCAGATATTTCAAAAGTTGACGGTTGATAAGTGATTACATTACCTTGGAGAGAATAGAAGTTAGTGCTATGGATCGATGAGAAGAAAGGGATGATTTCTCACCCTTTATGGGAATCGGCTGAATGTTCGCTGACTTCCATCTATTTGAGAAACGGTCAGTAGAATAAGACAAATAGAAGAGTTTCCGCAGTGGCTTAGCGAGTGAAGAGGAACATATCTTCAAGAGGATTGGGGGAATGCCATGAGGACCAGCGGATTTGTGTGCGTTTAGCTCTTTGAGTACGCAGGCAATAGTATGCGTTTAGAAGTGAATTTTGCTCATGGTGTGCTGCTTATGCTCAACTGATGCGGTATCAGGCAGCGTTGAGTTGGCTGCAAAATGAGTATAGTATTTTTTGTCCCACTCTCTGGTCATGCAAGAACTTGGCGCGTTGAATATATGCATCGTAGTCATTTCTAGCTCTCTTAAATCTTTTCCGGTTTTCCTCAGTATTGTTTGATTTATACAACCGAAAGCTCAACTATTTAGCCTTAATGGCTTCTCTGAACCCGGAATCGAACCACATATTTCTCTTGGGTTTGATACTCTTTATCCTGTGTGGAATTAAAGTTCGCATGCCAAGTAGAATCGTGTCTGTCAATGTGTCCGCTATAAAGTCAACATCGTTATTGAGGAAAAATAACGACGAATTTAACTTCCCACAAAAGTCGTTCAGACCTTCCCAGTTGGCTTTTTCGTAGAACATACTGTTCTTTTGGGAGCTTTCTCATTAACGTTACTGTTGGTTAGAGCAAATTTATCTGACACGACATTGTGTATTTGTTTGGCTGGGGGGTGAGAAACAGGTCCAGTGTGTTGGGGAAATGACCATATATGTCTGGTACCCAAGTTGAGTTAAACTATTTGAATCAGCAAAAATCTGGACATATTGGCCTTCAGGTGTTGTGTGTCCGGAGTGACGAAGCCACTGAGAGTTATGCACATTAAAATCATCTGCAATAACAATTTCAGTGTGCGGATATAAGGTCAAGATCCTATCGATAGAGTCAAACAGAGCATCAAATTCGTTACAGGACGCGTTTCTATCCAAGTTCGGGCTTCTGTAAAGAAAGCAGTAATGTATGTTATGCTTACGAACGTGAAGTTTTAGGCAAGAGAAATTAAATTCTGGATTGGAACTGAGCCCATTTTGTGGCAGAAGCTGATAAGCAATATCATTTCGTATGTATGTGGGTATACCACGATGTGGGAAGAACAGTGGCACTAAGTTATATCCAGGTAGATTAAAATCGGAAATATCTGTATTAGTAATTTCTGTTGACGTCCGGCGCCGTGCTTCCTCGGAATGAGGGAAGAGCAGGGACCTTTTCTTTTCCTGAGGATGGTAAGACGTTTTCTGTACGTCTTCTTTCTGATTTAAATAATTGGTTTTACTTTCCTTTTATATTTCTTTATTTTTATTCTATGCTGTTTATTCTATTCTTAATAACTTTCTTCCTTCTGGTTATTCTATTCTTAATAACTCGAACTCTCAATTTTACTTCTCTAACTCAACTTACTACCTCTACTCTCTAACTGATGACTCAAACTGTTCTCTCTAACTTCCAATCTCAAACTGATTTTACAAATGAATTTTTTCTCTACTTATAGAACATTATGTTCTAATTTACTGGAAATTATAACATGAACAAAACAAATTTTAACAAAGTATTCCTTTAGTTTCTGTGACTTTTAAATTGAATAAAATTTGAACGAAAATCAAAGTGCTCTGTTTTGAAATAAAAAGGGGCAAGTTATGAAAAGGGGCAAATAAAAAGGGGCAAGTTATGAAAAGGGGCATGTTATTAAATGTGCTGTAACTGGCAATATTGTGAATGTTTATGAATGGTATGTATTAAGTGAGAATGTAATATATGTTAAGGGAAGTTTTTAAGGATGTGTAAGGAGATTCAGTGTTAAATTTAATAAAGGGTAGTATTCTGGAATACAACATTACCTAGGTTTCACTAAGTGCAAGGATAGTTGTTTTCTGGTAAAAAACGTGGTCAGACACAGAGAGAAATTGCATCTCAAGCCGAGAATGTTACACAAATCAACGTGAACTTCCCGCTCAATTGAAATGGCCCTACACCGGAAACCAATACCGCCTCGGGAAAGCATGCAAGTCGGGACCAGCAATAGATAAACGAAAGAAACCACTGTAGGTGTTGAAACCCTTGTAGTAGGTGCCCCACTAGATCCGTGACGAAATCCAGGTCCCATCCCTTCCATGATGAACATTATGCCACTCAGATACCAAAAACTCTCCAAAGATTATAAATCAATCGTGAGTATCGTGCCAGAGGGACGCAAACAGAGATGCGAAAAGGAGGAAAACAGACACATGGAATGGAATGAGTAGAGGGTTTCCCGCACTGCACATCACTCGCGTGTATATCCTCGCACTTTTCGCAGCACTAAGACGTGGGTGTGGAGAACCGTTTGTTTGTTTAAGATCCCTCAGTAAGACTTCTCGCGCGAACCGATAGTGCAATTGGGTGTCTTGTGTATATTTAAGATTCCCATAACGGATTGCACAATTGATCCGATGGTGCGGATCACGAGGCAGAAGCGCATGTGCTGTCTCGTTGGCGGTCTTAAAGCCACTGTGAATACCTTGGATCATCGTTTCACGACCCTGAGAGCAGAGTTGACTTTCCGGATCGTCTCGTCAATGTGAGAGAGAGACAGTTAAGCTCCCCGTCGCAAAGGATCCCTACGTTGCGAATAGATTGTACAATGGTTAAGAGTTGGCTTTGAAGGGAATAGGAAGGCGAGGATAACTGAGTAGGTTTACGGGAAAATATGATAGATAGGCACTTGGTGAGGTTATATATAAAGAAATTTTTATCACACAAGTCGAGTAGTTGTCAAGGTCTGATTGCAGCAGTGCAGAATAGTAAATCTTGGTGTTGTCAGCGTATATGGACAAGCAGCAATTTTTAATGACCTTATCATTCATCATCGTCATCATCAGCACTACAACCGGGATCCGGTCGTGACCTTATTTAGCAAGTCTCTCTACCGGTATCCGATCCTTATCCGATACTTGTTAAATTATCCATAATCATTTGTTTTTCCGGGCAAGGTTATTAGCCTTGCGCCAACCTTTCTCAGGATGAATGTCATTAGTAGCAAATATAAATAGGAGAGGGCCTAGATGGCTTCCTTGCTAGACCCCAGAGGCAGCAAGGAAGCGGTTGGATATCATAGACCTGAACCGAACGGAATAAAGTCTATCCTTTAGATAGGAAGAAATTCATTTGAGAAATCCAGGTTCGAAGCCGAGGGCGGATAATTTGAAGAGAATAAGGTTGTGGGAGATTTTGTCAAATGCTTTACTGAGATCGGTTGAGACCATGTCGACCATACCGTGCTCTAGTGTGGAAGTGAACTCAACAAGGTGGATTGTAGTTGATCGGCCATTGAGAAAACTATGTTGCGCTACTGAAATAAAACATTTTCAACGAAAACTAAGAGATTCGTATAGAATGCTTTCGAAAACCTTGCGTAAATGGGATAGTTTAGCAATGGGGCGGTAGTTCGCGACATCATTTTGGGAACCCTTCTTGTGGATGGGGCTGATAGAGGAGGTTTTTCAAATGTGGGGGAATACTCCTTGAAAGAGTGCGACGTGGAAGATCAGTGAGACGGAAGCACAGAGAATCGATGAGCATTTCTTGAGAAGAATTGCAGGGATACTGTGGCGGTTCCGCCAAATCCCACGGTTTACCTTCCTGAAAAACCCTCATATTCATCACCCAAGACGCTTAAAGTCCTCGCCAATGCATTCGCATTCGGCACCCAAAAATGCTGCACGCATTTAAGAGATCAAATCCATGATCTTTCAGTCCCTGTAAAGAAAACTTACCTTCATGCATTCTCTTGGCATACCATTGCTCCTTAAGATTTCTTTATTAGCTTACCGAATATATTTATTTTCAAGCTTCTGCAAAAGAATTCTTACCTGCAAGCATACCTTCGCATGTAAAACCCCTTATAAGAGTTCTTTATCCTATCCTAAATTACCTGAAAGGAAATTCATCGGTTCATATATAATACAACCGCATAATCAGGAAACCTTACCCTTGAGGTGGTTTATACCAGCTTCATCATGTGCATCATAAATCACAAGACAAACACATTGGCTGGCGACCTACACCTAAGGGACTAAAACAAATACACACATCTCTTGGCACCAATTAAATCCTACAGCATAAGCAAATGCAAATAGGAATTCAATACTTACCCTTACCAGTGATGCCATAAACACCATTTCCTGATAATCTACCCAAAACCTATTAATACCATTTCTTCATTGCGCCGTGTCTCTTTATTTAGCCGCGACGCACATCTCAAACAAAGATGCAACTAGCGTCCGACGAGTTTCGGTTTTGTTTGTTTTACCAGATTCGCATCCCATGAATGCACCTCTTCCTTTCTTTGTTTAGATTCCTTCCCATGGTTTTGATCCATAAAAGAACCAGTTTACACACATACGAGGGTTGCGTTTTATATTTCGGGATTAGAGAACAAAAACAAATATTGATCATCGAAAATCACTTTATTGTTTTTCAAAATATTCCGCATGAAGATCTATACACTTTTGCATGCTTTTGAACCAATTGTCGAAGCACGTTTGCCACTCTGATTGAGGTATCTCCAACACATGCATTCTGAATGCTTTTTTGTTGGATTTGGCACATCTTGAAACACCCAGACAGTCGACTGCTGTTTACTTTCGGGCTCATACGCGTAAATCCACGATTCATCACCTGTCACGATGTCATAGATGTGTTTCGAAGCACCGCGACCGTATTTTTTGAGCATTTCTTTCGACCAATTGACACGAGCCTTTTTTTGGGCGATTGACAAATTGTGTGGGATCCAACGCGAACAAATTTTTTTGACAGTCAAATGTTTATGCAATATTGAATGTATGCTGGTCCCACTAACGCCTAAGGTTGCCTCAATCTCATGATAGGTCACATGACGATCTTCCAATATCAGTTCGCGCACAGCATCAATGGTTTTCGGAACAACAACTGATTCTGGACGACCTTCACGAAATTCATCTTGGAGTGAACTACGACCACGATTGAATTCACCATACCATCGATAAACACTGGTCCTTGATGGAGCTTCATCGCCAAAAATTGAATTAAGTTCATCCATGCACTGTTGCTGAGTTAGTCCACACCGAAAGTTGTAAAAAATAATCGCACGAAAATGTTGACGATTTAATTCCATTTTTGGGCCGAGATGAATCTTTTAAGTTACTGTAAACAACACAAATAGCGCTCGTATGTCAAAACGTTCTGAGTGCGTATAACCTCAAAAATGTCCAACTTTACGACAGAGCTGTCAATTGCCGGATTGCACCACTAGGGTTGCCAAATCCCGAAACATAAGAGGCAACTCTCGTATATGTGTACTGTGGCGATCTTCCGTATGATATCTGTTGGTTACCCGAAAGAGAGACTTTACGTCTCTCTTGGAACAGGAAATACATGCTTAATTTAAGAGAGCCAGCTTCACTGACCGAATTCCCTAGTCAGCGAATTTGTATCGCGAAGTCCTTTTCCATCTGCCGACGGCAACAGTCGTGCGGACTTCCGTTCCCGTTCCGCGGACGGGTGCGATAATAATAAAAGTCTTATTACAACCTCTAAAGAAGCCGGTCGAGTTTCGTGATTACTTTAACCTCCCACTGTATCGTGTGCACGCGTACCTAATCCGAAGTAACAGTAATTTCGTTGACGTGAAATAGGTCAATAGACATTAATTACATTTAAGAACTCTGTTAAACGTGTCTCAAACTGAACTAGTAATAACGCCGTAACAATATCGTAAATATACAAATCGGACAATAAAATGACCATTTAATATCTATTGGACAGTGCATTTGACCTTCTTTCCCGCGGAACCTTAGTGACGATAAATTAGTGTGTTTAATTTTTGTCCTGTCGTTGTGTCCGGTGAACTGTTTTCGGCGGAATTATGATGGAGGAGGAAGTGAAGCGAGTGTCCGTGTTAGGCACATTACTTCCTCCCCATAATACCACCAAGGCCCGATGTAAACTCGTCTTTGAGTTCCAGTAGTTTCGATTCGAATTAGAGGCCGATAAAGGGAGTTGCCGAGAAGAGGACCGAGGGAAAATCGGCCGATTGGTGCATTAACGTCGCACCAGCTGAGATGTAGAGAGATTGACTCTCTGAATCGGGATCTGGATAGGGTCCTGCAGTGGGGAAGGGCCATTCTCATCGACTTCAATGCAGCGAAGACACAATATACAACATTCACAAAGAAAAGTGGATCATCGATTCCAGAGCTGATGATGAATAGCCAGGCCCTCGAAGGAAAGCTTGAAATTACTCGGCGTCACGGGCTATGGGAATGTATCGTGGCATAAACACGTGTCGAACGTCGCCAGGTCCGCCTCTGGAAAACTGAGTTATCTTTTTAGAGCAAAGAAATATTTTACTCCGCCCCAACTTCTTTCCCTGTATTCCCGCGCTCGTTCTCTCTATTGTTCTCATGTTTGGAGCTCAGTTCCTAAGCAAACTCTCGACCTACTTGAGATCATACAGAGACGAGCGATCCGCCTGATCGGGGACTCGGCGCTGACATCGGGACTACAGCCGCTATCACATCGAAGGCGCGTGGCCGACCTCTGTCTGTTTTACAAATATTATCAGGGGTACTGTTCTTCAGAGATTCGTGGTATTGTTCCGCGCGATTCGGTTTATATGCGCTCCACAAGACAATCCGACGGATCACACGGTGCAAACATCCCTGCATTAGAACTCGTTCCGTTACAAAGCGGCGAACCTGTGCAACTCCCTTCCGACGCATGTTATCACGGAGCGTTATTATTATTATTTATTGGCCTGTAGGAACCCGGAAGTTCATGACCTCACCGACTCGGCTTCGCCATCCTTCCCTGTCCTGGGCACTCTCCTTCCACGCTTCACCATTCGATCCGATCTCCTCAAGGTCAAACCTAACATTGTCCTCCCATCTCCGTCGCGGCCGTCCTACCGGTCTCTTTCCCGTTGGTCTACCGTCAAGGATTCTATGCACGGTCCTATCGTTCCCCATTCGCGCCACGTGTCCGGCCCATCTTAATCTTCGCGACTTGATTACTCTCACTATTGTAGGTTTGCGATATAGTTCTTCCAATTCGTGGTTATGGAGTCTCCTCCATTGTCCTGCCTCCTCGTCATATTTACCTCCAAAGATGCCTCTCAAAACTTTATTCTCGAATAGACGGAATTTGTTTTCTTCCCGTTTTGTGAGAGCCCATGTTTCGCATCCATATAGAACAATTGGCATGATTATGGTTCTATAGACACGCAGCTTTATGTTACGTGATAGCAGTCTGGATTTCAGCAGTTTACTGACTGCGTGCCAACTCGCGTTGCCGGAATGCAGTCTCTTGTTAATTTCCTTCGACATTTCGTTACTGGCCTTCAGTATCGTTCCCAGATATTTAAATTCTTTAACTTTTTCAAAGATCTTACCTCTGACGTTTATATGTGTTCTCTGAGACCCACCTGCTCTCGCCGTAATCATGTATTTTGTTTTGTCTTCGTTTATTTCTAGGCCCACCTCTTCTGCCGCTTGCATGATGATTTCACAGTTTTTACTAACAGTCTCTAGATTATCGCCCAGAACGGCGATGTCATCCGCATATGCGAGCACTTGTGTGACCCCGTTCAGGGATGATCCGGCCATGTTGTCGTCTTGTACCTTTCTGATGACATACTCGAGCACAAGGTTAAAGAGACACGGTGATAGACCATCTCCCTGCTTTAGTCCGTCCCGGATTTCAAATGGTTCTGAGAGGTGGTTTTCTATTCTAACTCGCCCTTTGTTTTCGTTCATGCAAATTTGAATGAGCGCGGCATATTTTTTTGGGACTCCCAGCTCAACTAGAATATGGTAGAGTCTCTGCCTTGCGACTGAGTCGTAGGCTTTTTTGAAGTCAACGAACAGTTGGTGAACCGTCTCTCCGTATTCCCACTTCTTTTCCAGCAGTTGTCTTATTGTGAACATTTGGTCGCTTGTTGACCGGTTCCTACGGAATCCACATTGGTAGTCTCCCAGTATCTCTTCTGCGTAAGGTGTGATTCTCGCCAGAATGACATTTGTTAATATTTTGTATGCGGTTGGGAGCAATGATATTCCTCTGTAGTTTTCACAGTCAGATCTGTCGCCTTTTTTGAAAATGGGGATGACTATTGAGGTTTTCCATTCTTCCGGAGTGACTTCCTTATCCCATATTGTTTGGATGAGCTGGTGGATCTTTCGAGCGGTTGCCTCTCCTCCATGCTTCACAAGCTCTGCCGGTATGCAGTCGAATCCGGGAGCCTTGTTGATTTTCAATCGATTTATTGCGTCTACTACTTCGTTGAGAGACGGCTCTGGGATCTGAGGCTCAGCTGTATGTACGCTTGGTACATTTATCTGTGGTTGATGGGTGCGTACATTGAGCAGGTTTTCAAAGTACTGCTTCCATCTTGTCACGACACTGTTTGTTTCTGTGACCAGACAGCCGTTTGCGTCTCGAATTATTTTGGCTCTTCCTCGGTAGCCATTTCTAATTGAATTTATGCCGACATACATACCCCTGATGTTCTTTGCCCTAGAATTTTCTAGGATTTTTTCGATCCTAGTCTTCTCCCATTCGCTTTTTTTGCGTTTGAAGAGCCTCATTGTCTCTCTCCGAATTGTCGCGTATCTTTCTGCGTTGACTTCATCATATCTTTCTAAGTGGATCACTCTGAGGCGTTTACGTTCTTCGATCTTCGCCCTGCACTCATCGTCAAACCAAGGTTTGGACTTAATTGTTTTCTTAAATCCTAATACCTTTTGGGCTGTTAGTTTGATTGTGTCTCTGATCGATGTCCATTTAGTGTTCACACTATTAGCTTCCTCTTCCTCACTGCTCACATTCTCTAGAATGCTAAATCTATTCGTTAGCTCGTCTTGATATTCAGCCCTTTTGCGTAGGTCTTTCAGTTTATCAGTGTCGAACGTTTTGCTTGTCTCCCGTGACTGCCCATGTGGGATTGCTGCGAGGCGACTCCTGATTTTGCCAATCACTAGAAGATGATCGGAGTCGCAAGAGGAACTGCAACCGTTTTTTGGTGACATATCAAGACGCGCACTCAGCGCTACAGGTTCGCCTCTCCTGAGAGAAGTATAGTAAAAAAAAAAAACAATAATAATTCCAGGTTGAATTTACTTTGTATCGGATCTGGTCACCACGCTTAGGAAGAAATCATATTGGCTGTCATCCGGCATTTGCGAGAACAAAATAGCCCCACAAGGGATGAATGTTTATAATTCGTCCGCGTTGCCGTCGAACACCAGTACGACTCTCAATACATCACCCAGTCCAATAGTCCAGTTCATTCTGAGATTTTGTTCGCGTATTTCAGTGGACAGGGCCTCCGGAGGCTCAACCTAACGTTTTGATAACCACGTACTAGATTTTGGGCTATTTTTGACGACGTATTTAAAAAATAGCCCTTCCCAAATCATCGTGAAAAAGACAAGGAGCAAAAAGAAGATATTTTCATTGGTCCTGAGACAAGATGACCGATGCGGTGGAGGAATTTTTGAAAGTATCAAGGGTGAAGGGTAAAGAAGAAAAAGACCAACAAGCAAGGAGAAATTGTCAAACAGCGTGAACAAACTTTCCTTCCTATATTTATCAACCACGGGATTATGATGTGTTAAAGGAAACAAACCTAGGAGAAGAATATCTAGCACCAGCAAGATGGAAAACAAGTGAACTATCGACAGAAATAGAGAGAAAGATTATACTCAAAAAGAACTTATTAAACCGACAGTATATTCCCAAGTTATTTAAGTTTTTAGTGGCTTCTTGTTACCTGTATATATGGATGTGTATATTTATATTTATATTGTATATGTATGTATATAGAAATTTAAAAATTATTTTGGGATCTTTCTTTTATCCCCGTTGAATGAATACATTTTAAAAAATTGGTTTATTTAAAGGTATTTTTATTTCTTTTATCTGATAATAAATTTTTTTTTAATTCACTTTGAAATGGATTTAAAATTAGCTTTTATCCCCTTTAAGTTATATTTAAATTTTATGTTTCATCAAATAATAACATTCATTTTCTTTTAAATTTAATTTGGAATGTATTGTAAATACATTTACTTTGGGGTTCGCTTTAATCCCCTTTAGATTAGATTTAAATTTTATGCTGTTTTTCTTGCACCAAATAATAATAAATATGAGTACAAATACCTTGTGAACTGCTTTGGTGTTGTTGGGTTACCGTGTTGAATCATGGATGCTACTGATGCTGTTGAGTGCATTCGTCGATGTCGCATTGGTGGTGCTGCTACTGGGCTGATGTTGAAGCTGTTTCATCCCCTGGTGTTAGGCAGCCGCCGATGTTTTTTTTTCGGAAGGGGTCTAAATATGCGTCACATACAACGAGTGAGGAAATTTCACGATTTGTTGAATGCTTTCTTTCTTTCACGATTTGCTGAATGCTTTCTCTCACCAGCCGTTGCGTTTTGTCTCCAACTATCGTTCCTCTGCGTAAAAGATGGTTATCCTACTCGTTTTGTCCGTCTAAACGCCACTCCTTTTTATTCATAGGGGGTGGATAGTCGTCATGCTTTTCAACTGCTAACTTCGGAGTTACTACTGTGCTGTATTTAGTATATTTTTCGACTGGGTTGATTTTCGAGAGAACCTCTGATGTCTCCTGATTTAGTCCATTGCAAATTAAATGTCACTAATTTTTTTCTTTTTTTTTTACTCGAACTGGAAACACTTTATTAAAATTGGGCGTTGTGCACAACACGTTATATATTGGTTTGTGTAGGGGACGAAGTCGTGGCGCCAGCATGGGCGCAGGGATTAGAAGTATTGTGCTAGGCATGGGCACTCCGTTCACTTCTTCCCCATCATTCACTTAATGAAAGTTCCACTACAAGTTCATCGATTATTACGTCACGAACAAAAGAACGAAACGCCGCCACGTTTGTTGTCCACATTAACAATCGGCACCACCAGAAGTAAATAATTGAAACCCACTTTTCTTTTATTATTAAATTATTTATATTATATATATTTATTACTGGTTGGAGAGTTGGAAGGGTTTTACACATTAGTCTCTTACAGCACGTTTAGTTGACTCAAAGTTACATTGTTAGTTCACGATTAAAACGAACTCGTTACCCACAAAGCGCTTTATTCATAACACCAAACTAAGCCTACTCGTTATGAGATACACGTCTGAACTTAGGAAAAAGAAACTCGATCGACTCGCGGTATATCTACGCTTCCCCGCCGCGCAGCGGATAGCGGGAGCTTGCGCGACCAGCGTGGTCGGCAAATGAAAATGGACTCAGTGATACAACCTTCGTTTGGGGTGAGTTTTGTGGTGTGGTGGTAGATATCCTCTCCACTAAGGATATCGTTTTTATCTACCACCAGAGAAACGTAAAGTCTCTCTTGGTGGAATAGTAGAATGGTGGTATATGTGTGATCGTTCAGATCTGCGTTGTTTACATAACGCTTGCCGGTCAAAAGCGAAACGAAACCTAGACAAGGGATACAGACAAGGAAAGAAGCGACCTAATGCATCGTCCGGTAATGAGGATCGGCTGAGTAAATAGCAGTCATTAGATGCTAAAACGGATTTAGGATACCACAAACGATATGGATTTTTATGGTATCGCCGGGAAGCCTATGGAGGAACAGCGTTCTTTTGTTTGCAATTGGTGCGAGTTAGGGAAGTTTGCTTCAGCGTAAATTGCGCTTATTGAATGCAGCTGCTTGGGTATTTTATTGCTGGGAGAAAAAGGTCGCCGGCCAATGTGTACGTTAAGAAATTTATCATACCATGGTGAAGCTGAAAAATAGACGGCGCAATGTTTATGGTCCCTGGTGAAGGTTACATAGTATGTAATCCAAATACTTTGCTATTAGGAATTCGTGTAGGGAGATTTTCTTGGCACCGCAGGTGCCGAATTGGTTTGAGATTCCTGATAAGTTAAAAAATAAATCTTACAGGGAATTGTGTGTGAAGAGATGCATGAAAGGTAAGTTTTCTTTTCCAGGGACTTTTAGATTAAAGATTTGATCTCTTTAGTGCGTGAAGCATTTAAGGTGCTAATGCGATTGCATTAGTGAAGTTATGAGATTGGGTGTAAGTTATGGGGTTTTTTAGGTAAGTGAACCGTGGGGTTTGGCGGAACCGCCACATTTCTATTTCGTCCTCCCAAATTAGAAGTTCCGCCACAACAAACTGTTCACCAGAAAAACAGAAATAAAAAAGCAATGTTTTATCTTCATAACCGAACGGACACAGAACCACCGAATTAAATACACAGAATATTGTTTTTATTTTATTGTTTGTCGATTATGCCTTTTATTATTCTTCCTTATTTTTATAGTACACTAATTACACAGGTTACACATAACTAAACAATGTTGTCAGATCAGGTTCTTATTACGTGGCATTTGTACACTCAATAAAACGCGATTTATAAGAATATGGTTAAATGTACGAAGGGAATTACCGATTACCACTCGACTTGGGTATATGGACTGTACTTGCTTTTCGTGCGCACGGGCGCACGTACTCCCGTGTGCACACTACTTAGGGTAAAACACGATGCGCGCGCGTTGGAGGTTGGGTTACGACTCACCGAGGAAAGAACTTCGACCTGTATTCAACCCTCGATTAAGGGTGAGGTTCGGCAGAGAAAAAGACTTTAGGGTGTGGCCACCAAGGAAGTGCAATCTTTCCTTACTGGGTGTGACCAATGGAAGGCGATCTCTTTATGCAGTGGTGTGTATGTGTGATCGTACACATCACCGTATTTATCGATGCATTTCAGCAAAGGATAAACGAAACCTACAACGAAGGAAAAAGAACAAAGGGAGAAGCGACCTAAGGCATCGGTCTGTAATTAGGGTCAGCTAAATAAAAAAGCTGCAACTCATTACATGTGAAATGCATTTGGGATACTTCAAACAATTTGGATTGTTTATCGTATCGCCAGAATGCCAGTGGTAGAACAGAATTCTTTTGTTTGCACATGATGTGTGCTGAAGAATTTAGTTTTAGCGGCTATTGTGGCAATTGTCTGCAGCTGCGTCAATAAGCTGCTTGGAGTTGCTTTGTCGTTGGACAAAAGAGTCGCCAGCTAATGTGTATGTAGGGAAAATTGTTGTACACATGGTGAGGCTGGGAACAGCCAACACTAGGATAAGATTCCCCGATTATGTGGTTACTTGGTACGGTAACCGAATTGTTTTCTTTCAGGCATAATGTTTGACCTTTAAGGAATTCTTTTAGGAAAATGCATATGAATTATGAATGCCTGAGAGTCCGTTTAGGAAATTTTCTGCCGATGCGTTGATGCATGGAGAATGCCCTTGTGAAAGGAAATGCTTTGATGCGGGGAGATTGAGGTGCAAATATGGGTTGCGAATATGAGGAGTTCTTCAGGTGAGCTTTAAGAACCCCCACGTTTGTACCGAATGAAATGTCCGATTTTACACTAACATTTTTAAAGCCAATATTATATTTCCGTACATTTTTATTCAATCAAAATAGGATGCGTTGGCATCTATGACATTCTTCCAACGTGATACAAGGTCAAATATTCCTTTTTCGTAAAAGTGCTAACTTTTTGAGGCAATGCAATCTTCAAAGGCTTTTATGACCTCTGCTCGGTTCCGGAAGACCTTCTGCCGTCAAAATGAAGCCAGATTGCGGAAAAGATGGTAGTCCGCTGAGGAAATATCAGGAGAGTAGGGTGGATGTGGAATAATTTCATATCCCAACTGCAACCGTTTTTGCGCTTTACTTGCGAACTATGGGGTCTAACATTGTCATGTAAAAGGATGGAGCCGTGCCTATTTACCAACGCAGGTTGCTTTTCAGCTAATTTGGCATGCAGTATGTTGATTTCCTCAAAATATTTGATAGCGTTTATCGAAATGAAAAGTGAATTGGTCCTTTCGATGTCCACCCAATTGTCACCATAATCTTTTTTCGGTGAAAATCGGGCTTGGGGGTGTGTTTTGTTTTTCACATGCATCCAACCACTGACCAGGTCTGTTACGTTTATCATACATAACCCACGATTCATACATAAAAACGATTCAGTTTGGTGTCTTAATCTAAGCGATGCGAAGATTTCCAGGCGCCGAAGTTTTTGGAACTCGTTCAGTTCATGGAGTACCCATATATCGATTTTCTTGCTATAAGAGAAAGATATTGACATTGTCATTGGGGATACTCCCATGTTTTGTGCAATCTGCCGCACCGATTTCGTTTGGTCCGCATCCACCGTTGCTCTTAAAACATCGTCGTCAACTAACGTTTCCGCCTCCCCCCCTGGTTCATTTTCGATGCTGGAATCTCCCGAACGGAACTTTCCAAACCAACATCATTATTATTAATGCTTTCCATTGCCAATGACGCACTATGACTCATTTTAAATTCATAAAGGAAGAGTGTTCGAATTTGGACTACCGACAGCATGGTAAATTGTACTTGTAATGAACCCTAAAATTCAGCCATACGTACCACGTTACTTAAAAAAGAAAATTTAACGTTCTGATATAGATGTTCACTCGAGAACCTCTTATTCCAGACTGAGCGAAAATCAGACATTTCATGTGGTACAGCCCAATATTTTGTATTTTTTTTTTTTTGGTAGAAGATGATTTCCGGATCAAATCCCATCGCACCAAATTGTAGTATACAAGGTGGCGCAAAATTAATCACCCCATCGGGAGATGTTATAATTTTCGCAAATGGCGCTGTAAGTCAATCAGCCAATCAATCATGAACTAGACAGCGTTGAACGCGGAGTTTACAAAAGAAAAGTCGACAATCTTTCAAAAATAATTTGCACTTTATTAACTTTCGTCCTCTCCTCGGGACGGTCTTCACAAAGCTACTTCTTACAACTCATTCACTGTCTTACTGAACTACCATGCAACATCCATTCTATCATTCGGGATTCGGGTATTCGAAAAGGAAAGAAAGGGACAAAAAGTCAGAAATGCACTTCAACAGGAATCAATGGCTAAGGAATTTTGTATTTCTGTATATACAAAATTCTTGGGAGAGGATCTTTAAATGGGTATTTACTGACCCAAAATATAAACGCGCGACAAACGAACATGTGGTTCGTTTTATAGCGTTTTAGTGGGAAAAGCAAAAAAAGTTTCTAGACGAAATTTATTGTTAGTGTACTAGAAATGCGTTGTGGGAGTTTTTTTAAAAGGAATAAATAGGAATTTGTGAAAACATATGCCTGGAATTTTATGATCTTAGATGCAGAGGCGCATTTAATGATCTTAGATATAATTAAGAAATGAGTATGCGTGAACGTCTGGTAATGCAATTTGACTTCGGAATTTTAGAAAATTTGAGGATATGGATGGATAATATGGGGATATTGATATCTATCCATTATGGAAATGAATTGGGTTGCAGGAAAGGAAAAGTGCAAAATGTAGGGGGCGGTGAAACGCTAGGTCTTCGTGGAGCACTACAACACGAGAACATCTTTTCAACTGAGAGTAAATATGGTAACTATCTTAACGACCTTTAGTTCACACTCAATTTTTGGTATATAGTAGTCTAATACTAAAAGCAAACAATTTTCGATACCCCTTATTGAACTACTCTCATAGTACACTTAATATTTTTTCCCAAACAAATATCGTTTACGCTTCAGTGCATTTGGAATGTGTACAGCCGAATGATTTCGAATCACCCAAAGGGCTATAGATGTACGGAATGAACTGTAATAGGTCGTTATCTGAAACGTTTGAAACAAGTCGGTTGTAGGCCGTGGAGAGAGAAATATAAAGTGAAAGTAATACGTATGCAGGTAGAAACTCAGCCTTTTTGTCAAATTCAACTTTATTGGAAAAGATGCTTATATAAAGATTAAGTGAATTGCTTGGTATTCTGAGAGAGGTTGGCGCAAGGCTAATAACCTTGCCCGGCAAAACAAATGATTATGGACAATTTAACAAGTCTCGGATAAGGACCGAATACTGGTGGAAAGACTTGCTAAATAAGGCCAAGACCGGATCCCGGTTATAGGGCCGATGATGATGATGATGATATTGCTTGCTGAGACACTCCTAACTGTTTTACAAGATCTTATTGAGTTTGACATGGATTTTCATCTAGTAAATCTTGAAGTTGTACGTCGTCAATTTTTTTTACTGCACCTGGACCTTGTATTGAAATCCCTACCATCAAATATTCCCCCCATATATGTTACACTCCCACGACGTTACATCATTCATATCCCATCGTATTCTAATCAAAATCAAACTATTATCTTCTTATTAAAGTCAATCTAAACGACTGTCACGGGCAATGCCAAAATCACCCAAAAAGATGGTAGCTGTTGAGTGTCAAACTAAAATACCATCAGAAAAACCCATATCAAAGCAGAGAACCATGAATATAAACGATTCCCATGGGCAATGCCAATAGCAACCGAAAACATGGCAGCTCTTAGGTATCAAACCAAAATAACATCATCACAACTCATATCAAATCAGGGAACCATGAATCTAAACGAATCCCACGAGCAACCGTAGCTATTACTATTAATTGGCCTGTAGGAACCCGGAAGTTCATGACCTCACCGACTCGACTCCACCAACGTTCCCTGTCCTGTAGGCTCTCCTTCCACGCTTGACTATCTGATCCGATCTCCTCAAGGTCAAACCTAACATTGTCCTCCCATCTCCGTCGCGGCCGTCCTACCGGTCTCTTTCCCGTTGGTCTACCGTCAAGAATTCTACGCAGGGTGCTATCGTTGCCCATTCGCGCCACATGTCCGCCCATCTTAATCTTCGTGACCTGATTACTCCTGTAGCGATTCTAACAGATACACACACAATGCACAAGCAAAAATAGTGAAGAACACCGAACGAAAAATCGAATAAGAAAAATACATCAGAACCGTATACCAAGCGATAAATAAAAATAATTCACACCAGTGGAATATAGTCGAGTTTGGAAATATAATTCTAAACACGGTCAGTAGCCTGGTGTGTACCGCTTAGGTAAATCCAGTTTGGCGGATTGGAGGTTGTTTAACTTTGGCGAATGAACCTGTCTATAATTGGTGCAGTGTTCCGCCGAACACTGTCCGCAAGATGAAGAGAGTCGCCAACGGCACGCCACAGCACACTAAATGAAACATGGAGCACTTGCTTTAAACTTTATTTATTGTTGTCTTTTTGTTTGTAGTCAATTACACGTATTACCAAAGATACATTTTCGATTGATTTTCTGTTGAAGTATTGGCGTTTACAATTTTTGCACACTGAATTAAAGCTCGATCGACACGAAACTAACACCTTCTCGCAACGCGTGTACTTGCTAGCGCCTTCGGGCCAGATGTGTTATGTAAATAAGGCGGCACACAATCGACAACCGTCGAACTGAATTTCGACTACCACCACGGATGGTGATAATGATGTTCGATGATGAGCGAATTTCTTCTTTCAGGAATGAAAAATCACCCCTGGGACGGGATAACATGCTGCTAACAGAAATTCGGAAGTTCTGTTAGCAGAGCAATTAGGGAAATTTTTCCGTGTAGATACAGATACCAGTTTTGAATCTGGATATCTGTGTGGGCAGATAGTAGTCAGATTTTGATAGCCATATCGGGTAGCCTATTTCGAGCAACCAAGGAGGTTATATCGAGGAGCAGACCGTTAGAGAACTCCATCGAGGAGGTCGACAAGACGCGGTAATAAAGTAGAAGCGAGTAGGACTACGTTGCGAGTGTGTCGGAAGTTTTGTGTGTGTTTTGATTGTTAAAATAAGAACCTTCAGTTACGACGAATTACGCGTCATTTATTGCAGAAGGAAACCGCGAAACTTATGATAAGCGACAACAATAAAATAAAGTTCAAAACAATTTTCTTGTTGTTTCCTTTTTAACCGCGTTCGCTCTGGTGTATGTTTTCTCGGCGGCAAGCAGTGTTCGGCGGAACAGTTGAACAACATTAAAAAATCTCCAAACTCCCACTATTGTAAGTTTGCAGTATAGATCTTCCAATTCGTGGTTGTGAAATTTCCTCCATTGTCTTACTTCCGTCATATTTACCGCCAAAGATACCCCTTAGAACTTTATTCTCGAATACGCGGAATTTGTTTTCTGCCCGTTTTGTGAGATTCCCATGTTTCGCATCCGTATAGAGCAATCGGCTCCGACACGGAGCTTTATGTTACGTGATAGGGGCTTGGATTTCAGCAGTTTACTGACTGCGTGCCAACTAGCGTTGCCGGAGTGTAGTCTTTTGTTAATTTCCTTCGACATTTCGTTCCTAGCCGTCAGAATTGTTCCCAGATATTTAAATTCCTTAACAGTTTCATATATCTTGCGTCTGACGTTTATATGTGTTCCCCGAAGTCTACCTGCTCTCGCCGTAATCATGTAGTCTGACATAACTTCACTAATATTAATGTAAACTTCGTCAACCAACAGTTATAAACAACGGAATCTAGTATTCTGGCTGTTGCCAACACCCAGATTGATTCGTCAACCAGCTTGTTACATCACATTGACCAACACGAATTACCAAAGAAATTTCATTTCTTTCCTAAACTTATTTGAATGGGACTCATTCTTTTTTTTCTGATATTCTAGCTTTACTATCCTTTCCCCAATGTGTGTCCGCCTTATAAAACGTTTAATATTATAAAATTATTACCAGTCTCCTTACAGTGTGAACATTAAATTTCAGTTACTTGATCCGGCTAATTACTAATTTCAGTTACTTAATCGACCCACTAATACCCCCATCTGTCAAACTCACCCAGAAAACCATTCATTCTTTTGACAACGGGTATGCCTTGTCTAAATTTAGGAACAAAACGACATCCGAGAATGTCCGCCTCTATCTTTCATACTTCCACGACAAATCTGACTCTGTCTGTTATGAAGGTAAAACGAAAACCAGTTAACGACCTCCATCCAACAGGAAGGTCTACCCACCGACTTTTCTAGCCTCCGCAACCCGTTCGTTAAGTTCCATAAAAATCTCGATATGCTCCCTAATAAGGTGCTAAAAGATCTCTCGGTATTTCGCCAATGTATCGACAACAAAATGACCTATCCCAATAATGGCAAGCACTTTTGACCCTAATCAGTCGCCGTCTCGTACCCCCTATCATCTCAATACCCCCAATATGCTCTCCCTAACCGTCTACTATCAGAATGTTACAGGTCTCTTTGGCGGTAGTAATTTAGTAACTTTGGCGGATTATTTCGTAAGGTCCCTGCTGGATGATGTCGTAGTGTTCCGCCGAACACTGCTTACCGTGGAGGAAAAATATACCAGCGGAGCGAACACAGTCAATAAATGGTACACAACACCTTTTAGTTTTATTACTTGTTTATTGTTTAATGATCATCACACAGTTCACACCAATTGATCAACGCGCGTTTTTTGAGATGCTTTTTATTTTGCATTCGCTGCGACAACCGACACACGTTCGACTCACTTTCTCTTTGAAATTTTATAAGACTAAGTCGCGGTTACTATTGCCACAGAATCTCGACTCCCGTTCGACCTCTTCAAACTTCTCGTCCCGGTGACGATAAAAATCTCTCTAACTCCTACCGGTCCTTCGAAAGAGACTTCTCGTCGCGATGGCTATCAAATTCAGACTGTCTGTCTGCCCACTCAGATACCCAGATACAGATTGTCTATCTGTCTCTGTGCAGACAACTTTTTTCCTTAGATCTGCTAACAGAATATCCGAATCTCTGTTAGCAGCATGTTATTTATTCCGCAGGGGTAATCTGGGTGCCTGAAAAGGGAAAAGTCAATCGACGCATACATCCTTATTATCGCTGGTAGAATTTCATTTCCACGGCCTTCTGTTTGCGCAGAACATCTGGCGCGCAGGACGGAGATGATTGTTCGGACGTACAGCTCGTGGTTGTTTAGCTTTTGCAAACACAACCGAAATCCATTAGATCCTTCTAATGGGTGTGAAATTCTACGAAGGAATCGTGGGACCGGAGTATTTCCTTTGTTGACTTTACTCTCGCAAATATTCCGAATTATCTTGTTGAGATAATTACGGTTGTTTACAATTTGGCAGCGGATAGGCGATATACTTTATTGCATTTAGCTACCAACGTATGCATCCGTTGTTCGGTCTATCTACCGAAAATGGTAATTCGTTGAAAACATCGTGCAGATGTTTAGGATGGGAGATCTGTATGCGATGTTTGCTGCGTTTGACGCATTGCTTAGAAGCGATGCTTTAGCTGCCCTTTTGAATTGGGCAGAATACCATGTATGGATGCTTTGAACTCGATCTTAGAAGCTTTTGAACGTTAAGTTCCTTGGTTTTTGCTATCGGGTTCAACGTTGTTGCGCTTTCGTGTAGCCTTTATTACAGGTATTGTAAGGACTATTGGCCGCGTGTCTGTGGGCACGTGTGCTGCGTTATCAGGTAAATAAGTTCTTTGAAGGTAGAAACCTTACCTGCGCGGAATTGTGCGTTCGTAGAACGCTACATCTCCACTCCAAAACAGATTCGACTCTGTAAAAGGGACATTCCCTCCCCTTCGACATATACGCTCTGACGCCGTCGCCTTATATGTCCCCTATTCTGGTCACAGGTCATCGGATTCATCGCCGCCATGGTACAACCGCACACTCCGCGCTCTTAGTAACTAGAGAAATAACTTGTGGAACATTTTCCTCAAAACGCGTTTCTTTCAAACCTACTCCAACGATCTCGATTTCTTTTATACATTTTCCGAACTCTACAACTCCCTCTACATATCATGAAACCCGTTCCTTCCAAAACTACTCCAACTATCCCGGTTTCTTTTATAAATTTTCCGAGCTCTACAACTCCCTCTACACCAACTATCTCACAAAAACACAATCTAATTTGATCAATGACCCCAAATCTTGTTTCCACTTCATAAACTACAAACGTAAATCCGACGCCTATCCTAACTCCCTTTCTTCTGGCGCGACTACTTCCACCGACACCCTAACTACTGCCAATCTATTCGCTTCGTTTTTCAATAAATCCTTCACAGACATCTCCGTCTCACTTCAAAGACTTGCCCGAATTCTCCCTCGCCCCCTTCACCCCTCAAATTATTCAGCGTCACGTAGTTGAGGAGAAATTAAACTTACTCAAAGACGAGTTCACCCCTGGACCTGATTGACTCCCGGCTGTATTTTTAAAGAAATGTTCCACTTCTCTTTCCTTTCCGATATCAATGGTATTCAATCTACCGCTTTCACAAGAGATCTTCCCTAGTATTTGGAAATCCTCCTATGTCACCCCCATACATAAAAATGGACCTAAAAACGATATAAGCAACTACCGTCCCATCGCCAAACTGTCTCATATCTCCAAACTGTTCGAAGGAATTCTTTACAACGCGTTATCTTTCCGTTGTAAATCCATCATCTCATCCAATCAGCATGGTTTCCTCTCGGGTAGGTCGACCACAACGAATCTGCTCGAGTTCTCATCCCATACTCTCCGTACCTTAGAGAATGGGACCGAAGTCGATGTAATCACTACCGATTTCAGCAAGGCCTTTGACAAAATCTCCCATAATCTCATCCTTTTTAAGCTGTCCTCCCTAGGTTTCGAACCCCTATTGATCAAGTGGTTATCTTCTTATCTGAAAGATCGATCCTACCGTGTCAAATTCGGATCCTCCCTGCCCAGTCCTTTTCTTCCCACGTCAGGGGTTCCGCAAGGCAGCCATCTAGGTCCCCTCCTATTTGCCTTACCATCAATGATGTTGACTCCATTATTAAATACTCATCCATCTCCCTCTATGCGGACGACGCCAAACTCTACAAAACAATAATCTCTCCTCTCGACTCCTCACTTCTCCAAACAGACCTCGACAGCTTCTCAACTTGGTGCCGTAATAACTACCTTGAACTCAACGTTGTCAAATTTCATTCCATCACCTTCTCCCGCAAACGTCCCCCTTCTCCTTCAAGTTCCTACTTCCTGCTAAACCAGCAGATATCATCTGTACCCTCGATACGCGAGCTCGGGATCTTATTTGACAGGGAGCTTAGCTTCATCCCGCATATTGATGATATTATTCCTAAGGCCAACTCGGCCCTTGGGTTTGTGAAACGCTGGTCTAAAGAATTCTCTAATCCTTACGTTTCCCGTTCTCTCTACATAGCCTTCGTCCGCCCCCTTTTTGAATACGCCAGTCAGGTCTGATCCCCACACTACTCGTCCAATGTACGCAGAATCGAAAGCGAGCAACGTCGTTTTCTGCGTTTTGCCCTCAGAGACTTGTTAAAGATACTTTAAACAATTATTTATTTGTTTATAGTGTCCACTAAACTTACCCCTATGTGTTCTTGTTGAGTCGTTTTTCTTTCGGGTGAACAGTTGAGGTTAATCCAAATATTTCTCAGCCATCACTTATTACTTTTTGCAGCACTTATTACTATTCGTAGCACGTATTATTGTAGTTAATCATATTGTCTTATTAAAGTGATTATCTTTGTTAATCCTTTAATACTTTCTTTAAAATTTGATGACAGCGACAACAGGGGAATTGCGACACAAACTAGCCGAATAATAACAAAAATATTCGTCACTCTTATTATCATCATCATCGGCACTACAACCGGGAACCGGCCTTGGCCTTATTTAAGCAAGTCCTGAGGCATTGTTAAATTTTCCATAATGATTTGTTTTTTCCGGGCAAGGTCATTAGTCTCTTATTATCATTACTGTTTTACAACTTTTACTTTCTTTACGGGAGTGAACTCAACCGCACGCGTTAGATACTTAAAACCACACAACTTAGTTGAACGAAAATCTAATTTTTATCTTTTGGGAGTACCCGACTACTCTCCATGAACGCACATTTAACAAGAACGAATCTCGTGTGTTTTCGGCACATATGCTTTTTCGTTCCGCTTCCACGATAGTTATTTCTACGAAGCGGAATTGGCTAATAGGGGGAGACTATGGCTAATAAAAAGAATATGACTATTGCAATGTGAGTGAGGTTTTAAAATGGGTGTTTTACTTTTATTTAAATTATCTACTATGGTATTTGGGGATATCCTATTGTAAAGGGAAATTAGTGACTTGGAGGGAAGGGAAGGATATGTATGAGAAGACGCGAGATGTTAATTATTCAAAGGGGAAGTGATAATTAATTGAACTTAATTATATAACAGACTGAACTGGGCGAATCCTCGAATTCTCCCCTCATACACAAGCCGGCTCCATCTGATCAACTTCAAAACACTTGAGGAGCGCAGAACTCATGCGAATATCCTTTTCGTCCACCGTCTCCTTTCAGGTAAAATCAACTGGCCAAGTTTGCTCTCCATCATTCCAGTTCACACTAACCCCCGTAACCTGCGAAACCCGCATCTCTTCTATCAGCCCACCCACTTCACTTCTTGCGGCTCTAATGAACCCATTTCGCGAATGCTGCGGCGGGCAAACTCCTACCCTACCTCCTTCGATTTCAACTTTATCTCTACTGGTCTCAAACTTCATCTCCTCTCTTTCCCCCCCCTGACCACGATCACTCCCCGTCTACACTCTTACTTTCTGTACTAAGCGAGGTGAATGAATGAGTGATAATTGGCGGATAAACCCATTAACCACCTCGCCAAACATACCCCCCCCCCCCTTCTTTTTTTCCTTTTAATCATAGTTTATATATATAAGAATGGTTTTAAGATAGTTGTTAAGTTTTATCGCTTGTACTAAGCTGAATATATGAGGGTTCTGTCCTCACTAAACACTTAGAGCTAAATATGTTATCCTTCTAGTGTTATCTGTCCAGAATAGTGTAGTCAATGGATGCATTTTTTGCATCGTGTTCAAAAACAGGTACTGCACCTGGTATGGGAAATTTTCGCTATCGTATAACAAAAGCATTTTTGCCTTGTATCCGAGCCGGTGGCGTCTTCAAAGGCAATTGGCGCACCGTTTAAGGGAGTTGCCATCGAAGTGCTGAGATCTGCAAAAGGACAGACATTGCGACGAAATGCCAATCGATTAAACGACACGAATGACTTGACCGTGGGCCATTGTACTTTAGATGGTTCGATCAAGTGTAAAAATCAATTAAGCAATACAAATGCTTAAGCCAAAGCCACTACATCTTAATTGAGTCAATCAAGTGGCGATAGTAATTAAGCAATGCGGACAACTCGTGCTAGGCAATTGAACTCAATATGAGTCTTACGTTCGGGACGAAGTCCAAGTGAGGATGCGTCGGTTGCGTATCTACACCCATAATTTGGGTACATAGACAGTGGTTGCAACGGAATAGAAGAGAGAGTTGATCGAATGGAGTAAAGGGTAGCACCGTCGTGTGAGTACAGTGGGCCCTTTACTCTGAGCAAATAATTGAAAGTGAATCGATCAGGGTAAAAGGTTGTAACCTTGCAACGGTACAGTGGGCCTTTTACTCTGATTGGATGAAAGTTAGTCGAGGCAAGCATTTTGCTCCTAAATAAAAAATAGTAATAGGTGAAGAAACAATAATAAAAGTAAAGAAAAACCGAAACCTTTGTCAACGTTTAACTTTCCACTTGGAACCCGGAACCGCCCACATCCAATCAGGTAATACTCGTATTAGATCAGATATCATTACAATTTGACGCAACCGGTGGGATACTGCCGGTGCCAAATAGATGACGATAATAAATTTATGTTGATATCGGGATATGTAACCTAACGCTAACGACGAGGTGCGTACCCTTGATATTGCATATTACAGGACAAGTATCGGGACTGACTGGTTGGCAGTTTCTTGGGGAATAGTTGAGAGGTCAAACCTGATGGGCTGGTGGGGTTTCCTTCTGCTTATCTATTAACGTAGTTGTATCCGGATTCACTTCCATTGCACTTCACGGTTGGTCGACAATATACTTCCCTCGACGTACGAACTGATTTCAACCTTCACTTCAGGTACGAGGTGGTGTCAATGCATATTTTAAGGACAGGTTACTCCTCGGAACTTGGTTCGATTCACGAAAAAGTTCTCCTCGACCGCTACCTGAATGTTTGACAGTAGATTGTCACCGCGTACTTTCAAGCTAAAGGCACTGGCACCCATTAACGGAGAGTCGAGTCTCGCTCGGTTATTCAAAAAGTAGTTCAAAGTGAACTTCTGCGAAAGGAGAACAATGTAATAATAAAAATAAACAAACAAGCTGTTGGATACCGTATGCCTGCGAAACTAAGAGCTCACAGGAACTGGGTGGTCAGTTGTGCAACTTTCACAGATACGAGACGAATACTTGCATCTGTTGTCATCATAATGTAGTTTAACACAATGTAGTAGATTACTGTAAATAAAAATAGATATTTGTACCGGGCTGGTGTAAACAAATAAGGGAGTTAGGATCCTAGAGTGAATATAATGCGAAATTCCTTTTTATCCATTTTTTTCACAATAACAGAAGTTGCTTCACTCAAAATACTATAATTCACAAACTAATGATCCGACATCTGTCAAATTTATACACGCGTCTTTTGGAGGTTAGGGCTAACTAAAAATCATATGGATTTAATTCTAGTGCGGCCATCTATCTGCCCGGCCGGGGACTTTTCAATTGACCTGTTACAAGCAGCAAAAAGTGTTTATTTGTGCAGAAGGTACAATATTATAGCGTGGATTGTAGTTAGAAATAGATAGCTACTCAGAGTCTTCTTTCAACATGCCGAATCGTTAAAAGGTCCGTATGTTGCCTTGATTTTAACGAAAACATAGTCTTACGAGTGGTACTCGTACAAACCGTTCAAAGAAGATCGTAAACTGGCCGAAGATTTGCCTCGTCCCTAACAACCAACTAACTACCACTAACGGTAACTTTAAACAAAATCAAACAATTGATGCTTGTATAGCATCATGTCAGTGTTAGTGGAACATTGACAAAATGACCCTTCATGCAATTTTAACACATAACTTATCGTGGGGTTGATAGGCATCGATGGCCAGCTAGAAAAAAGATGTTTCTAATGACATAATTGTTCAATATAATCAACATACTCGTTTCATAACTGGAAACGAAACATGGGTCTGCCACATTCGAAAAAATTGCATTAAAGCAACTCGAGAATGAAGATGTTGTTCCCTTTTATTCCCGTGGAGTGGTATTGTGGGGGTTCTTTTAACCTACCCAAAGAACCACCCATATATCTGAATCAACTCCCCACCCCTCACCTAGAGATTATTAGCTTACCTGCAATCGGCAGCGTTAACCTACCTTTAAATTACAAGCCATTTCCTGATAAAAACGAAACAACCCATGGCAAGATCATCATCTTGCCATAGCATCAAGTAAGATTGCCGCACCTCACCAGCGTATTCGGTTCCTTCGGTCGGCACGCATGACCACTACGATTTATTCGAAAATCCACCGGGTCGACATCCATGCTTATCATTACACAGCAATTCCACTATTTGCTCTTCTCCGGCAACCGTTGGTCCCACGATCAAGCCATAGCAAGTCGCTTGCTTGTATAGCTGCATAACTGATTGCATGATCCGTCGCCTTATCGAGGAACGATCATCGCATCGGTCATGTTTAACGATTTGCTGTCTAAACAACGAACAGCCACGATCCACACGCTGGCTATCAAACAGAACGCTTCTGTATACACGACGTATAAACAGAAGAAGCTAGTTTGGCCTGCATGGCAACATTCCCTAGCATAAACGAATCGCTGGTATAAACATGGCAACCTTTTTCGGTCGCCATTGAGCTACCATTCGTTTGCAAAGCTGACCTGGTTGAACCCCCTTCTTCGCATCCAATCTCTGATGCAAATCCGTTGGTCCAAAGACAGGCTGGGTAAGTGTACGCTTGCACATCTACAAGCCAAATTTCTCATGATCGGTCGCCCAACCGATAGCGAACATCGGATAGGACACGACCCATAGTTGTTTATCCAAACAATCATATCAATGGTCATGCTCTACGATTCGTTTCCCAAACCGAACATGCACTCATCCATCCTAGCCTTTGCCATCGTAAGCGAAGTTCTGTTGACTTAATATCAACAGAAAAATCGATCCTCTATTGTTCATGATCGCAATGCAGGCAGCCTCGGTACACGACCATCTATTTGACCAGCTGCAGGTTTGGATTCCCTTCTGAGCACCATTAACGTTTTCGTTTGTCCGCACTTCCAGTGTATGGATATCCAACCAGATCTGCACGATCACATGGAAGTACTTCCAATCAAACTGAACCGATTTCTCATTGGCCCCCACTAGGATGAAATATCGGATTTGTTTTCCACCACAGCGGAGGGGAATCCACCCCAGGGCGTTTGGCGATATGATTGACTCAACGTCTCAGGGAGTCAGATTTGAATCGCGCAATCGAACACACGTGTCGAGGACGTTGCGTCGGAAAACATCCTTCGTCGTGTACACATACGAACAAGAGTCAGATTTGAACCGTCCAACCACGCACATGTGTCGCGGTCATTGCGTGTAGGAGTCCGTTTTTCATCCACCGAGGTGTTTGTACACACCAAGAGTTCAAATTCATCCCCCATCGCGCACACACAACACTAAAGTCGAGTTTTAACTATCGAGCCACACACGCAAGTGCAAATTTCTCGCCTTACTGGGTTAAGCCAATTTCAATCCTGTGTTTAACATAGATAATTTATAAAGGGTTCGTGAGCTTATACTATAGACATTATCAAGAAAAGAAAAAGAGACCTGGTGCAATAAATGTTATATTAAGATTCTCCAGTGTAATATGTGTATGTGCTGATACCAAATATCCAGGATACATTGGTTGTCCGCGCCATGTGTTATTTTAATATACAGAGATTGCCTTTAATATTGTGATCACCAAACCTAATGACATTCGCATCTTACTTATAAAAGCCTACGGCAATCTGAGAACTGTAAAGTAATAGATCAAAATTAAGAAAAATAAAAAAAGAAAACTATACAACAAAACAACCCAGTGCGTTTTTATCTTTCTTTTTCCTTGGTGCTTGGATTTTTGTGCACGTGTATTCGGCGGAACAATCGTTGGAGTGTATCAGTGAACCCATGTCGTACGTCGGCATCCATACCTTTACCCCCACAGTATACTCCGAATTCCTTCTAGAAGGACAAATATCTGTCGCAAGATGCCCAATTTGGGAAGGACAACTAATGGATTTTGCATAACGAAAATACGCCCTGCCACAGAACAACAATTGTTTCTAAGTGCAAAGCTACTATTAATACTATTACTATTTATTGGCCTGTAGGGACGCGGAAGTTCATGGATTAAAATCCTAACAATCTAATAGTGTATCCAAGTACGATCTGAGTTGCACTCAAGATTAAATGCTTTGGTGGCAGTTGGGCATTTAATTAACTGTTTGCTGCTGCAGAGCTGCAAAATCTGACTCTATCTTTAAGAGGTTCTGGTATTATAACAATAAGAGTAATTTCATTGCTTATTTTCATCTGTCATTGCTCTTTTTCACTATGTTTATTTTTATTTACATAAGATCATTTCCTTGTCGAGCACTAGATAAATGAAGTCTCTCGGAATCGAGCACCGATCTATGAATGCATTGCCCAAATCATAAATCAAACTCCAGCGCTAGACAGTCCTAGGCATTTCCTCACTAAATCCCGTGAATATAATAAAAAGGAGATTAAGTGACAGCAACTGAAATAAAACAAGCTCTCACAACTGAAATGACAACCTTATTTTAATGTAATAAATTCTACAAATACTTCATTTACTTATATGTCAGTATTTATTTTTGTAGTTAACATATCGCACGTTCAGTTTGAGGCAAAAACTGATAAGGCTCTAGGGCTGCGCGTGTTAATAAACAGTATATTTCGGTATATCGTATATTCGAATTTCGCGACCATCTGTTTATTTTATACGGTAGAAGGCTCTAGGGTTTGAGCTCCACCAATGTGACCATTGACAAAATATACTGAATCGCCCGTTTGCGCACCCAGATCTAAACCGCGCGGTAAATGATCATCGCTTTCGTCCTCCTTATCATTCAGACACCTTATAAATTTCCCCCTTATTGCTCCCTTCTTCAATCTAATTGTAATAATTTTCTTTATTCGGACTTTCTGCTCAAACTACTTCCTACCAATTAAAAGGAAAAGGAAATGGATTGGCTGTAAACATCAAGTTCGAATCTATCAACAAAAAAAATCGAAAAATTAAAAAAACAAATTAGTGGTAATTATAAATAATAAACTAACAACGACGACAAAATGAAATTCTTCACAATCGGTCTACCGTCACCATTTACGGCTCATCTGATTGTCGGGGCGACTGCATTGGTCGGGATAATTGGCAGTATATACATCTTAAGAAAAAATGACAACCCCTCAGCAAGGTAAGTACCAGGTTTATTGCAATTACTATCCAAAAGTGCTCTCTATATGTTTCGTAATCATTTTATTATTGATTTCCGTCATTAATTGCAACTTGCGGTGTGCTAATCTCCATTTTGGTAATAACATAGTTGACTGTTTTCCAAAATTGTTTACAATCCATACTGAACGTTGCACCATCAGCCCATAAGCCGTCGTTTGACCAAAACCTATCATTCGAGTTTAGTTAGATAGTACACGGGAAAGGGAATGTTTAAATAACCATGACGATGGGTAAAAGGTAATCGTAAGTCAATTCGTGTTTCAATTGATCAAGCACGCACACGCGAAGAACGCCGACTTAAAGTGGACAGTATAAATGGAGACATACAGAACGTTCACGATATCCGTTACCAAATAAATGAGAATCTATACCCTGCATGCATTCGAAATAGGTTCGTGCGACTTCTGCAGGCGACGATAACCTACCAACTGTGAAGCCGAAAACATCACAGAGCGGAAGTTCGACCGTCTACAGAGCCACCCGGTGCGGATGTGTGCCGGGAAGAACTACCTACACGTATTTGGCTGCACAGGTTGTCGATGGACGGGGTGCTATGTACTGCCCGTCAATACGAGTGCTGACGAAAATGTGCTTCATGTAAATTGTTGCAACTTCAGTTTGTTTGTTAAATTTTGGAGTACTTTTACATCACATCACATTATTGCACTCAGTGGAATCGTCATTTTTACTTTATCTTACAGAATGTCATCGTCCCATGTTCTATTAAAAATTTCCATTGCAAATCGGTCTTCTTATACCGCGGTCTAATATATAACGTCTTCATATTGCACGTCAAAAGTTCTCGTATGTCAAATGTACACCTCATCCTATTAGGCTTTTATTATTAACACGCTACCTGACAAACACATCAGTAACAGTAGCAGTATATTCATTGCCTTTTTTTTGTACCAATTGTTATAATAGTGTAGATAGAAAGAAATCTAGCGACATTCTACATAGGCTGAAAAGTCCCGGGATTTCTAATGAATACAAGCGGTTTTGGGGCAAAGTTATATTCATTCCTCAACATACTTGCATTCGAGGGCAGTACACTCGGTATAACGATTTTACAACATTTCGATGCACTTTCATCATCATCATCGGCGCTACAACCGGGAACTGGTCTTGGCTTGTTAAATTTTCCATGATAATTTGTTTTTCCGGGCAAGGTCATTAGTCTGTGGGGGTTCTTTAAAGCCTTCCTTAAGAACCACCCACTTCCTTAAGTCTGCCTTTCCCTCACTCCACAAGCCACTATACTTACCTGCAATCGAGCAGCGTAAGCTATCTTTCAGTAGCTTTCACCTGAAAGTAAAACCACCGATGGCATGCATAACATTGAATGCTTCTGGTTCATAATACATGAACCATTTCATACCCCCTATCGGCTCAGCTCGTCACCAATAAACGATAAACACACGCTGGCCAGCGAATTGTGGATACAGCTGCAGCCGATATTCTTCCTACGGTCCATAACTGAACCATTGCTCCTATACCCTTAGGTTCGCAACACTTGCGACCAATTCCCTATTATCGGCTTTCAACCGATCATGGGATTTGGGCATGAATACGATCGTTGTTTAGCAATCATACCCACGTCCATGCTCTATGATTTCCTGCTAGAAATCAAAGTAAACATGTGGCAACTCTAACAACAGATACACACAATTCACTGGCAAAAATAGTGAAGAACACGAACGAAAAAAAAAATCGAATAAGAAAAATACATCAGAACCGTATACCAAGCGATAAATAATAAATGTAATTCACGTCAGTGGAATATAATCGAGTTTGGAAATAAAATTCCTAAACACGGTCAGTAGTCTGATGCTTCACTGCTTCGCTTTTCAATCGTTTCATCGTGTGTTCAATTCACCTTCTTCACTATCCTTGCTTTTAACGCTATATAATGGGTGACTACGACGTGATCTGTACACGACGCAGCACACACACACTCCCCGTAGTAAACAGAACTTCACACACGCAATCATGACTTCTGCATAGTGCACCAAGACACACTCGCTTGGCTTGCTCCGACATTCTCTCTCGTTCGCTCGCTCGTCGCTCGCACCGAATCTGATCGTAACGAAGCTTCTGGGAAGGGGGTGGTGTGGCAACTCTAACAACAGATACACACAATTCACAGGCAAAAATAGTGAAGAACACGAACGAAAAAAAAAATCGAATAAGAAAAATACATCAGAACCGTATACCAAGCGATAAATAATAAAAGTAATTCACATCAGTGGAATATAATCGAGTTTGGAAATGAAATTCCTAAACACGGTCAGTAGTCTGATGCTTCACTGCTTCGCTTTTCAATCGTTTCATCGTGTGTTCAATTCACCTTCTTCACTACCCTTGCTTTTAACGCTATAAACACACAGTACCTCACTGTGTTTGTTTTACTTACCAACGCTGTCCCGTGGTTCCCATGGGTGGCAAATTCCTCACCACCATATCCGTGTACCAGTATATTAATCCAAATAAGATAACCATCCAGCCTGACCCTCTACCACCGTCAACAAAATATCTTCCTTTCTAGAGCACCAGAGCCATACGGATAAATCAAAGAAACCCCAAAGCTTCGGTCGACCTATCGTCACCGAAGAATGTATCGCCTACAACGGCATTACATGAACACAATGCCTGCAGCCCCTTTTTGCTCGTCCATTTGTTTGAACATGTGCGGTATCGTTCGTTGTCGATATGCAGGCTAAGGGGCATCGTGCTTGTCATATACGGACATATGCGAAATCCTCCCATTTAAATCCTTTTCGATCGCCCATTGGCCGTCGCGAAGTTGAGCCTGTTCGCTCCTCCCACATCGATGTGATCCACCACCGTTGAATCTGATGGATGTGTATTGCATCGAGGAGTCAAAATTCATCCTTCGAGGAGGGACGTCGAGTCTCTGTTGTCGTACCATCCGTTGTATTGTCAATTCAAAAATAACGGCGTCAGATTTCTATCACCACAGCGGACGGTCGCGCCGCTTAACGTTACCTTTTCACCAGTCGCGTTACAAAGTAGTCAAGTTCTTAACACGGTCAAGATACGCGATTCCAGAGTGCAAGTTGGAGTACAGTGTTTCTTTTTTGTCGTCAAGTCAATCCGTTGTTCTTTTTAAGTGAACTTTGTATTAAAACTTTCAACGATCCTGAAGGAGTGTAGGCGTCCATCGTCAAAGGATTAAGTGATTAACATTGTGAACTCCCAGTTTTAAGCGCATGTGCCGATGCCATATCGTAGATAAAAATAAGAAACACTTAACAACTAAATACATGCGTGCATTTTTATTTTTCGGCTAGTTTGAAGTTTGGTTTATTTTTGTGGACAATTTACAGTGAAACCAATGGTAAGTGTTGGGGCGTTGAGTGGACCTAGTGCCCATGTCTGGTACATATAACCAACCCCCACAAGTCTTGCGCCATCAATGCACTTTCAGTAGTACGAAATGTCCAAGCCCTCGAAATACGACTCGGTTTCCGCGATGACTTACTTAATCGATCTGAATCTCTTTCCCTGGAGCCACCGCTTAATATTTGGGAACAGATAATAGTTGATACGGTGGGTGAGCCACCAATTCATATCGTAATTGATCCAATTTGGCCATCGTTTTTAAGAACTTGTGTAACGGTGCGTTATCGTGATGGTACAGAATTTTTTTCTTCGCCATATGGGGCCGTTTTTTATTTATATCGTCGTTCAGTTTGTCCAATAACGCTGTGACTGTTCTTCCCTTGTGCAGGTAATCGATGAAGATTATGCCATACGCATCCCAAAAAAACCGAGGCCATAACCTTCACGGCCGTGAGTTAGCCCTTTGGTCTCTTTGACCGGCTTTTCGTGACTTTCCAGCCACTCCCCAGACTACCTATTGTACTCAGGCGTATAGTAATGGACACATGTTTCATCCACCGTCACAAAATGTCGAAAAACGTACGCCCGATAACGCTACAACAACGCGAAACCGGCCGTTGAATCATCAACGTACTGCTGTTTTTGGTCGAGGGTCTGCAAACCCGGAACCCATGGCGCCGATCGATTTTCATCTCCAAAAGATCATGCAAAATGTATCCCGCCCGTTGTTTTGAGATGCCCACGATCTCAGCTAACTTCACATTACGATCACTCAAAACGATTCAATGCACTTGCTTTACTATTTCCACATTCGTAGCCTCTTTTGGCCTTTCAGAGCGTGGTGCGTCTTCGGCGGTCGTACGACCCATTTTAAATTCACTAAATCACCGTTAACGGCGCAAGGGTAATAACGTTATCCAGAAAAACAAATTATTATGGACAATTTAACAAGTCTCGGATAAGCACGGGATACCGGTGGGGGAGGCTTGCTAAATAAGGCCAAGACCGGATCCCGGTTGTAGTGCCGATGTATGATGAAACCACCGTTAAACTGATGTTCTTGAAGGAGCAAATGTGGGATAAAATTTCTGCAACCATTGCAATGACTTTTCAGAAGTTTTTCTCATTAAAAACCAATATTTGATCAAGATGCGATATTGCTGTTTTTTCATTCTTTTTACGAAGCCGAAAGTAGCGCCACTCAAACGACTGTAAACGAATGGAGGAAATGTCACGAAACTTCATACATAAACTAGTGACAGATGAGCCTCTCGAAATGAGTCATGCTCATTTTCTGGTGGCGCCACCCATTGAAAAATCCCGAGACTTTTCAGCCTATGTAGAATGTCGCTATCGCTTTCTATCTACAGTATTATAACAACCGGCAGAAAAAAAGGCAATTATGATTGTCGCCTCAATGACTGAATTGGTAAGAAGATTGTGTCTTGCATTTGATTAGGCAAACCTAGGTTCAACTAACAACTCTTGTTAGTGTGCAGTTTGGCACAATTACTGAGTGGTAGGTAGAGTCCCAAAGCCCAGCCGCCCGGTGAAATACCACCCCATTAAGCTACAGGCTTTGTGAAATGGTTCCGAGAAATCCTTGACCATCTTTCGGAGCTTAGCTGATAGACTCGGTCGAGAAAACATATCATCTCAACGGGCTGACTCTTCGCGTTTCCGGGAAGAAGTAAAATAAAAAAAATACAATGAATATTCTGCTAGTGTTACTGATCAGTTCTGCAGGTAGCGTGTTAAGAATTAAATCCTAATATAATGAAGTAGTCTATGAGTGGAGTAACTTTAGCGCCCATGTCGAGCTGTCTGTTAGAGACCTATCTTTTGTTATGCGATTGGTAGTGCATCCCAACGCAGGGTCTAAGTACGGTTCTTTCCAAGATCTCTAGGTTCGTAGCCACTGTGGATGAACGTGTGAACCATATACGAAGCCCGTAAGGTAGTACAGGACTAACAATAGTCTTATATAGTAGAATTTTTATTTTCAGAACGGCTGCCTTGCTTCTCAGTAGTGGAGCTAATAATTGGATCACATTTTTGGTATTTTTTAATGCCACACATGTGTTAAGTGTGTCAGTGAATCATAGATAAAGATGATGTACAAGATGTCATAGATACACTCAAACAGAAAAACGCCACCAGATTTTAAACTCAGATGACCCCCGGGACAATAAAGCAGTCGATTGCGTTTTCCCAAGACAATTAGCAGATAATACAAAAGCAATTAATTGCATTTTCCAAAACAATTAGCAGATAATACAAAAGCAATTAATTGCATAATTCAGAGTCAATAACATAAAGCAATTAATTGCATAATTCAGAGTCAATAACATAAAGCAATTAATTGCATAATTCAGAGTCAATAACACAAAGCAATTAATTGCATAATTCAGAATAAATAACATAAAGCAATTAATTGCATATTTCGCCACGGTTAATAAATCGAAAAGAAAAAAGTAATTGCACAAAATTAATTGGGTCAATTCGCAATTGCGGATATTGAACTATGGGGCAAGTCGATGAAGAAATATCGGCTGACGTCACAATACAAAGCAATTGCAGATTGAAGTTAAAATGCGGAAATTGGGTCACTGCGAAATGTAATTGCATTATCGTCATCGGGAGGTGTTGACCCTGAGGTGACGAGTTTTGATGAGGGACAAGTTAGCGGCAGTTGGTGGTTAGTGATAGAAGTGCCAGTCGGTGGTTGATTATAGTGAATGGATGGCAAAGCCTCGTTAGTTAAATTTCAACAAGTTGTTGAAATGTATCCCTTGGTAAAAAAATATTTTTTTATATTGGTCTACTCCTCCGATTACGAACTTGCGATTGCGACACGCCCTGAATATTCCCCCAGAACATTTTCTGTTGGTATTTTGAAATCAAATCCCTCTCGACTTAGGTACGTTGATTTCTATATCTCATCGTTGGTAGAATGTATCTTTTTGTTTAAGATGATGGGAACTGATTTCGAGAGCTATTGTTGGTGTCCTACTACGCCCATAGATTAAGGTATGGGGGTAGGTAAGTCCTTAGAAATGCATACGATGGCGCTCGTAGCATCGCGTATGGTCTGTTTTTAGTAAGCAGCATTCCTCACTAGTTAGCTGTCAATTTTTAATTTGTTTCACATTTCAATGTTGCATTATAAATTGGGTATGAAAAACTATCTGCGAGATGGGTGCCGCTTTTGCTCTCAGCTGAGAACGTTTGGAGCGTATGCGTCGCAACCCAGATGAGTTTCTGCACAGATTGTAGATGAAACATGGATACATCACTACACTCCCGAGACAGAAAAACAGTCAAAACAGTGGATTGTTGAATGTGAACGGGCTCCAAAGAAGGCAAGAACGGTGAAATCAGCTATAAAGATAATGGCTGCTTTGGGATGCACGTGGTATCTGAGAAAGTGTGATTCCGGAGACGCTACAACGATGAGTTGTACGCAACCTACCTTGAAGCTGTTGTTGTAAGAAAAATAAAGCTCGGTAGGCTCCGGTGGGCGGGACACCTAGCTCGAATGAGCGAAGAGCCTGCCCGGAAAGTCCTTTGTGGCAGGGTGCATGGAAGGAGACAGTGTGGCAGACCTTGTCTGCGATGGAGGGATGGCGTAGACCAGGACGTCCAGAGCCTGGGAGTGCCAAACTGGATGACATAAGCTCAAAATCGAGACCAGTTTTTTTTTTATTTTTTTTTTTTTTATTAGACTCGTCTCGGGAGAGGCGAACCTATGGCGCCGAGTGGGCGCCTCGAGATTTGTTAAATAAGGCCAATGTTGTATTAGTTATTGGCCTCGCTCCCAGGTAGCGTGTCTCCTGGTCCTGAATAGGATGAGGGATCTCTATTGACCGCTCCCGAGGGGACCCGTTGCGGTCGCCGCCGTGCTTCCTCAAACCTGAGGGAAGAGTAGCGACCGATCGTTGTCGGTTCTAGTGCCGCAAACTTCTGAGGAAAACCGCCAGCGGCTTCTGCTGGCTTCCGTGGGGCAAGTGATCTTCAGCATCAGCGACAATCTGTGGATAGAAAAAGGGCAAGAGCCACATCTCTACTCAACATATCAGAATAAATCTCCGTTTTATTTCTAAACCGTACAGGTCTTCTTTATTCTTTTCGTTCTGCTTTGTTCAGGATTTACTATCCTGTTGGTCTCCTGCAGCACTTCCCCCAGGAACCATGTACATCTATCAACTGTTCCCGGAGATCGCGACGCATCTTCCTTATAAATGAAAACAAATCGAGATTTAGTATCTTGAACCGAACGTTTCAGATGGAAAATCTCGATTTCGGGTGTGGTGTTCAATGTGCTCATTAGGGTAATTGGTTCGGTCTTATGAGTTCTCATAAAACTATTATGCATAATTGAGATATGCATTGGGATGTTTATGATTGCTCGAATTGTGGGTCGGCAGAAAATAGATATGCCTTTGTTTAGACACATGCACGTTTTGGGCTTTGGTATTTTAGGAATTTGAATTGAATTCAATTCAATGTTTGAGAGTTTTAACATTTAGTTCGATTTGGTTGACATTGAATTCAATGTTGATTTGGGTATAGGGATTTGTATGTGAGGGAAGGAGATTGTTTCTATGGGGTAAGGAAATTGTAGGGCTTTCCGGAGCACTACATTAGTTGACTATTTGGAAAAGGGACAGACGATAACTGGACAGTATTATGCGTCATCATTAGTTTAGCTAAATGAGAAAATAAAAGAAAATAGCATTTTCTAAAGAGTTATTGACCTGCCCGTATCTTCGGCATATAGTAAGGCTTCCGAATGTTCAGCCGCGTTGATTCTATGTGTTACATGGAGAAAGTCATTCTTGTAGTACTCCTTGTGTTATATGGGGAAAGTCATACATATATATTAGATATTGCACAACTTTGGGCCCAGTATTGATCCCTGTAGTACTCCCTGTGTTGCATGGGGAGTGTCATACATATATATATTAGGTATTGCACAACTTTGGGCCCAGTATTGATCCCTGTGGTACTCCCTGTGTTGCACGGGGAACGTCATACATATATATTAGATATTGCACAACTTTGGGGCCAGTATTAATCTCTGTAGAACTCCCCGTGTTTCATGGGGAAAGTCATACATATATATTAGATATTGCACAACTTTGGACCCAGTATTGATCCCTGTAGTGCTCCCTGTGTTGCATGGGGAACGTCATACATATATATTAGATACTTTGCGCCCAGTATTGATCCCTGTAGTACTCCCCGTTCTATACGGAAAGTGGGGATTTATTATTATTGCACTCAATGTAGACTGTGCGTCCGTTTAGCAGGCTATGGAACATATGGTATATGTTACATTAAGAGGGAAATTGTTTTCTTTGACTTTATACATCAGTCCTTTTCTCCAGACACTGTCGAACGCTTTTTTTTCACATTAGGTACATGCCACTGAACATTTTTTCCTCTCTATATTTGCGCTAATCTCGGCATGTAATTAAAGGAAAGCATGAGTCGAAACAAAACAAGTTCACAGAAGTCCATTATAACATCCCGTTTACGGTGTGCATGTCTGTTGTATTTTTATAGTTTGATGTCCTTCATTCAAGAGTACAAATTAGACTGGCTATCAGAAACTTTCAAAGAGTGAAACCCACCACGCTAGCTGATTATGTATCAAGTATATTCATGCTGTTGTATAATAACTAGCCGTTTATGTATCAAGTATGAATGTGTGTTTGGGTATAATATAAACGTTAATGATAATTCATAGTAATTAGCATGTAAAGTTTAATGATAATTATTATTATGATAGAGATGGGATATTGTCCATTTTCATATTCTGTGAAATAGCTCGAAGGCTAGCTATCTCGTAACACCTTTTCTTTATGGGTATGGGGATTATTTTTGCTTCCCTCCAGGTTTTGGGGAAGCACCCGTTGTTGAGGCAGTACTTGAATAATATTGTTATATATTCAATCGACGATTCATTCATTCAAGCGTGGAAGGAGAGTGTGTGGCATTTCAACAGATACACATAGAATATGCAAGCAAATAGTGAAGAACACGGAAAGGAAATTCGAATAAGCAAAAAAGCATCAGAACCGTATACCACAGCGATAACATAACAATTACACATCAGTTGAGTGTATTTGAGTTTAGAAATCGAATTCGTACATGCAACAGTGGCCTGATGTGTTGAGCATTGGTTCAATTTTTAGTGATTCTAACTGTCATAGCGTCAGTTCGAATCACACGTTCTTCACTATCGTCGCAAACGCCATAAGTGTACAGAACAGGGAACGGTGGCGCGGCCGAGTCAGTGAGATCATGAACTTCCGATAAATATCGTAGTTATAAAATCAGTCGACGATGCGACAAACTTTTTTATTATGTAATTTGTCAGATCAGCTGGGCCAGCTGATTTCTTAACCCTTAGGCTTCTAATAATAGAGATTTTTTTTTTAGTGGTGTACCTCTGTGTTTAGTCTGGGTTTATGGCGGAGTTTTCTCTGATAAACTCCACTAAATGTCCGGTTTTCTGCTCGACGAACTCCATGACCTCAGCTTCAACTTAATTTCTTAGACCCGTATCAAAATCAGTCAGTACTGGTCCTGCCTAAGTTGCCAACGTATCATAGCGGAGTATTAAGTTTGGCATTTATATAATTTAATTCGAAATTTGAGGAGACCACCACGGAGCAAGTACCTAATCAGCACATCGCAGAAAAAGGAGCAGTAGTATTACATGGAGTCCCCGCTTCTAGTGGTACCGTCGGTCATACGGCACTGGGTAACTTCAAATACCTGGAATCATTTGCGACCGCAGACCTAACTAAATGACGGGGTGAAAAAAATCCCATCTCGACCACAAAGTAACTCAGGGAATTGCAGGCGTTTGTGCCCTTAATTTGGTTCCAATATTAGAGACTCTCTAAGTTGTAAAGTAAATTAAGTAAATCCTCTAAGTGTGCAGTAAATTAACAGCGAAAATTTAAGCCTATGTACAGATAGCATATCATCTCATATACAATATTAGTTTGATATTTGGCAAAAACTCAGTTGGTATCCAAATCATTAACAATGTTATAATTGGAGATTTTCCAAGAAATGTAGTGCGAATAATTCAAAAGGAAGCAAAGATCTAATACATAACCAAAGATATCATATTGCAAAATTTCCCGTTGAACATCGACCAATTGACTGCCTGAATTTCCATAAAGTTTCCTTTATTGTGAATTAATTGCGAAAATCAAGATGCCAGTTGATTCTAAATAATGTAAATTTCATCGTGTTACACCAAAGTAATAGTAAACGGAAATTTTAAATATTATTATTATTGTGTGTAATATATGAGCAAAATTCCTTCACACTACCGACAACACTGAATTACAATCGAGTACACAAAAGGCTTTTCTATCTACTGGGCACTCGGTAACTTGAAGCTGCAAGGTGTTCTCAAACTGTTGACCCAGCGTCGTCGCTATCTGGTCGAGTTCAGTCAGAATGGAATTTTCTACTTTAAGTTTATTTATTGGGGTTTTTATCGGATTCCCAAGAATTTATTTATCTCCATAAAAGCGTTCAGGGTCGGTTTGATTAGTAAGAGCCGTTTTTGTAGGCACTCGTTTATCCAAGACGCTATTTGGTTCCTAATTATTATTTTTAGTAGCGCTCTCTCAGCAGAGAGATCCTCCTAAGTCTGCGAATTTCAGTTGTAAAAATAATGTAACAATCTTTACTGGTTTTTGGCATTTGTTTTCCTGTCTAAAGAGAGTTATTACCTGTTCTGGAATATCCTTATATTTTCTCATATGGTGCGAAACTGGCGCCCAATTAGCTTCGATTGCATTATGGATAGCTGAGTTGAAAGTGAGAATATGTTCTTCTATTTCAACATTAGAGGTGTTACGGTTTGTGGGAGTTTGCAATTAATTTATGTTCCTATCTACGTCGTTCCGGAATCGTACCCAGTCTGTGTTCCTGTGGGATGTATATTTTCTATCGTGGTGTAGAGACCAGTTGAATTTAATATTGAACACGTAAAAAGTTTAACACGTAGTTCCGTTATTTAAAATAATAATATATGTCCGTTCAAAAATTACACAACTATTTGTAATAAATTAAAATTAAATTAAAATTATATAGCTGTGAATTCGCGTAGATTATATCTATTATCTGGACTGCATGATTGTTCAATACGACGTGGATCCTAGATACACAATACACTGCATCGTAAGAAATTTGACGAGAGCATATTTGCCGTGGCCTTCCATCCCACGAAACCATATATAGCGAGTGCAGGAGCAGATGGCTTAGCTAAGAACAACTGTATAAATTAAAACAACAGTAGCAGCAACAATTATCGGACGTGTATGTACATTCCATATTCTTTAACATAATTTTTGTGTTCAAACCAATATTGCAACAAATTTGCAATTTTGCATTATTGCTGTTGTAATATAATTTTTCACACAAAATAAATATTTTTTGCTATCGGGCTGTGGAAACTCGCTATTCGCTGGTTGTCCGATGTTTCTGGTGATGGAGGTTTTTCGGCTTCCTGGTGAAATCTCCGGGATTAGGCACACATTCACTTCCAACTTGCTGTGTTATGTGGTAACTTCCCCCGCCGTTCTATTCGGCGATGATGGCTTCGAACAGTTTGGGAGTTGATCGTTGCCGAATTTCTTCGCCGAGACAACGGTACCAGGGAACCGGGTAGGTAACGGGAGAGGATGCCGTTTTTTTTTTTGTTACAGTAACTGTCGAACTATCACGAACTCAATACGTTGAACCAAAGTAGTCTAAATAAACCTTAAACTTTCTGAAAAGGATTGTGCCAAAAGAAACTCAAAATTCCTTAACACAAATAAAATAAACTAAGTGAATTTATATTTGCGAATAAGGTCATTAAATTATGTTATTATAATAAAATAGCGTCTTTGAAATCGACTGTATTTTGTATCGTCCCTTTGATGGTGTAATGCTAAAAAAAATTCGAAATTCTTTATCAAATTAAATAAACACTTCAAATAAAACAAACAACACAACAAGGAGAAAATTCACTCATAGACACATATTGGTTGGTTCATCGTATCCGGGAGCTTCTTACAAGAACAGCAGCCGCTGTAGAAAAAACCATCGAGAATCGGCGGAGGTGCAAGGTACGGGAAACAACTAGGAGCGTAGAATAAACACAGCCGCCGTGGGAGGGACACCGGTAAGATTAAATCAAATTAGAACAAAATTGGCACCTCTAACCTTATAAGAAATTGGCTAACCTTATACTAAATGGTTTACGTGTTCAATGTTAAATTCAACTAGCCACTACGCCACGATGACTTTTCAACAATCACGAGCTACAGCTTTTGCCATCAAAAATACACGAGTTTTTGACATGAACTTCAAACAAGCAACAGTCTTCTAGCTTCATTAAGCTCTAGATTGGTCTGTTGTGAATTTGTTTTTATGTAGAGGCCTTGGAGGTCAGAGAAGAGGCAATGGTTTTCACAGTCTCCTCCTGACTGAGGAGTTGGAGCGAAACGAGGAAATGATCCAGGTACGATAAACTGTTAAGGTGGGATGGCTCATTCAGACATCGTTATGCGTCTCGTCCATCCAGGATGAGAGCACTCTTCCGTTGGAATTTATAGAGAAGTCACCCAAAGGGATGTGTCTTGTGTTTAAATCAACGCCTATTATGTCCCCATCGAAGTGGAGTATTAAGCTGTGCAATTTATAGAGGTCTGTGGCGGTTCCGCCAAACCCCACGGTCCACTTACCTGAAAAAACCCCCATAACTACTACCCAACTTCCTTAAGTTAGCTAATGCAACAGCATTAGTACCTGTAAATGCTTCACGCATTATATAGATCAAATCTATAATCTTAAAATCCCTGTAAAGAAAACTTACCTTTTCATGCATCTCTTCGCATACAATTTTTTACGTAAGATTTCTTTCTTTGCTTATCTGGTATTCTAAACCAATTCGGTACCAGACAAATTCCTGTAAACAAAATGATTCGGATTGCATTCAATGTAACCGTCATGACAGGGACCATAAATATTGCGCCGTCTATTTTCCCAGCCGCGTCATGTGTACAACAAATACCTTTTCATACACATTGGCTGGCGACCTTTTTTCTCATCAATAAACAACCCAAGCAGCTGCATATAATTAGCGCAATAGACGCTGAAACCAAATTCTCCAGCATTTCCTAATACAAACATGAACCCGGTTTCTACTGCAGCCAGAGATGCCATAAACATCCAATTTGCTTTTAGCACCTTTTTTCCCCCAACGTCGATAATAGCGACGACGCATCGCGTAAACAATGACCCGCATTACCAACGGCGCATTTGGTCATTTCTCACTTTTGTCTTTACCGCCTGTCTGCTTCGTTTACCCATTGCTCTCGAGCACGTGTAAACCACACAGATCTGAACGATCGCACACATACCACGTTTCTCTAGTGGTAGGTAAAAACGATATCCTTATTGGAGAGGATATCTACCACGACACCATAAACTCACCCCAAGAAGCGAATCATCCCCGCGCAAGATGATTACCGCTGAGTCCTTTTCCGTCTTTCGACCTGAGCAGGTCGTGGCTCCTATCACTACCCTGGTGCGCACAGGGAAGCGAAAATCGATTGTAATCGCTTGAGTCGTTGTCTCCGCGAGTCAATATTAATTTTTCTTAATTAAATACACAATATTCTATTATATTATAGTTTTTACTTTGCAACCATTAAAACATTCGTTCAACACAAGCTATTCATTTAATTGTGATCCCGTAACCAGCGTGTAAACTAAGTTAATCGTTTAACCAAAAGTGAATAAAATAAACTAACCTAAATCCTGTGTTTATGTTTTCATTCCCCTCTGGTGTTTGTTACGTGTTTTCTCTGTGGTGCATCTCGTGAACAATTTGTGGGGACGTGGTAGAACCCAGGGTCCATGTAGGCGCACCGACTACGTACCCCCACAGGTCTTCCCTAAGAGACTTAGTGTTAGTATTAGTTGGTACATATATCGATCACAGTTTTAGGAGAGCCGCGGACTGCCATTGTCATTTTAATGAAAACGTTTGCGATAGATAGATTTGTTTGGATTATTTGATATCTGAGATTGGTAGCTTTTTTCTTTAATCATCATCATCATCAGCACTATAACCGGGATCCGGTCTAGGCCTTATTTAACAAGTAACATTTGATAAATTTTCCATAATAATCTTTTTTTCCGGGCAAGGTTATTAGCCTTACACCAATTATTTTTTCTTTAATACGTGCGCCCGTAAGCTATCTAAATATGTTAAAATACATTGCAGGTGAAAACAATAAAACCATATCGCGAAATGAAGTGCCTCTTTGGTCCTGATTGCCAAAAGACTTTCACACTAGTGTGGTTTAACTTAAGAACCACCCACTGTATTTTGCTGTCCGCCTAAAATTAGCATTCAAATGGTCGACACTCTCACACACCCTTTTTTTTTTGGTGGAGAAAACACAACACCTAGTTTACTTCACGAATCCCGGCACTGAAATATTATGCCTGAGTCTCCTATGAGTTGTGGTGCTAGTTTTGATACTACTGACCAAATAGGGGACCTAAGTTCCAGTATCGAATGAATATATACAGTGCGATAAATATGTTTCGAGACTGGCTGCTGAGAGCATCATTGGAACCAGATATCTGAATATCTTTCGACTTTTTTTAATTCAAAATATTCTCTTCTAGTTGTTACATCGATTCGACAGTGATTCAAAAGCATCTTTTAAGTAGTTTTGTGGAGTAACCTCTAGTGCTCGTATTGTCACTGTTTTGATGGTTGAAATGTCATTAAAAAAACATCCTTTCCACTTCAGTTCTAACTAACAATAGAAAGAAGTCCCGCGGGACCAAATCAGGCGACTGCTATAGATGATTTAACACACGGTCCTGACTTCGACTCAAAAATTGACGAACAATGAGTGAGATGTAACTCTGCGACATCGTGCAACATGGACTTTGGGTCTCTGGATCATGATATTCGTGTCTAATGCGAAACATTCTGCCCATCAGACTCTTCAAAACCTCGAGATAATCTTACGAAGTAACCCCCTAATAGATTTGTTCTTTTGAGAATCCAGTGGTGAGAGGAAACCGTTTAAGTTTTAAAGCAAAATCTTCGACCAAACGGGAGTTCGTTGACCTCGGTTGTTACCATATAGGTCATATCGCATACTAGTTGGGAAAACTGTATTTTATCTGCTTGCGTTTTCAGCCGAACGATTCCAACAGGTATTTATTTGTTCTTATTTCTTTGATTATTTACCTCTACCTTTATTATGATTATTAACCTCTACTTTGAGCAACTTCGCTGTGCCTTCGTGCCTTAATAGGCTTGTGTTAGCAGAGCTACAGGAGCTTCGACCTGTCTTCAGCCGAAGGTATCGTGTCCTGAACTCCGTGCTTTTTAAACCGTCGGCGGATGTATTTTCGGAACCCGTCGGTTTCTTTTCCTTTTTAACCTCCTACCATTCATAATTGACTGTGCAGGGTGACATATGGCGTCGACGTATAGGTAGTACTAGTCTTTTGGTCCTTTAGTCCTAACTGTTCTGCAAGCTCTTCTTGAGCTCGACATGGGTAAAACTGGAAGTTCTTTGTCGTCAATTCTTTTTTCTGCACCTGGACGTAGAGCGGCCACAAGACTAAAATTTCCTTTACGAAATCTTACAGTCCACTTTTCTATTATTAAATGACTCTCAGAATTTTCACCCAATGTCGAATTAATCAATTCCATAGCTTGAGCAGCATTTTTTTTTCATTTGAAAACAAAATAGAATGCAATGGCGTAAATGTTGCTTATCGACATCCATCCCTTATACAACTGAACTAGGGAAAACAAGAACAGAATGAGAGGGAAAAAAAAAGAAAGAACAAAAATATTATAACATATTAATTATAATACTAATATATTAACAACGTAACAAGGAAAAAGAAAAATAATATAATACACTAACTGTAATACTAATACCATCAGCAGCAACAATCCAAACAGGTAGGTTTTCTATCTCCTCCCCACAGCCCAATTCTGACGAAGGACGAGGAAACGGGGAAACAAAAACAATCGTCCCAACGAAAAGAGGAACAGACCACCATCAAATTATCATCCACCTTTCCACCTTGCCCTTTGGGGGACAAACCATTTCTCTCAGTAGGGCCATTTCGATGGCGGAGACTTCCGTGTATCCGCGAACCTTTAAAACACAGCGGAGAGTTCGAACCGCCCACACGGTCCGGCAAAGGCCTCCTTCACAATAGCGAAGTGGCCTCCTTTCATCGTATTCCAGGTGCAACTAGGGCTGGCAAATATCGCCTCGCGACAGCACGGCGCTAGGTGCCATTGCCTCGCAGTCGTGGCCAGGTTTTCGGGTTTTGGTATGTTGGGGTTGGCCCATCTCGGCGGCGAAACCAACATTCCCCTTTTCTTATCTCAAATGCGTGTTAGCATTTGTCTGACTCTTATAGTTGGTCTCGCTCCCAGGTAGCGTGTCTAATTGTCCTAAAAAGGATGAGGGATCTCTTTAGACCGCTCCTGAGGGAACCCATTGCGGTCGCCGCCGTGCTTTCTCAAACCTGAGAGAAGAGTAGCGACCGATTGTTGTCGATTGCTAGTGCCGCAAACTTCCTAGGGCAACGGCCAGCGACTTCTGCTGGCTTCCGTGGGCAAGTAATCCTCGGCGTCAGTGATACTCTGTGGATAGAAAAAAGGGCGAGAGCCACAGCTCTATCCACCACCGGTCAAGAAATAAAATTCCGTTTTATTTAGGCGTACAGGGTTTCTTTCAGTTGTTCTGGAGTTTTTTATCTTGTTGGTCTCCGGCAGCACTTCCGCCAGGGACCATTTACATTAATCAACTGCCGACCGGAAATCGCGATGCATCTTCCTTTTAAATGGAAACAAATCGAGATTTGTATCTTGAAACGAACGTTTCAGGTGGAAAATCTTGATTTTGATACATTGGGTGTGCTGTTCAATGTTTGTTTAAGGATTTCGGTACATTGGGTGTGGCGTTCAATGTTTATTTAAGGATAAGAATTCAGTTTTATGAATTCTCATGAAACTATAATGCATATGAGGATATGCATTGGAATTTGGGTTTTGTTTGTCTATGGCAAATTGAATATCTGGTTCGATTTGCCATGGGTTTGGTTTATTGAGTTTATGCGGGATTTTACTAGATTGGGATAACGTATTTTTGGATTTTGAATTTGGATTATGCCGTGGGGCAAATACAAAGCGATAAGCGAATATTTGATTCGTTTATTGCGAATTTTTGTATTTAGATTAATGTTTTATGTTAATCTAGATTTCTAGGTGTAGGATTATGGATGTGTGTGTGGGGGGAAAAGGGTGATAGGGCTTTTCAAAGCACTACATAACCGCGTGAATTAATGAAAGAATTCCGCGATCTGGCACTGGTGCATGCCAGGTAATTGTCTTCTGTTACCACGTAAGAAAACGGTCGCTCGTGTATTCCAAACATTGTTGCCATCAACTCTCCGGACGATTTCACCATCTTCACCCTTTTCGGAACCCATTCGCCGTCAAAAACTCACCGTGTTTGGCTGTCCCTTTGTCTGAAGTATAGCAGGGTAATCAGGTTTCATCCACAGTTATTTATAAACGTAGAAACACGTCAGTATTCCCACAGAAAAGTGGCACAATAATCTCATTGTTGACCACACGTCCACGTTCATTTTCCACTAAGAAAGAGTAAACGCGACGACAATCTCATTGAGATTTTGTTCTCATCCAATTTTTCGTGCATATCTCTAGTCTAGATCCCCACTAGTGAACTATCTAGTGAGTACTTATGGTTATTAAAAACAAACTATTTTCGATACTACGAGCACCATGTTTTAGGTGTTCTGAGGACTCATCGACTAACGCCCCCCCCCCCCCCCCCCCCCCGCCGTATTTATAAATACCGTACTTATTTGATATAGTATCCCAACCTCAGAAATACCATCACTCAAGAGAGTATTGTGGCGGTTCCCTTGAACGCCACTATTTCCATTTTTAAACATTTATTTTCTTTCTATATTCTTAGTTTCTAAATTAAAGGCTAGACAAAAAATGCTTAAATTCTAGCTTAAATAGCTTATATAATAACTTACTGGTCCTTCGCAGACGCTCTAAGCTAAACATTACTTAATATTTGTATAATTTGCCTTTCGGCGACAGAACTTTGTGGCAATACTTATAATTATTTGAAAGACAAAGAAAAATTTGAAAAACTTTGTCAATTTTTTTTGTTTTTTTTTTTCTTAAAATTTAACTTACTTAACTTACCTAAACTTATCTACTTTTATTTTTTTTATTTTATGTAAAATCACTTAGCTTAACTTAACCTAAATCTTATACTACCCTAATTCTATAAAAGCTAAGTCTATGTAAGCTAGCTGATGATAGTGTGATTCTCTACCGACTTTGGTATCCAGGTCTTTATATGCCATTCAACCACCAGAACTGTTGACGCTGTCTAATACTATCGTCCCGGTCTCTGTGGGAGATAGCCCTACTGAAGCGCAGGAGCTCTTCTTCGGTGCGCGTTACATCCCGGTCGTAGCACAATCGCCCGTCTAGAGATGATCTACTTACATGATAGATCAGTGGAATTCCGGATCTATCCTGTATAAGCCCTTTCATATCCAAGTCAAGGAACGCCTCTGGTGGAACAAAGCCGTTGCGACGCACGCTCTCATAGTACAAGGTGTTTGGATAATAGGCGCCGAAAATTAGGTCATTGGACGAGCTTATTGCTCTCGCAATATGTCCTCTGATTAATTTAATCATAAAATTATCCACCCTATTTATGTACGCTTCATTATATAAAGTCTCATTTGAGTAATACTTTTTATAGTCCGATTCCGGTGTCCGATATAATCTGAGACAACTTCTGAGACACTTTCTTTCGAACACCCGAATCTTTTCCATCAAATTTGGACCTATGTTGAACCATACTGGACAACCATATATGAGCATTGGCCTGATTAGCGTCATGTAGCATATGACTTTTACCTTGCTGTCAAGTTGGCTACTGTGAAATAGCCTCCTTGTCATAGCAAAAGTTTTCCTCGCTTTGAGCAAAGCAGCCTCTACATGTCTGTTGAAATACGGATATTGGTCTAGCCAGATGCCCAGGTATTTAACTAAACTCTTGGTTTCCAGTTTATCTCCATGCGGTCCCACGATAACTAGCTTTCGCCAGTTTTTCCTTGTGTCGTACGTGGCTTTATATAATGGAGTTCTAAATAGGATGGCTTCACATTTCTGGAAGTTGATCTTAAGTTTCCAGTCATTGCAATAGCGCTGCACTTTGTTGAAGTCTCGCTGTATTAACCTATTTATGATCGCAACTTTCGGAGCTGTTCTGTAAATTATGAGATCGTCTGCGTACGCAATAGCCTGCGGAAGTGCTTCTAATAAGTCGCTAATATAAATGTTAAAAAGAATCGGAGAGAGTACCGCGCCCTGTTGCAAGCAATTCTTGATATTATACGTTTTATTAGAGGTCACATTACCACTTTTGACCACGAACCTCCTGTCCTTTAACATATCGTAAAGTACATATAGTAAAGGCTTATGTATGCCATGTCTGACCAGTTTGTAATACAACCCTTCGATCCAGGCGGTATCAAAGGCTTTTTCCAAGTCGATCAGACAGGCACCTGTGCATTGGTTCCTACATTTATTCCATTGTATGTCGGAGACCAGTTTAGCTGCGGCATGTGCGGTTTCATGACCCGCCTTAAAGCCAAACTGGTTATTTGGAATAATGCTGTTGTCGTCTACCCATTTTAGCAGAGCTTTGTTAATGGTTTTTTCAAATACTTTACTGATGCTTGGGAGTAAACTTATCGAACGCATGTTCATTGGGTTTGTGCAGTCTTTGCCCTTTTTTGGGATGGGCTGAATGATAGCCGTTTTCCAACGGGCGGGATAATATGCATTATTCAACGCGTTGTTAAACAGGACCGTATATATATCTATTGCCATTGGGGGCAGGTTCTTGAGTACGATGTTAGGTACTCCATCTATTCCCACTGACTTTTTGCTTCTTAATGAGTCGAAGATCCTCTGGATTCCTTCCCTTGTGATTAAAAGGCTATTAGCCCCACCATTGGCATTATTGTCAATTGACAGATTATCGTCACTGAATTCCGTAAAACCCGGATTCTCCGATTGCCAAAGTGAAATTTCATTCCGGAGGTGCAGGTGATTGAGTAGAACTCTGTCCTCCAGGTCGTGATTTCGGTGAATGCTTTCATTCACCTTGTACATTTCCTGAAAGACAGCTCCCAAAGCGTTCACCTTTTCCAAAGGATCTTCGATCACGAAGAGCTCACTATTGAGGATAGCGTTCTCTGCATCTATGCCAATGTTGGTTAGCAGCTGCTTGTTTACCTGAGTACGTGGGATTTGGAGACACTGAATCTCATTTTGATTATTTCTCCTGAATATTTTATTTATTTGTGGGAACATATTCGGGTTATTAGTTTTTATAGCTCGAATTCTGTTGTTCCAATACAAATTTGTTGCTAATCTATAATTAGCTTTAAGTAATTGTTGGAGGTTTTTTTAATTGAGATTTCAGTGATATTATCTCCTGGTCTTGTCTGTGTAATTGTTTTAATTTCGATAGCAGTCTGCTCTTTTTCTTGTGGAGTGCGTTTATTGTTGCGTTTCTGTACATGTTAATGTGATCTGTAACTGTTGTTTTGGGAATTGTTTTGTCCATTGTTCGTTTTACGGTTTCGTCCATTTGTTGAATGTATTTGTCGATTTCGTCATTTGTCAGGTTTCTGTTTACTGGCAGATTAAAGTCATTCGAACAAAGTTCTCTTGTTAATGATCTGGTGAACCGCGGCCATCGCATTGCCCTGTAGTTATAGGGTTGCGGGATCACGAATTCCTCCACATCTGCGAGCTCGTTCGGAAGCTCTATTACTGCCCCTTGAACGCCACTAATCATCTTCCCATTATCCATGTAAAAACTCCCACCTAGAGCGGCCGAAAACCGATAAAACAAGTACTGATTGCTGGCCTAGCAATTAAGAATGTACTTACCTTTTTGTCACCCATCTAAAGTGTCTCCTAAACCATATCTTTGCTAATTCAATAGCACGACCCACAAGAGACATTTTCCTCGCGGGCATCATGTGCTAGAAAGTAATTCGTCGGGTGTATGTTGCATCATCGGATTTCCTAGTAGGAAAGTATAACATGCGACATACACCAAGCAACCAACATTGTCCGAACCATATCACCAAGATATACCCTTACGCGTCAGCCGCACACGTGCAGGAGATGTTCTATCTTGTCCTTTTCATACATGCCTACATCGGTCGGTCATACGACCGACAAATGCATTAAGGCATACGGCTAGCCGCCCAAGGAATTCGAGTTCTCATAAATGGAAAATTACCATCGAGAATTCGACTATGTGGAGATGCCACCAAGATGTGCACGATCAGCATAAATGCTTTACGCAGTCGCTGATCGTGTAAGCAACAAAATCTATATGTCGAGATAATGGCATCAGCTGCAACCATGCCAGCTAATGTTCACCTTAGGGAATTATCGTATCCACGGTCCGCTTGCTTATGCACAGCATGAGAGTACGAAGTAACCGCATCTGTGTGTGTGCACATCCTTTCGGTGATCATCTTCTAAGATCATCCCTTATATGGACATCGGGGCGATGGATGAAAATGTTGGTGTTCTGTCGCTTCAGTCGATATCTTTAATCGCGTTACGGATTCCGTGGAGGCAAGTCGGGCATTCACGTTAAATAGTCTAAAGAGTCGAGTCGAGTAATCAGTTAGTATACGTTTGATTAAAAGGGTCCTCCTTCATTTTAAGTCACCAAGTTGAAGCCGCAACGGATCGTTATCGGATTCTCAAATTGAACATTCGCGATTTAGTTTCTGGTGTGAATATTCTTCAATGTTTTAACTCGAACTTTGTGTATATATTTAGATTAAATTAAATAAGCTGAACAATCGCGATTTAGTTTCGGTTGTGAATAATCACACCAAGTTATGGATTCTTCAATATTTTAACTAGTGCTAAGATATTCTGTGTCTTTAATTATAAGATAGTCGACAGACATCGGATCTGAGTATGTAAGTTGTAGTTTGTCTTCATATCTAATAATAAATGAAAAAAAAAGAGCAACACGGAGTTTTACTTTTTTGAACGGAAAGCAGCGACTGGGTATAGCGGTCAACCTGTGCCCCGGAGGCACCTTACCACTAAAGACTAAATATACAAAATACCCACATTGGTACCAGAATTCCCACAGTGTCATTTGACGACAGATCCAAATTTTGTCAAACAACGCAATGTTTAATTACTCTTAAGCCAAATTTTTTTCTCACTGAGCTAATCCAACATTCTTTTTCCAGTAGAACAATATTCTACTTTCACTTGTAACTTACATATACTTTAGTTGTAGCTAATTATGTTGCTTGAATTAAGCCATTAAATGGGGTGGTAGCCCCACTAAACTAAACTATTTCATCCTATTTTTTTTACTCTCAAAATTTCTTTATGTTAGCGCTGTCTGTTGCAATATAATATAAAAATATACAATAATTATAATCTTATTATATTATAATATACAATAATTATAAGAAAAAACAAAAATAACATTTAAAAAGTCTTCACATGTAAATCTAATATTTAAAATGTGCTCCCTGATCACGCCTGATGGCGACACCTCACTGGCTGGTCAACCCTCCATTAATGAATGATCGGGTGCCATTATTCTTCTAGTATTCACCTGCCACCTGCCTACCTGGGCAGTTACAATTGAATTTTGACAGCAGACGGTTATCCACACAAAAGATACGAGTATCCCGCGCTATATCTCACCACCAAGTGCAGTGAATTGCTTCCTTATTTCCATACATCACATCTTAAGTGCAGTTTTAAAAGATTCTCCCAAGTTGAACGGGACGGTTTGTGCTACCTCTGCTATGTGATGAGTATCGAATTCTTTGCCTATCCCAGAAGGTAGGTTCAAGCAATGTTCTTCTACATAATTCGTTCCGGTTGATGAGCGCTGTCTGATTAACATACGTGTATACGAAATAGTGAACTTCAATTACACTGGCGTGACGAATGCGTCTGTGCAAGTAAATAGTTCAATGTCATCTGCAATGAACCGAGTTTTTGAACAATCAAAAATTAGTAATAATTCACGTTTTCCTCGCGACGGCATCGATCAGTTATTGAGTTTACAGTGCATTGGAAATATTTAAATCTTTGTGAAATGTCAAAAGCACAACATTGGACTGCGAAAAATATTTGGAGAAGCTATACTCGTCGCAAGCGTGAATATTTCCTTCAATTTAAATCATTATTGTTTTTATACTCGTATATACACATAATACTCAGGAATAAATTTAAATTACATCGTAATCCTGCGGACATGAAATGTTAAAATTAGTGACATTATCTTTGCATGTTCGTGATAGCTAAATCCCTGAACCTTGTTTTTCTAAATCTCCTTTTCTGACATTCTCCAATTAACAATACGATCCCAACACAGATGCTGTTGTTTTCTATATATCCGCAATAGTTATAACCCTTTGATATATATAAATCATAAAAGTACAATTAATCACTAAAACGTTTTGACTTCCACCTTAAATTTGCTATTATCAACATTACTGTTATTAGTAAATGGGAATCATTTTGTCACGAGATTGTCCTTTTTTATATTATTTTCTATTACCTTTTTTTTATTTTCTCATATGAACCTAAAACTAAAGCTAAAATTTAGTTTAGTTAGTTAAAATTTGATCCCTCATTGTAACGTAACTAATATCTTAAGGACTATCTTTCGACTTGAGTGTATCTTAACTCGACATGGATTTTTAAAGAGATTTTTAATTACGAGGAGTTTTAAAGAAACTGTGCCTAAACATAATCTAACTATAATTGGTGTGTATTTTGTAAACCTAATCCCAATCCAACTTTACTCTAAACCGCGGTTATTCGACGGTTGTGGTTTTTAGTGTATTTTTAATACGCATACATTTACAGTTTTTTACAACTCTATAAGACTAAATGCTGAAATCGATACTTAATATTAATTTTTCTTCAGTTATTGTTTTGTTTTGTTTTTTTTTTTTTTTTTCTATTTTGTTATGTGTAGATGGGGTGTTAGGCTATACATTCAGCTAAGCCAGCTTTTCTTCAAATGCGGCTACCTAGTAGGTTGAGTCCCAAAACCCAGTCCCCCGGTGAAATACCACTTCATTAAGCAAGAATCTCCATGAAATGGTCAAGAGAAATCATTAGTCATCTTAGCTGACGGCAAGGTCGGATAGGTTGAAACAAGTGGTAGATCGGCCCCGACTCTGACCGACCAGTGAGATCCCACCCGTTCATGCTGAAAGTTCCACGATATAGTCCGGAGAAATTTTCGAAGGATTCACTGGACCGAAGTTGGGAAAATTGCATGATGGCAGCCAATGAGGTAAACAATTCCGGAGATAAACTGCAATAAATCGAGATCCGGATTTCCGCGAGGATCCTCCAACATTGGGTAGCAGTCACGCCAAAACTGTGCATACTCTTGTCGTTTTTTCACTCGTTTTCCTCAGGTGTTCCTTGAAGGTCAATCTGTTGTCGAGTATAACACCAAGATATTTAATATAAGGACCGGATCTAATTATTTGTCCTTCTATTTCCAAATCAACGTATTCAACTACCCTGTGGCTGCTTATTAAAACTGCTTCCATCTTATGTCCAGCTAGTTTCATCGTCATCATCATCATCACCATCAGCACTACAACCCGGATCCGGTCTTAGCCTTATTTAACAAATCTCTCCGCCGGTCCTGATTTCGAGCCGATATTATCCAGATTGGCACTCCCAGCCTCTAAGCGTCCTGGTCTACGCCATCCCTCCATCGCAGACAAGGTCTGCCGCGCTGTCTCCTTCCATACATCCTGCCACAAAGGACTTTCCGGGCAGGCTCCTCTGCGCTCATTTGAGCTAGGTGTCCCGCCCACCGGAGTCTACTGAGCTTGATTTTTCTTACAACATTAGCTTCCAGGTAGATTGCGTACAACTCATGGTTGTACCGTCTCTGGAATCGTCCTCCCTCACATATGGGGCCGACAATTCTCCTTAAGACCTTCCTCTCGAACGCGGCTAAGACTTCACAGTGTTCGATTGAGCACCCTGGCCTCGGATCCATACTTGAGTACTGGTAAGACCATGGGCTTGTACAGTAGCAGCTTGGGTGTTCTGGATAAATTTCGGGATTTAAAGAGCCTTGATAGACCATAGTAGGCTTTGTTGGGTTAATCAGCCGTTCGCGTATTTCTTCTTCCATATTGTTATCGGCTGATACTATTGACCCAAGGTTGTTAAAGGATTGCACTACTTCTAATTCGTGCTCCATCACTCTGATAGTTTGACCAAAGTTAGGTCTTCTCTTCGCAGAAGTTGCCACCATGTTACTTAGCTTTTCCCTCATTAATGTGCAGTCCCGGTTTTTGTGCCGCTGCTCGATCTGGATGAAGGAGTCCTGCATATCCGATTCGGTTCTACCGATGACGTCGATGTCATCTGCGTAGGCAAGTATCTGGCTGGACTTGATGATAATAGTCCCTCTAGTTGTGACGCTAGAGTTACGGATTGCTTTCTCCAACGCCAGGTTGAAGAGGAGGTAGGCCAGACTGTCCCCTTGTCGGAGTCCATTAACGATGTTTATTGGTTTGGACAGCAATCCAGCTATTTTTACTTGATTAGTTACGTGGGTCATGTTCAACCTTACAAAGTCGTATCAATTTGTTTGGAATGCCGAATGCTGTCGTAGGCGGCCTTAAAGTCTATAAATAGATGATATAATCATCATCATCGTCGGCACTACAACTGGGAACCGGTCTCTGCCTTATTTAGCAAGTCCTGAGGCTTGTTAAATTTTCCATAATGATTTGTTTTTTCCGGACATGGTCATTAGTCTTGCGCCAGAGGCTTCCCAACGGGGAATCGACCGCGGTCTCCCGCGTGACAGGCGGGTATACTAACCACTATACTATCGAGGAACCCAGATGATATAATGGAATCTTAAATTCCAGACATTTTTCAATTGCCTGCCTAAGGGAGAATAGCTGATCAATCCCTTATTTGCCTGGGATGAAGCCACACTGATATTGACCAATGATGACTTTAGCGTATGGGGCTATCCGACTTCCTAGGATAAAGGAGGGTATCTTATAGGCGGTACTCAGCAATGTTATATCCCAATAGTTGCTGCACGTATCTCCCTTCTTATGTATGGGGCAAATTATTCCATGACACTAATGTTCCGGCATCTCCTCTTGCGTGAATTGCGTGATGGAACGCTGTCCTTCCTTGTTTGATCAGCTCAGTTGGTATACCATCAGCTCGGGGGGCTTTATTTGATTTGAGCTGTCTTATGGCTTTTAATGTTTCCTCAATGCTTGGTGACGGCAGCGTTTGGTCTTGATTTTGCATTGGTGGAGCCTCCAATTCTTCTGTGAGATGACCATTTAGTAATTCATTGTTAGTGCACTTCCCATCGCTCCAGAATGCCTTCAAAATCGGTGATCAGATTACCCTCTTTATCCTTGCAGTAAGTGCAGCGTACTGTGTACAACGTCATATTGCGGATTACTTGGTAGAACTTCCGCGCCTGGCGCGGCCCTCGCTGTGTACTTTTCTCTATTTCACAGACATGGTTTTTTTTCAGGTACTTTTCTTTTGCTTGTGAAGCCTTTTTTCAGATCTTCTGAGCTATTTGTATTTTTCCTCGCGCACCCGCGTTCTGTGATAATACTGTATTCCCCGGTATGCAGCATTCTTACGTTCAGTCGCTAGACTACACTCACCATCAAACCAGTCGCTCCGATCTCTACGAGTACTGTCTAAAATGGAGTTGGCAGTACTAACGACAGTATTCCTAAGGTGTCTCCATTTCTCTTCTCCGCCCGGCATACTGGCCACAGGACTTACTCCCCTCTATCGAGCTCTTCGAGGCGAGTCTTAACGCATGACCAAAAGTGTTGCTGATGTTCTCATTGCGTAAGGCAGCCGTGTTGATCCGAACCTGATCCGCGGATGCAAGTCTCCGTACGGCAATTGGCGCTCGGAAAACTATACCAACAAGATAGTGATCCGAGTCGATGTTGGCACCTCGGTACGTTCGTACCATCATCAGGCTCGAGGAGTGGCGGCGATCTATCAACACGACGTTCTCGTAGTATTCTTCTTTTTCCTCGTCAAGGGACTCCTCTGTAGGTCCGTGAACGTTTATGAGGCATATGTTCTTAAACTTACCTCGCACGCGAAGAGTGCATAGACTTTCGTTTATTGCGTTAAAGCCGATGATGGTAGGCTTCAGTTTTTGGCTGACTAGAAGGCCTACCCCGAACACATGGTGTTTTGCATGACAGCTATAATAAATATCATACTCGTTTCTTTGAATAACACCACTCCCCGTATTCCGGACTGTTGGAAAACAGCAAAAGTGATACCTATCCCGAAACCCGGCAAACCGAAGAACAGGCCCGAAAGCTATAGACCTATTAGTCTACTTAGCTGTCTGAGTAAGCTCCTAGAAAAAATCATTAAGGAAAAGATTGATCGTTTCCTGGAAGCAAATAACATCCTACCAAACTTTCAGTTCGGTTTCCGTAGTGGTCACAGCACAAGCCACCAAGTCTTGCACATTAAAAACCACATAGCTGGTAAATTCATCGACAAGGAGTCAACGGGACTGGTTCTTCTAGACATCGAAAAAGCCTTTGATATGGTATGGCACGATGTCTTGATTTATAAGCTACTAAAACTTAAGCTGCCAATACCGCTTATCAAAATTATCCAGAGCTTTCTTCGTTCGAGAAAATTTGTTATTATAGTATAGGAACCGACAAATCCTCTACTCACCAAATCCACCATGGTGTACCCCAAGGCTCGGTCCTTGGTCCCATATTATTCACATTGCTTGTTGCAGATTTACCATGTCTAGGTGAAAACATTCAGGTAGCTATGTTTGCCGATGATACGGCCATTTTCCCTTCGGGTGCCTTATTCACTAACGTCTACAACTCTTTGCAAGCAGCTCTTGACAAACTAGCAGTATATTACAGGAAATGGAAAATAAAAATAAATGGTAATAAAACGCAGCTGTCTGGTTTTCGAGATGTATGAAACTCTGCTACCTACCAAATGGCACTAAACTCAGTATGTGTGCAGTTGATATTGATTGGTGCGAAGACTGTAGATATCTAGGTATTATTCTAGATAAAAAACCTATCTTTCAAAAACACATCACTACCACAATTGACAAAATAAACAAAGTCGTAAGAGTTCTGTATCCATTAGTAAGTAGAAAGTCAACGTTTAGCATCGAAAATAAAATTATAAATATTAAAACCATTTTTCAAGCTATACTCCTGTACGGCGCCCCTGTATGGTGTAATTGTGTTCGCACACACAAAATAAAATTGCAAAGGTGTCAAAGTAAAATATTGAAAATGTTGCTGAATTTGCCATGGCATTATTCGACACATGAACTACATGAAAACGCTAACGTTAAACCGGTAGAGTTCCTTATTGACAAAATCAATCGAAACTTCTTCGTCAATTGTTCTTTTTCTGACAATGTTCTCGTTTCCCGTCTTGCGCTATCCTAAATCACTACATATGTACCCTGCCTGTGAAAATTATATCGAGGTCATTATTACATAAAATAACCGGAAACCTGTGCAATATTAGTCTTAAGATTTAAAAAAGGGTCTTTGCTTGTAGTTTTCCCTTAATTTATTATTTATTATTCATTAAAATTGTGCTATTGTCATTATATATATTTAAGATTATAGTTGTAAAGAGATTGCTGCCCTAAACCTCTTAAATACTAGTTGTAAAATATACCATAAAAAACACCACTCCCCGTCCATCTTATTTGTTGTAGCTGTTATGTCAGCCTCATGTTCGGTCAGGGAATCGGCTAGCTGCTGTGCAGCTCGAGATCTGTATAGTGAGCGGACGTTCCATGAAAATATTCTCAAATCCTTTAGCCATTTTCGTTTCCGTGTTCGTCGTCGTGTATCCCGTACATATCCGATACTTGTTAAATTGTCCATAATAATTTGTTTTTCTGGGAAAGGTTAATAGCCTTGCGCCAACGTTTCACAGGATGTCGATGTATACATTGGTTCACTACTTGGCGGCTGCTGAAGTAGCTGTCCAGGGGTGTCACGTGAACACTGCATGTCAACTTGAATTGAACTGGGGCAAGGATCGTCCTGGCTTTCGATGTGTAGAAAACAATCAGTGGCTTTGTCCTGTATGGATTTTCTAGATTCAGGCCATAGACACTCAAGGATTGGCCTTGTGATTTGTTAATCGTCATGGCGAATGCAAACGAATCGGAAACTGAATTCGCTTAAACTCAAAAGGACATATCGGTTGGGATCATCGGAATCCTCGGAATGAGAACTTCCTCACCTTTGAATTTTCCTTTGAGTATCATCGCGTGAAACACATTGATCATCTGTTTACTTATCACCAAACTCGTTCCATTACATAGTTTTGGTTGATTTAGATTTCAAAGCATGATGACTACCGAACCGACCTTCAGTTGTAAATGGTATGGTGGTAAGCCAGGCATATCCAAGGAGTTTAATGAATGATGGATAGTTGGTGGCTTCGTCTTCGTTTGTTACACAGTCAATAGATTTGAATGAATGCAGACTACCAATGATTTGATTCTGAATTACGAAGTTTAAGTCATCCACATTTTTGTTCTTAGCCGCCAAAATTGCTCGCACACTCAACCATTTGTTATTTTTGTGGCTAGTTTAGTGTGAGGGCAGAACCCTCATTTATTTAGCTTAATGCAAGCTTCCATTAACTTAAATTAAATTAATATAAAAAAGTCTTACAGACTATCTTAAAACTAGAGCAAAAAGGAAAAAAAAGAAAAAAACCAGGATGGTGAAGGTGACTGTGCGATGGGGGAGGTAGGAGGCTAGGGAGCAGCGAGTGCATGTGGGGGTGGTAAATTCGGCATTTGTGAGACAGTGACAGTGCAGGGCATGTCTACGTACTGGTAGGGGGCGGGGTTGGTGAGCTGGGGGAAGAGGTTGAAATTGTGGGTGGGGCTGGGGGAACTATTTTGAGGGTAGGAGAGTAGAAGTATGATTGCAGGGTAGCGGCGATTATTGGAGGGAGGGGGCGGATTTAGGACGGGTTTATTCTGAGACGTCGTTTCAGAGTGGGCGTGCAGATCTTGAAATCGAAGGAGGTGGGGAAAGGGTTGGCCTGTCGTAGCATACGCGAGATGGGTTCGTTAGCGCCGTAATAAGTGTGATGAGCAGGCACGTAAAACTGTCGTGGGTTACGTACGTTACGGGGGTTTGTATGCAATGTTAAAGTGGAGAGCAAGCTTGGGCAATTGATTGAGCCAGACAGAAGACGATGGACAAAGATGATATCGGCATGGATTCTGCGCTCTTCAAGTGTGTTTAGATTAATTAGACGGAGCCGGCTTGTGTATGGTGGTAAAATCAGCCGGTTTTCCGTTTAGTCCGCGGAGGGCGAAGCGCAAGAAACGACGTTGAACTCCCTCAATCCTGCGAATGTGAGTCACTTGATACGGGGACCAGACCTGACTAGCGTATTCGAGTAGTGGCCGGACAATAGTTGTGTAGAGTGATCGGGTGACATAGAGGTTACGGAATTCCTTCGACCAGCGTTTGACAAACCCAAGGGCGGCGTTAGCCTTGAGGATTATGTAATCAAAATGTGCGGTAAATTTGAGCTCCTTGTCGCATAGGACGCCCAGATCGCTAATCAATTCAACCGATGTTATCGGTTGGTTCAGTAAGAGATGGGAGCGTGGGTGAGTGCGGGAACTCTTCCGAGAGAAGGTGATAGTGTGACATTTGGCGATATTCATTTCTAGACAATTATTTTGGCACCAAGTCGAGAAGCTGTCAATATCTGCTTGGAGAAGTGAGGAGTCCGGGGGAGAGAGGATTGTCTTAAAAATTTTGGAATCATCCGCGTAAAGCGAGATGAAGGAGTGATTAATGCAGAAGCCTATGTCGTTTATGGTTAGGATAAATAAGAGTGGGTCGAGGTGACTGCCCTGGGGGACACCTGAGGTTGGGAAAAAAGGATCGGAGAGGGTGGATCTAAATCGCACGTGGCAGGTTCGTAAACTAAGATAGGATGAGACCCACTTAATCAACAGCGATTCGAAACCGAAGGAGGATAGCTTGAAGAGAATGAGGTTATGGGAGATTTTGTCGAAGGCCTTGCTAAAGTCGGTAGCGACTACGTCGACCTCATCGCCGTTTTCTAGGGCAAGGAGTGTGTGGGATGTGAATTCGACAAGGTTAGTAGTAATGGACCTGCCTGAGAGAAAGCCGTGCTGGTTCGGAGAGATGATGGGTGCGCAGCGAAAACAAAGCGCCGCATATAGTAGGCCTTCGAACAGTTTAGGAATGTGCGAAAGCTTAGCAATGGGACGATAATTCGATATATCGTTTTTTCCCCTTTTTTATGTATGGGGGTTTATGTAAGAGGATTTCCAAAAGTTAGGGAATAGACCTTGAGCAAGGGATAGATTGAAAATTGACGCGAGCGGGAGAGAGAGAGAAGAGGAAAATTTTTTTAAGAGGATAGCAGGGTGTCCGTCTGGGCCGGGACTGAAATCATCTTTCAGTTCTTCAAGTTTCTTTGTGACTTGGCGTTGTTGTATGTGTAGAGGGATGAGAGGGCCGAGGGAGAATTCAGACATGCCAGTAAAGTGGGAGGGGTTAGGCTCGAACGAGTCGTCCGTGAAGGATAGTTTGAAGAAGGACGCGAAAAGATTATATGGTTTGGGAGTCCGTTGTAGTAGTTGAGCCGTAGAAAAGGGATGTGGGATAGACATCAGATTTCCGTTTGTGGTTGATGAAGTGGAAGAAAGATTTGGGGTCATTGATCAGGTTGAATTGAGCTTTGGCAAGGTGATTGTGGTAGAGAGAGCTGTAAAGCTCGGTGAATTGGTAAAAGTAACCCAGATAGTTGGAGTAGTCAAGGCGAGAACGCGTGTTTAGGAAAGTGTTCCACAACTTATTCCTTTTGTGACGAAAGTTGCGTAGTTTGTGGTTATACCATGGGGGCGATGAGAATGATAACCTGTGTCGGGAGTATGGGACATATAGGGATATGGCTGTAGCGTCCTTTACACTTATTTCATTTACGCAGAGTGTGATATTGCTGAGGTTTTCATTTATGAGGCGGAAATTGGCTTTTCGGACGTTGAGAGAAAATTGATAGGGGGCGGAGTGCTGTGGCCTCTGAGTAGTCGTAGTATAAGGAAACGATAAGCGGGGGGTGGTGGTTGTCAATAGTTGAGAGGGTGTGGGGACTAGAGACAACTGAGGAATTAAGCGGGTCTGTCGTGAACACAAGGTCAAGTTGTCTGCCCAGATGGTTTAGGACATTGCTTACTTGGCAAAGGCCAGAGTCGGTGAGGCTGCCTATAGTAGTGGGGTTTGAGATGTAGTGGCAATGATGTTCGGGAATACTTTGTTGATGTGATCGTCTTCCGATAAGATGAAATTGCAAAAATTTGGAGGAAATGAACTCAATCCGTTTGATTCGTCGACGGGAACACGGCCATTAACGATAGTCAGCAATTGCTTGGAGAAATCTTCAGCAGATGGATCTGTGGCGGTTTCTGCTAGTGTCAACATGGACGCTGATTCAACGGAAACACCACCAATAATATGCCGGAAATTGTTCTTTCCAGAAAAACCACACAAACAGCCAAACAAACAGATGTAACCAGTAGCAATGAAACACACGGTTGTCTAATTGTATTTACTTGAAGAACTTTATTGAGTATTGAACTTAATCTATGGTATACACTGTTCTGGAGTGCTTTTGTCTCTGGACATCACAGGGTTCAACACATACACCAGGTAATGATATCAATGTTCTTACAGTTGGATACTTAACATGCAGTTCGATTACTATGTTAGTTATAACTCACATCCGACAATATTTACAAAATGGGTATTAAACTCCGGCACGCAACGACCTCGACAAGTGTATCTCGTTCCGCGGTTCAAATCTGAATCACGCCACGTCCCCAGTACGTGTGCGCTGTTTCGTAGTTGCGATCTGACTCCGCGACGATTCTAGATGTAGTTTCGCGTGGATATCACTATTCGAGATGCACACAAACAGGAAGAGGGCCTGTACATGAGGAGGAACAGTATTGCATGTATCGTCTGCAGACGAATAAGGAAAAACGACAACAACAACTGACTAAATGATATTCGAATTCAACTCAGGTCAGCTGTGCAAATAGATAGCGCATAGCGCCCGAAAAAGGTTGCCATGTTTAAAATAGCGATTCGTTGATGCAGGGTTAGATTTCTCAGTGTTATGTCAACAGAACGCTATTTCGAGGGTCATGCGCTAAGATACGCGTTTCTTTGGCTTAGCCAATGGTATATGGGTTGATTAGGGGAACGATACCGTGGGACCTGATCTGGTGATCAGGATGATTACACAATAACGGTTTGTGTATTTATCCACGTCAATTGTGCATTGCATTGGTAGCGAGTCAAGGATCTAATTCCAGTGTGAATGTTTACACTGGCAAAGAATTCGTCCCTTGGCAGCTAAGCGCGAGTTGGGGTATGCTTTGTATTAGCGAACAAGAATACTCGGAAGTATTGTTCTGTGTTTGATTGGCATGTGGTCACCCATAGTAACCGATCGGTTCATGCAGACGAACCGAAATGGTTTTAATTGATGGCATGGCAAGATGGTAATCTTGCCGTGTATTTATGTTTCAAGTGCAAGATACTGACGGGTAGCTTACGCTGCTCGGTTGCAGGTAAGTAGGAAGACTTGAGGTGAGTGTGAGACAGGTTAATTTAAAGGGAATGGGTGGTTCTTAGGGAATACTTATAGAACCCGCACAGATCGTTCAGCAATGCAACTCTCATATTTGCTGCCAGCTCAAATTTCTTCACATAACGACAAATATGTGATGATTTTATGCAAGCGTTTATATCATCGGCAACAGTCTATGTTGGAATGACTGGCAGTGTTTGGCGGAAATCGCCAGGCAGTAAAATTATTGCGCCTTGAGAACATCTCGAGGCATTGCGCAGATCTTTCAATCTTCGGTCAAGTGCTTCTGTGGGGCTTTTCAGGGCCCGAAGAGCCAGGCATCGCTCGATCCCCACTTTTCCAGGCGAACGACTTACCTCTCGGTCGAAATTCAGCAAGGTTGCGTAACCTTGCTACGGCATTTACCCCCAGCCAAATCGCCGGAATTATTACGGTTACCCAATCGGATAACTGTTTTGAAGTTCTGTTAGGCAGCTTACCTATTCTGTAGGGGATTTCCTTCCAAACCCCTTTTTCTCCATCACCACCACTGAAAACATTAAATCCACGGCAAAGCTTATCACCTTGCCGTGGCATCGAAAACTCACCCTCGGCCAGATATTATTTTCTGAAAAAACATTAAATCCACGGCAAAGTTTATCACCTTGCCGTGGCATCGAATATTCACCCCCGAGGTGTACATTATTTCCTAAAAAAACATTAAGTCCACGGCAAAGCTTATCACCTTGCCGTGGCATCGAAAATTCACCCCCGAGGCGTATATTATCTCCTAAATAAAAAGCATAAGTCCACGGCAAAATCATCACATTGCCATGGCATCTGAAATCCTATCTTTAGGCATACATTCTGCCAGGGCATCTCGTTTCCATAGCCTTAAGCTATGGAAACAACAATCAACAAGAGTTCCTTGTGACTCGTTGTATTTGTTTACCCTCGGCATAACATGCATGCGGCTATTTGCCCCTATTGATTTGCTACCGCCGACAAGGTTTCTGCTGAAGCAAACCAAACATGTCCCTGATTACCAGCAATCGCTGGCTTCCAATTATCGGTCCCCATGTTCAGAGACCGCATTCAAACAACGATCACCAGCAGCCAGAAAATGTTTACTTACAACATCTGGCAATGGCTGCACCCTATGTTCGTTGCAATGTTTAATCATCGGCAACCGAAATGATGATTTATGGCCTTCCATTAGGATGACCAAATCATCGGTTTCGGGTTTTCACACCCCACATGCTAGTGTTTACTTTCTTAGAAAATGCACTAGCGATGTACCTCCATCCACCACGGTCGCCGAACGATCGTATGCATGGCATACCCACACATGCGTAATGTATGACTACCCCGTCCGGTCCAATCACGATTAACTACTTCAAGTTAATCGTGTAACTCCGCCTCCTTTTCAGTTTCTTTTGAGGGTTTTCCGTTTCTTTGGTGAGCTCGAGTCACCAGTCAGATATCTACCGTTACCGAGGTCGTTGGAGTTTGGAAAGTATTTATTGATTAGTTTTTCAAATTAAATAATAAGAGAGTTTAAGCACCTTTTCCAATTAAAGAGACGTGCGCGAAAGTGGAATGTGCGTGTTGTAATTAAGTTTAAGAACAGCACCATTATATTTAATTACTAATTCCTAATACAAACAATTAAAATCAGTGTTCTACAAAAATATACAGTGTTCCATTCTTTTCATTACTGCGTGTTGTAATTAAGTTTAAGAGCAGCACCATTACATTTAATCACCAATTACTAATACGAACAATTAAAATCAGTGCTCTACAAAATATACAGTGTTTCATTCTTTTCATTACTTTCTTCGGCGAAGCAGTGACATTTTTTTCGTGGTGTGTCGTGACTTCTCTCTACGTCGTTGGAAAGTTAGTAAAACCGGTGCCCGTGTCTTGGCACAATACTAACAATACCCATATTGGTGACACCTAGTGTGAACACGCCCCCGCTGAACTTTTGTGAACCAGTGACAAAGACCGTTCCAGTGCTTGCAAAAAGTGAACCCACAGAACAACTGTACCGGAAATTGTGATAGTGCAAACAAAACTAAAGCCTATCAAAGGGTGCATCAACCCCAACGCGCCTGTATGTACCAGTGTCACCTGTGATTAACACCATCTCTATCAGTGCAGCGCGAGAGCGGTCATCCATCCAGAGACGTCCACCCAACAACAGCCCCATTTGCCATCAGGAACAGCTGCCAGGGACCTCAGCTAAGTATCCTTTCGTTTTTTTTTGTTTTCTTTTCAATAGTCAAACCAACCCATTAGCAAGTTAGTGAAACTTACTTTCAATAATATAATTCGTGTTGTATTTAATAATTCAATTATGGTGTTACATGTTAAAACTTGTGCAAACAACTAGTGTTTCTTTCTTCTTAAGTTTTATGTCCTCTACATTTTATGGTAATTTTTTTATATATACAATTGTAATGTGATAAAAACCAAAAATTGTAATAATTCACATTCGTATACACCATATCGAATAGAAGTAATGGACCAATTTACATAGAAATACATCGCAAACAAGAAAATAATAACTGACAAAATTTTTTTTCTTCTTCAAATAAATTTCCTCATTATTTAATCCGTTGCAAATTTAATCAATAATTTTTTTTTTATACATTAAAATTAAAGTCAAAAACGATTGAAACAATTGTTACAATGCGAATTTTCAAGTTTTTTTTTAGTAATATTCAATAAGCAAATTTATGGTGTTCTAGGATAAAATATTTGAAATGGTACATCCTTGTTAGTTTACTCAATTGAAGTCTTTTTCTTTGTTTTACCAGTTTTACCAGTTAATTATTGACTTCATCCTATTGATTTATTACACCTATAAGCGAAAATTAAGCTATCCCAAAAATACAATAAAAATATATCTGTTGGGCTGAAAACTAACAACGCATATAAGGACACAACAACTATTCTTTTTGTTTTCCTGCTACAATTAAAAATAATAAATATTGTAAACCCCTTCAGGGTGTATTGAAACATCAAAGCAGCGTTATACGTTAAATAAACATACACTCGCACTCTTTTAAACACACAACACAGAAACTCGGTTACTCACCTTTTCATATAGCTTAAACCGAGTAGATATTTGGAATTTCACGAACTCACACCCGACAAACTGACCAAATTATCGCGATTTAAAACCTATTTGCAAATTGGAATTTTTAATCTGGTCAGCTTCCGATATCGTTATAAAATTAAAATACATTTTACATTAAATAGAAACGATCCGGAATTGAATAAATTTAATAAGCCCCTTCTGGGTACAAACAAGCACCAACACATTCAACTCCACTCGACTCGGCACGATTATCTTTTGACTCCACTTCCGACCTTCGCTCGACTCTCTTAAATTCGCACCCTCCCTTGGCGACTTTTCCCCAACTCCTCGCGTCCTCTTGTGACCCATTGGCCTCCCTTCACCTTTCTTCGCGTCCTCTTACGCTTTTAACTTTAGTTTCGCGTCATACAACCCACAATGGTCAACACGCGAAACGCCACGGCCAAAAAGGCTCAGGAACAACCCGAGCCCCTTGAATTTCACGACGCCTCCAGCGTCGATTTCCCCGCTGAGCAAGTCAATGCTGACCAAGACTTGCCGGCACAATCTACCCCTCTGGCACCACTGGTTGCCCCCAGTGTCGTTAACCGACCCCAACCTTCCAACGCTCCCCCAACCTCTTCTACCGCCCCTAGTGTCGGCCAATTGATGGATTCTGGCATTATGATGCCCACATCTCGTGCCGGCACCTCACAACAAATCCATAGACCTTCAGAGTCCCAAGAATTCCACGATGCTTCCAGCCTCGGGAATGGGACTCGTCCTTCAAATATAGGGCTTCCCCCTTTCGATGAGGAGGACCCAGACCTTTGGTTTGCAGTGGCAGACCACATCTTCCAGGCCTCAGCCTTGCACGACGAACAACTTCGTGCAGTCGAGCTGTTGAAAGTGCTTGACCGCACTCAGCGACCGCATGTTGCCCACATAATAAGGTCGGCCGGCCGCAACCCGTATAGCAACATGCGTGAGGCTCTGCTCGACGCTTTGGACGAGCCAGGAAGTGTGCGGCAACAACGTTTAGCCGCTGTATCCAACCTTTCTGGGATGAGACCATCTCTTTTCCTGACCCATTTACGCTCTATAGCGGGGACCAGGATTGGGGACGACCTAATAAAGCCTCACTTTTTGAGGTGTCTTCCCCAACACGCCCGTTCGGCACTTATAGCCCAACCCAAACAGAGTTTGGGCTATTTATCCAAAATTGCGGACGCAATTATGGAAAGCTCAGATCAGTATTCTGAGCCTCCTGCGTACCAAGTAGCGGCGGTTTCTCAACACGCCGCCCAGCCTGCACGGCACCCTCGTCTGCCTTTCACAGCCCATCAATTGGTCTCAACTCCCAATTCTCCTCAAACCCAATTACCTCTTAGAAGGCCCGCCTCAACCAATTTCCCTCAGGGGAATCCAGAGGCAGGCCCCAACGCATTCAACCAAAGAAGTTCGCCCACACAACTAACTCCTGCTGACCTCCGGGCGCTCCAAACCTCACTCCTCCGCGAGATAACTCAATTGCGTGCGGAGGTGAGGAACAATCCTCGAAGCGCCCAGAATCGAGCCATGCCGAGCCGTCCTCTCAATCGGCAGAATTTCTACCAAAATGCCCCTCAGAGGGCCTATATCCCCCAAAATGCCCCACAGAGGGCCAATCCCACCCAAAACGGCCCTCACCGGGCCAATTCCCAGCGAGCTCCGGCTCGACCTCCCCGTAACGGCAATACTAATAGGCAGAACATACCTGATAATGCCGTTACTCTGCCTTGGTGCGCCAATCACCAGCGATATGGTGATCGCGCATTCAATTGCAAAGCGCCTTGTGGTTGGACGCAACCTTCCACCAACCAGAGGCGCTCTTTAAACTAATTTTGCCGACCGACACCCTCGCGCAATCGGCCGGCACCCCTACGATAAGTCGCTTAACCATCCGGGATTCGAAACTGAATATCGCTTTTACTGTCGACACCGGCGCCGATATTTCAGTCCTCCCGCGATCGTTTGCTCTGCGTAACCGCGTGCCAGCCGCACTCAAATTGTCAGCAGCAAATAATACGCCGATACTTACGTACGGACGTAAAAAGCTGACACTGCAATTGGGTCTTTGTCGTCCGATCACTTGGCGTTTCGTCATTGCGGACGTGAATGAACCCCTGATAGGTTCCGACCTATTAGGTGCACATAATCTGTTGGTCGATTCGACCCATAACAGACTTGTGGCTCCAACCGCACCCCCCTTGCCCATGACGGCATCACCAGCGGCAACTTCAGGGGCCACAGAGTGCTTAGACCCATTCCAGGTTATGGTACAGGAATTTGTGAGTACAACAATTCCTCTACCTAACCAACGCCGACATAAAGCCACGGTGTTTCATCATATAGAAACACGCGGTCCCCCGGTGAGCCAGCGTCCACGTCGACTGGCTCCCGAAAAATTACGTGCGGCGCGCGCGGAGTTCGAGCATATGATCGAACTAGGTATCTGCCAACCGTCGGACAGTCCCTGGGCAAGCCCACTCCACTTAGTGAAGAAACGTTCTGGTGAGTGGCGCCCATGTGGCGATTATAGGCTGTTGAACGCAGCAACTGTCCCGGACAGATACCCAATTGCACACCTCTACGATTTTTCGTACAAGTTACGAGGGTGCAATGTCTTCACAACCCTGGATCTCACCAGGGCATACCACCAAATTCCGGTGGCACCTGAAGACATCCCCAAGACCGCAGTCATTACACCTTTCGGACTCTTCGAGTTCAAAGTGATGACTTTCGGCCTCAGGAATGCCGCACAGACATTCCAGCGGTATATCGACACGGCTTTACGAGGTCTTAATTGCTGCCATGCATACCTTGATGACATTCTCATCGCCTCCAAAGACCTCGCCGAACATAAACACCACTTACGTCAGGTCCTAGAGCGCCTCCGCGAATTCGGTCTTGTCATCAACCCAGAAAAGTGTCAATACGCCAAAGAGCAAATCACCTATCTGGGTTATGTCGTTGACAACCAGGGCATTCGCCCACTACCAGACCGTGTGGAGGCCCTCATGAAGTACCCCCGGCCTACTAACGTGAGTGAGCTGCGTCGATTTTTGGGCATGCTTAACTTTTACCGCCCAACCCTGAGAAAGGAGCTAAGCGCAATGATAAGCGCCCCATTAATTGGACAGAAGTCTCAGATCGAGCATTCCAACTGTCCAAAGAACAATTGGCAAATGCCACCTTACTCCGATACCCTCTCGAGGGAGCGGCACTTTCTATCCAATGCGACGCATCGGATACCGCAATCGGAGCCGTCCTCGAACAGGACATTGAAGGCCGTCCGGAACCACTTGGTTTCTTTTCAAGGAAGCTGAGTCCCACTGAGCGACGCTACAGCGCCTATGACCGTGAATTACTCGCGATCTACAGCGCTGTTAAGTACTTCCGTCATATGATAGAAGGTCGCTCACTCTCCATTTTAACAGACCACAAGCCATTGGTCTATGCGTTCCGGAAGAAGTCGGGAAATGCCTCCCTCCGACAAGAGCGTCAATTAGACCTCATTGGGCAATATTCTACGGAGATCAAGCATATCTCCGGTAAACAGAACGTCACGGCGGACGCCCTTTCTCGAATCGATACGATTCATTTGCGTACCGCCTTGAATAACGCTGATCTTGCCCTAGCTCAAGAGGAGGATGAACAGCTCAAGTCCCTCCTAACTGCCGATACGGCACTAGAGCTTAAGAAAATTACCCTTCGCGACCCTTTGGGCGAAATCTGGTGTGATGTCTCCACTGGAACCGCTAGACCTTACATTCCCGAGAAACTTCGTAAGGGCGTGTTCCAGGTTTACCACAACCCAGCCCACCCCAGCGGCCGAGCAACAGCCGCTGCTGTCCGTCGCAAATTCATTTGGCCCCGGATGAATAAAGATCTCACCGGTTGGGCCCGTGCTTGTCTCCAGTGCCAGCGCTGCAAAGTAGCACGGCATAATGTACTGGAGCCAGCGCAATTCAAGCTTCCCACGGCACGCTTCGCCCATGTCCACATAGACATAGTGGGACCGCTTACTCCATCAAGAGGATTTTCTTATATCCTCACTATGATGGATCGCTGCACGCGATGGCCAGAGGCGACACCTCTCCGGGCAGTTACTGCCGAATCAGTCGCCAAGGCCTTTTATTCAACTTGGGTCACACGCTTCGGTGTACCAACCACCATAACTTCGGACCGAGGTCCACAATTTGAGGCGACAATTTTTAGGCAGCTAACAAATCTTCTCGGCTGCCAAAGAAGTCGTACCACCGCCTACCACCCGCAATCAAATGGGATGATAGAGCGCTGGCACAGATCTCTTAAAGCCTCACTCATGTGTCATAATGACACACAATGGTTTGACGCCCTTCCAACTGTCCTCCTCGGCCTGAGGACAAGTATTAAGGAGGACCTGGGTGCTTCGGCAGCAGAGCTTACCTACGGTACCAACCTCCTTCTACCAGGAGAACTCTTCCTGAATGGCGAAACACCGCGTGACCAACTTCGCGAATTGGGACATCTCCGTGACCTGCTACGTAAGGTTAGGGCAACCCCGGTAACCAGGCACGGCTCCAAAAAACTTTTCGTCCACCCTGAACTGCACAGCTGCACGCACGTCTTTGTCAGGGTGGATAAGGTCAAAAAACCCCTCGACCCACCTTATGATGGCCCATTCAAAGTCTTCCGCCGCATCAGTGACCGCGTCTTCGAGATCGACATTAGAGGCAAGCGATCCACGGTCAGCGTCGAAAGGCTTAAGCCCTGTTTTCTGGAAGCTTCCGCTCCAGAATCACCTCCATCTACTGACACCGCTCCTACTCCACCAGCACAACCTCCCCGTACTCGCGCTCAAACGCGCGCCCATAACCAACTAACCACCCCCTAACCTGCCCTACCTGTTTCGTGACTACGTCACTGGGGAGGGAGTGATGTGGGGCTTTTCAGGGCCCGAAGAGCCAGGCATCGCTCGATCCCCACTTTTCCAGGCGAACGACTTACCTCTCGGTCGAAATTCAGCAAGGTTGCCTAACCTTGCTACGGCATTTACCCCCAGCCAAATCGCCGGAATTATTACGGTTACCCAATCGGATAACTGTTTTGAAGTTCTGTTAGGCAGCTTACCTATTCTGTAGGGGATTTCCTTCCAAACCCCTTTTTCTCCATCACCACCACTGAAAACATTAAATCCACGGCAAAGCTTATCACCTTGCCGTGGCATCGAAAACTCACCCTCGGCCAGATATTATTTTCTGAAAAAACATTAAATCCACGGCAAAGTTTATCACCTTGCCGTGGCATCGAATATTCACCCCCGAGGTGTACATTATTTCCTAAAAAAACATTAAGTCCACGGCAAAGCTTATCACCTTGCCGTGGCATCGAAAATTCACCCCCGAGGCGTATATTATCTCCTAAATAAAAAGCATAAGTCCACGGCAAAATCATCACATTGCCATGGCATCTGAAATCCTATCTTTAGGCATACATTCTGCCAGGGCATCTCGTTTCCATAGCCTTAAGCTATGGAAACAACAATCAACAAGAGTTCCTTGTGACTCGTTGTATTTGTTTACCCTCGGCATAACATGCATGCGGCTATTTGCCCCTATTGATTTGCTACCGCCGACAAGGTTTCTGCTGAAGCAAACCAAACATGTCCCTGATTACCAGCAATCGCTGGCTTCCAATTATCGGTCCCCATGTTCAGAGACCGCATTCAAACAACGATCACCAGCAGCCAGAAAATGTTTACTTACAACATCTGGCAATGGCTGCACCCTATGTTCGTTGCAATGTTTAATCATCGGCAACCGAAATGATGATTTATGGCCTTCCATTAGGATGACCAAATCATCGGTTTCGGGTTTTCACACCCCACATGCTAGTGTTTACTTTCTTAGAAAATGCACTAGCGATGTACCTCCATCCACCACGGTCGCCGAACGATCGTATGCATGGCATACCCACACATGCGTAATGTATGACTACCCCGTCCGGTCCAATCACGATTAACTACTTCAAGTTAATCGTGTAACTCCGCCTCCTTTTCAGTTTCTTTTGAGGGTTTTCCGTTTCTTTGGTGAGCTCGAGTCACCAGTCAGATATCTACCGTTACCGAGGTCGTTGGAGTTTGGAAAGTATTTATTGATTAGTTTTTCAAATTAAATAATAAGAGAGTTTAAGCACCTTTTCCAATTAAAGAGACGTGCGCGAAAGTGGAATGTGCGTGTTGTAATTAAGTTTAAGAACAGCACCATTATATTTAATTACTAATTCCTAATACAAACAATTAAAATCAGTGTTCTACAAAAATATACAGTGTTCCATTCTTTTCATTACTGCGTGTTGTAATTAAGTTTAAGAGCAGCACCATTACATTTAATCACCAATTACTAATACGAACAATTAAAATCAGTGCTCTACAAAATATACAGTGTTTCATTCTTTTCATTACTTTCTTCGGCGAAGCAGTGACATTTTTTTCGTGGTGTGTCGTGACTTCTCTCTACGTCGTTGGAAAGTTAGTAAAACCGGTGCCCGTGTCTTGGCACAATACTAACAATACCCATACTTCCAATACGCGTTTGTGCCCCATTGTCCTTTCATCCCAGATGACGATGCTACTAAAACTTTAGCCATTGCGGAGTATTTCACTATGTTACACCTTTGTTGTTCAGTAGTTTGAAGGATTAACGGCAATTTTAATGCTAAATGAGCCGTTAGACATCCTTCTAACAATGTGGCCGCTATTCCAGAAGAAGGAACTGCTACCGCAATGTCGGATCTCGCACGAACACGGGCCAAAATCAATGAAATGAGGAATGTCTTCTCAGTTCCACCAGGGGCATCCAGAAAAAATAAGCCACCATTTTCATCATCAATTGCCTTCATTAATGTATCGTACACTTCCTTCTGTTGGCGGCTCAACAGGGATACATTCGTTTGAACTGATTGCTGTAATCGAAGTCGATTATATTCACCTTCACGTTCCAGTTCTCGATTAAATGCGTCATTCATTTCACGATCTGGTGCTGGCATTCCTAACTTGACTAACAAACTGACGCACATGCGGTAACACATGTCTTCGATCAAGAGCAAAGCCTGGTTATGCATCTCCTCATTCACCTCAAGATCAGGATTTCTTGAACTGACACGAATTCGATATAAAATGTCTTCTGACATGTTATCCTTGTATTTGTTCCACAGGTCACGTATATTCGATGGGAAGCACGTCGAAATGATGATAGCAAATAATGTGCGTAGCTGACCTGGAAATACATAAATAATTGCTTCCATATCCCAATGAGTATCGTTTTCAAACAAATGTATCGGTTGACATGCAGCACGAAATATCGGGCACACTATACCATTAACAGTCCGTAATGATTGAAATGGTGTTGGCCCACGAACCCTCTCCAGCCACAACCACAAATAGAAGCATTCATCATTCTTCGGATGAACTCTGTTAATACGGCCAAGATCATCAGTAGAACTCACGTCCGGATGACCAGGAAGCGCATCGCCTTGCTTCCGACGTTGAAATTTCTTCAATGAAGCATTCCAAGTATAATAACGTGGCATCTGCGAGGAAAGCAACGTTCGTGCAAACGGATCGCTTTGGCAAATCGGAAAGAAACTGGTCAATGTTTTCGCTGGAGGTGCTTCAGAATGCTTCAGAATGCTTCAGATGCATCGCCAAATGTACAACAGTGGGTTGACGTTCGTAAATAGGTAATGGGAATATACGTCATACGAAAGTCGATTATTCAGGTCCTTATATACGAAGACATATTTGCCCCCACCTTGCCATTTATTGATTTACTGGATTTTAGTTTCGGCTCTCGCTGGCCTAAGCCATCTTACAATGAATCGTCAGGTGCATTAGTATATAATGTAAAGTTACGGAAAATTTTCTGGGAAGGGTCATTGTACCTAAAAATGTATTTGAAAATATTCATAGTCCTCGTTAAGAGAATTTCGTAATTCTAATAGGGTAAGAATTACAACATGCGCGAGGTAGGGGGTGCAATGGGAGGAAAATATTGATATGTAAACCGCTGTTGGGATAGGATTATGTTTTGTCAGGGATAATGAAAATGTAATATGAATTTGAAATATGCTATTAAAGTGTAGCACAATGTTGTTTTTGGATATGAAATGTCTCTATTATTAGGGCATTAGGAACGCGAATTTGCGTATTGGTTTATATGGAATGAGGAGGTAGAAATTTGCATTGTTAAGTATGTAACATATCCCAGCATGCACTTCGATGGTGCTTCGATTCTAATCTTTTCACTGCGTGGAGTCGAATTACGTTCTTCCACACCATCGCAAACCGCTAAAAAGATTATCAAAAGAAGTACCTTCTACAAAACGATTATTGTCTTTGAGTGACTGTAGTCCATTGACCAACCAACATACATGAAAAAAAAAATTAAAAACCGACGCCATCAAATTTTCCTTCACTTTCACAATTTACCCAAGAATGTGTGAAAGCTGTCGAAAAACGATGGTTCTATTTAGAGAGGAAACTTGGGTGGAAAAATTAATGGTGAAAATTGTTTAAGGTGCCATGATTTAGAGCCACCAAAGTGTTATTATCCTAAACATAATCTTATCTCGAAAAAATCACAAAAAAAAGGTTTATTTAAACTTCTTTGGTTGTGGTACCCTTCAAACAACCATAATTGTTTGTGCTTTTCAGTCTTCTACCAATCGTGATGATTTTCTGCGAAATAAAATGTCTTCTTTAAGATGTCATATAAATTGTTAAAGATACCTGTCGTTTATCAGATTTTCTGCCTGGCTTGGGGCAAAACCGTAATGAGGAAAAACATTTTTTTACGAAGGCTGTTAAATTTAAATTTGTGAAGGATGTTAATGTTAGCTTTATGATTATCATGATCATCATCGGCACTACAACCGGGATCCGGAATTAGCAAGTCTCTCCTTCGGTATCCGGTCCATATCTGGGATTTATTTTTCCGGGCAAGGTCATTTGCCTTGCGCCATAGTTTTATGATAATATCTAATAAAGGAGCTGGCAAAAAATTCTTGAAATCTGTCAATTTTCCCTCGTAAGTCCCTTAAACATAAAAGGATGGCTTGAAAAGTTTCCGACCTCAACGTGAAGATAGCAGCACTCCTCAATAATGTAGCTAGTGAATGTAGTTGTGCATCTTTTGACAGTTACTCACCAAAATTTCAGCCATTATGGACGCGTAGTTTTTATTTGACAGTGTTTTTGTGAAAATGGACAAAACTGAGTATCGAGCTGTGATTAAATTTTTTTTTTTTTGAAAGGCAATACGCCTACGCAAATCAAAGATGAGTTGGACTCTGTGTATGGGGCTCTGCACCATCATTTATCACAACGAAATTTTGGGCAGCTGAACTTAAACGTGGCCGTGAGAGCTTGGGAGACGATGAACGTTCGGGATGTCCAAAAACCGCAACAACTAACGATAACATCGCTAAAGTTCACCAAATGGTGCTAGACGACCGCCGAATTAAAGTGAGAGAGATAGCAGAGGCTATGAAAATGTCCAAAGAACGTGTTTGTCATATATTAAATCATGATTGAGGCACGAGAAAGACGTTAGACCGAAAACGTGTTCGAATGAACATTTCCAACGCTCTTGTTAAGTTATAATTTGTTTATTGTATGTTCTAATTCAGTCGCAGGCCAACGGTAATTTGTTATATTATTGTGGTAAAGTTGTTACGGCTTACCTGGGATTTGCTGGTTTTTGCTGGTCGATTTGTCCTTCGTCCTTGGCAATGAAACACGTCAATCTTCACTGCTTAACCATTTTTATTTTATGCATTTATTAATGTCAAGGTTATAATATGTTCTACAATCGGATTAATTTATTGTTCCACAATTTAAACTGCTTTACCATTACACGAATTTCTCATATTTCGAGTTACTTTAGTTTCTATTGGACGCAGATAATTTCTAACTGTTTTACCACTTTCACCAATCACCGTCTCCGTCAACTTCCGAAAAAACAACTCCGCGTGTCCGTTCTGGACTATGTCACACAACCAACTCCGCTTCCTTTTTCGATCGTTTGGAAAACCTTGTTCTTTTTTGTTGACACAAGGCAACGTGTTATTTTCCTTGTGCGATGATCCCACTCAAGATCCTTTGTCAGGATCTCTTTTGTGAGCCCGCGCATCCTTTGTCAGATCCTTAGGTATTTGACCTTGTATCGGCAACCGTCTAGAATCCCTTAAGTATTACCTGGGATTTCCAGCAGTGCCCAAACTTGGCAATTTCTTTTTTATTATTAATTAATTATTTTTGTATCTTATGGGTATTGTTGTTCAGCGAATGTTTTTTCGATCGCCGTCCTTTGCTCCGTATAGGAAATGTTTTCTTTCATGGGATTCAAGGAAACGGTGTCGCCGTGCATTTTATGCTTTTTACCAACTTTACTTGAGAGTTGGTCATCTGGTCCGCAGATTTTGATCCAGGGGAATTTACGTGTTGGACATCTGGTTCGTATATCACGCTTTGGATTTATATTGAATTCAATTTGCGTAAATTGAACGTTTAGTGCAATTTGTTTGGTATTGAATTTGATATGGGCAAATTGAACGTTAAGTTCAATTTGTTTGATATTGTTGTGGATTCATCCAGCGAATTCGCAGTGAACACACCCATGTCAGCAACTAGCTGACATTATTATATTTCTGGTTGTCAAGGTGACAAAGTTAACAAACTTTGTGTAATTTGTCCTATTCTTCGGTAGCTTGTAATCGACACAGGTCGCATTTTTGGATGTAATCAAAACAAATCAAAGTAATCGCTTAATAATGGACATAAAATTATAAGCAAAATAACCTCGTCTGTTACTGGAAAGTAGAAGGATGATTATTTTCAGCATTTGGGGCATTTAAAGGTATTCATTCAATTTCAGTTGTAAATAACGCATTGGGTTTCAGGAATCAGACTGCTGACGCCATTGCTGTGTTGCCGTGGTGGATCTCTGCAACTTCTGTAAAGAGTCATCGTCTATGCCCACAACAAAACACGAACCCTTGTTAGTGGCACAACGCTTGTTGGACACACAGATATCAAATTTGATGTTGGCCCGTTTAGTGTATGGGGCAATGCTAGGGCTTGGTGAGTGCTTCATCCATTCGGATGCTTTTGCGTGTACCGCAATTATTAGGTCGAGACTGGCTCCAAAGAGGTATGTATTAATGAGTGCGTGGTCTTGGACGTAACAATTTGTTGACGCAGTTTAGGCGCAATAGCTCCGAGTTTTGGCACCGATTAATTACTGTCTATGAAACTTGGGAACACCACTATACGCCCGAAACAAAAATACCGTCAAAACAGTGGACTTGTAAGGGGGAATCGGCTCCAAAAAAAGCAAAAACTGTTTTTTCGGCTGGGAAAGTCATCATCATCATCATCGGCGCTACAACCGGGATCCGGTCTTGGCCTTATTTAACAAATCTCTCCACCGGTCTCGATTTCGAGCCGATGTTATCCAGTTTGGCACTCCCAGGCTCTGGGCGCCTTGGTCTACGCCATCCCTCCATCGCAGACAAGGTCTGCCGCGCTGTCTCCTTCCATACATCATGCCACAAAGGACTTTCTGGCCAGGCTCCTCTTCGCTCATTCGAGCTAGGTGTCCCACCCACCGGAGTCTATCGAACTTGATTTTTCTTACAATATTAACTTCAAGGTAGATTGCGTACAACTCATGGTTGTAACGTCTCCGGAATCGTCCTCCCTCACATACGGGGCCAACAATTCTCCTTAAGACCTTTCTCTCGAACGCGGCCAAGAGTTTGGAGTGCCTTTTATTAAGCACCCAGGTCTCGGATCCATACGTGAGTACTGGTAAGACCATGGGCTTGTACAGTAGTAGCTTGGATGTTCTGGATAAATTTCGGGATTTAAAGAGCCTTGATAGACCATAATAGGCTTTGTTGGATTTAATCAGCCGTTCGCGTATTTCTTCTTCCATATTGGTATCGGCTGATACTATTGACCCAAGGTAGTTAAAGGATTGCACTACTTCAAATTCGTGCTCCACTACCCTGATAGTTTGACCACCGTTAGGTCTTCTCTTCGCAGAGGTTGCCACCATGTACTTAGTTTTTCCCTCATTAATGTGCACTCCGGATTGGTTTCTCCAACGCCACGTTGAAGAGAAGGCAGGCCAGACCGTCCCCTTGTCGGAGTCCATTATAGATGTTTATTGGTTTGGACAGCAATCCCGCTACTTTTACTTGACTAGTTACGTTGGTCATGGTCAACCTGCAAAGTCGTATCAATTTGTTTGGAATGCCGAATTCTCACATGGGATTATATAGTTCTACACTGACTATGCTGTCGTAGGTGGCCTTAAAGTCTATAAACACGTGATATAGTGGAATCTTAAATTCCAGACATTTTTCCATCGCCTGCCTAAGGGTGAATATCTGATCAATTGCTGATTTGCCTGGGATGAACCCACACTGATATTGACCAACGATGGCTTTAGCGTATGGGGCTATCCGGTCTTGTAGGATAGTGGAGAGTATCTTATAGGCGGTACTCAGCAATGTTATACCCCAATAGTTGCTGCACAGTGTGATATCTCCTTTCTTATGTATGGGGCAAATTATACCACGACGCCAATCTTCCGGCATCTCCTCTTCCCCCCATACGTGCACTACGATCTCATAAATTGTGTGATGTAACGCTGTACCTCCTTGTTTGATCAGCTCAGCTGGTATGCCATCAGCTCCAGGGGCTTTATTTGATTTTAGCTGTCTAATGGCTTTTAATGTTTCCTCAATGCTTGGTGGCGTCAGCATTTGGTCTTGGTCTTGCATTGGTGGAGCCTCCAATTCTTCTGTGAGCTGACCATTTAGCAATTCATTGAAGTGCACTTCCCATCACTCCAGAATGCCTTCAGGATCGGTGATCAGATTACCCTCTTTATTCTTGCAGTAAGTGCAGCGTGGTGTGTACCGTGCCGTACTGTGGATTATTTGGTAGAACTTCCGCGCCTGGTGCGGACCTCGCTCTATACTTTTCTCTATTACAGAGACAAGGTTTTTTCCAAGGCACTTTTCTTTTGTCTGTGAAGTCTTTTTTCAGATCTTCTGAGCTCTTTGTATTTCTCCCCACGTACCCGCGTCCTATGAGACTGCTACATTGCCCGGTATGCAGCATTCTTACGTTCAGTCGCTAGTTTGCACTCATCATCAAACCAGTCGTTCCGATCTCTACGACTACTGTCTAAGATGAAGTTGGCAGTACTAATGACAGTATTCTTAAGGCGTGTCCATTTCTCTTCTACGCCCGGCATTCTGGCCCCAGGACTTACTCTCCCTCCGTCGAGCTCTTCGAGGGCGAGTCTTAACGCATGACCAAAGGTGTTGCTGGTATTCTCATTGCGTAAGGCAACCGTGTTGATTCGAACCTGATCCGCGGACGCAATACGTCTCCGTAAGGCAATCCGCGCTCGGAAAACTATACCAACAAGATAGTGATCCGAGTCGACGTCGGCACCTCGGTACGTTCGTACCGTCGTCAGGCTCGAGGAGTGGCGGCGATCTATCAACACGTGGTCAATTTGGTTGCGAGTGGCTCCATCAGGTGATACCCAGGTGGCTTTGTGGATATCTTTACGCAGAAGCCTGGTAGTTGCAACGACCAAGTTTATTGATGCTGCCAGTTCGATGACTCGTAGTCCATTGTCATTAGTGTTCTCATGCAAACTATGGGAACCTGTGTAATGGCTGGGAAAGTGATGACGACTATTTTTTGGGGATAGTCACCAAGACAACGCGCCGTCTCACACCTCAGCTGTTGCCACGACGAAAATCCACGAATTATGGCTTGACCATCCGCCTTACTCCCCTGCTCTAGCCTCAAGTGACTTCTTTTTGTTTCCTAATCTAAAAATTGCGCTCGGGGGACAGAGATTTTCGTCAAATGACGACGTAATCACCTCCGTGAACAGTTATTTTTCAGAGAAAAACGCCGAATACTATTTGGACGGGTTAGAGAGATGGAAGCATCGCTGGGAAAAGTGTGTAGAGTTACAAGGAGACTGTGGCGGTTCCGCCAAACCCCATGGCCCACTTACCTGAAAAACCCCCATAACTGCTACCCAACTTCCGTAAGTTCGCTATTGCAATCACATTAGCACCTTAAATGCTTTACGCATTAAATAGAACAATTTATAATTTAAAAGCCCCTAGAAGAGGATTCTTACATTTCATGCATCGGTTCGCATACAAATTCCCTATAAGAATTCGATCCTAACTTATCATAAATTCCCTGAAAGAAAATTCATCGGTTCACATATAATACAACCGCATAATCAGGGAATCTCACCCTTGAGTTGGCTTATCCCAGCCTCAACATGTGTACAATAAAAACCACCTACATACACATTGGCTGGCGACCACTTTAACCAACGATAAACAGTCAAACACAGCTGCATGTAATTAGCACCAAAGACGTTGAGACTAATTCCCTAACTCGCACCATGTGCAAACAAAAGAACGCTTCAAAGGTTTTCTGGCGATACCATAAACAATCTACATCGTTCGTGGTACCCCAAATGCAATTCCCATTTAATGAGTTCCAGCTTGTTTATTTAACTGACCCTAATCACAGACCGGTGCATTAGGTCGTTTTCCCGTGTTCTTTTTCCCTAGCTGTAGGTTTTGTTTATTCTTGCTGAAATGCATCGATAAACACGGTGATGTGTACGAACACACATACACACCACTGCACCATAAGATCGCATCTCCTTGGTGGCCACACCCTTAAGAGAAACATTTTCTCTCCCTCTCTTCCGTTCCTTAACCCTAACCGAGGATGGAATGCAAGTCAGAGTTCTCTCCCCGGGGAGTCTAATTCCATCTGCCGACCACTCTGGTCGCGCGATCTCCCGCTCTCGCCGGCTGCGGAGATGCGTAAATTCCTGAGTCGCAATTAACACCCCCGCGAGTTGCAACGAGTCGTCCATGTGAATTGATTGTGTTTTGTGTAATAAAGTCCCCGTCACCTCGCGATATGTTATGTGCCTCGCGACCTAAATATAGAGGTTCAACCTACCATAAGTACTAACTCCATTAAATACATTCAAAAGTAATAGCCGAGTGATAAAATAAAAGTACTTGACAACTTATAACTAGTGTGTTTTATATGGATTTTTCGTCCTGAGTGTTCGTTTTATTTTCCTGCCTTTTGGTGAACAGTTTTCGTATGTGCTTTAACGTAATGTTTGGCGGAATATTTTTAAGAACTTTCATTTAGCAGCGAATGGGTTGGTGGTAGAATCCGCGTCCATGCCGGCACACAGCCCATTAAATCCCCACAAGACTATGTAGAAAAATAAAAATATTTTATATAAAAATGTCTTGTATCTTTGTTACGTCGGAAATTTTTCAGCCCACCCACGTACTTACCAATAATCTACCGCCCTATGACCATAAAGTCCCCTTGAAATTGTTACTTATCGAAGAATTTATGCTAGAGTGCGCCTTTTACCACACCTGTCGTACATATACTCTGTGTGTTTAATCAAGTTCTCATCAACTTTAAGACAGAAACTGAATGACTGAACGCCATTATCCGTTTCCATAAGTTTCAGTAATATTATTTCCTATATCAAGACGTAGAATAAAATAACATTATCGGACTTTTTCTTAAAAGTGTTTATTCAATTACATCGGTTATATATCACGAAATCTAAAAACGACAAGGTAAGACATTAGGCTGACCCACCCATCAGCCATCTATTGGATGGAGATAATCGTTTCGGAGCAGATTGAGGCGTTTAAGGAAGAGGACGAAATTCCGAAAAAATATAATTTTTGCACATATTCTAAAAGGATCAACCATCGTTTAATCACTTTGCCGTTTTTCATAAAATATCACGACTAGATCTTAGTACGCGTAATTGGAGTTATATGAAGCATAACTTCAGGCGCTAGGATAATCATTGTTTGATAGCGATTTCTCTCCAAAGTATACATTAAATTGTTACGTATCAAGTGGTTGCAGCCCGTGTGATATACAAGATAAAGTCACTTTAACTTTTACTCCGTTTGACATGCCTCAGTATCTGATGATTCGATGTCGGTTTTGATTTAAACTCGTTACAAATCTACCACTTTACCTACAACGATTAAATTGGGTTTCTTATGTGATCTCATAGCCTTGTTTCCACTTTACTTCCCGGCAACAAATTCGTTGTGTGTATAATCGATTGTTGAATAATATTCACGTGTGCATGTACAATCGACTGTTGAATAAAGTTCATATGTACATATGTTTTTATTACCAGGAGTCTGTGATCTCAGAATGATCCGATAGTGACAAGACAATTTATCGTCTATCATTCAATTGCCGTCATGATCTTACGAAAATACGAAACAAACACAAGTACATCTTTTATTTGGAATACTTTATGATAACTAGCATACGAGTAATTACAATTGAGCTTCCAGAAGTGAGTTGGACCGCTGCGATACAATGACTTTGGTTTTATTGCAGGAAAGACATGACAACAGGAGAATAAATCAACAAGTTGCAATCAAGGTAGCCCTCAATTAATTCTTATTATAGCTTTGTTTAATCACAAACAATAACAGGGGTTCTAGTAACATTGGTATTCCTTTCGCTAACAATGTTTTTTATTAGCTCCACGTCGAAACAACATTTTTAATTGCAATAGTTTCTATTGAACGTAAGTGTAATACTATGTTTTAGAACGCACGCCACTGGAGATGTGATCGACTGACAATTCTGTGCGTTCGAAACCATCCAACAATATACTTAACTAAGTGCAGAAATTTAAAGCGGAATATAAGTTTTACAAAAATGTCATATTTCCTAATGAATGTTATTATATGATACAAGGTGGCGCAAAATTAATCACCCTATCGGAAGATGTTATAATTTTTGCAAATGGCGTCGTACGTCAATCATATTTGACATTTGTGAACTAAACAGCTGCAGTATAGAAACGGCCAAGCAATGGAGCGCTACACTATTACTCTCAAGCCATCCTTAATCTCAACAACAAAGAGGACAATTTTGTGTCGAAAAGCATCATGAGTGACGAGGCGCATTTCCACTTAAGCGGTTACGTTAATAAGCAAAATCTTCGTTTCTGGGGCACTAAAATTCTGCGTGTGATGCACGAAGAGCCATTACATCCCCTCAAAGTCACTGCGTGGTGCGGCGTTCACGCGGGAGGTGTGGTTGGGCCATATTTTTTTGAGGACGCCATCGGCAATACGGTGATTGTTACTGGCGAGCGCTACAGGGCCATGATAAACGACTTTTACTGCCGGAATTGGCTTTTTGAACATGTGGCTTCTACAAGACGGTGCAACCACACACACAGCACGAGCCACAATGGATATTGTGAGGAAAGCGGTTCCTGGTAGCGTAATCTCCCGTTTTGACGATTTGGCATGGCCAGCAAGATCGCCCGATTTAACTATCCCAAGACTTCTTTCTTTGGGACTACTTGAAGTCGTGGGTTTATTCCAACAAGTTTTAAACAGTCGCAACCCTTAAGGAGAATATTCGACAGGAATGCGAACAGTTATCGCCGGAAATCTTGCAGAGAGTCATGGAAAATGCCATAAAACGGGTACAACTGTGTATCAACACTGGCGGCAGCCACTTGACGGATACCACCTTTTCCACTTAACAGAAAAAATTGTCGTTTTTTTAGTAAAAAAATAATTCAAAACCAAAATTGGATGATTAATTTTGCGCCACCTTGTACGAGTTGTGTTCAACAAAAAATAATAGGGAGTGGTTGTTTTTCTAAAAGAATTTTCATTCATTCGTCAACATCAAATTTGTTCCTTTCAAAATAAATATGAATCGAATACGAACCAGTTTTTTTTTTTAATTTATTGGGATATGATCAAAATGCAAGGCTTTAACATTATTATTCTACAAAATCTCCAGATTTCGTGACATAATTTTCCCAACGGATGGGTTAGTTCTTTATCCCATTCTCGTGAAATGAAGATGGTTGTGCCACAAGCCGAAAGCGCATGAAAGGTTTACTGCAACATCGTCATCAAAGCGTTTTCTTCCAAGAGCTTATAGCGTTTGGGATGATAGTGAAGAACGTGTGATTCGAACTGACGCTATGACAGTTAGAATCACCAAAAATTGAACCAATGCGTAACACATCAGGCTACTGGCCGTGTATACGAATTTGATTTCTAAACTCAAGTACACTTAACTGATGTCGAATTCTTGTTATCTTAGTGTTCTTCACTATTTGCTTGTGTATTGTGTGTGTATCTGTTAGAAACGCCACCCTACTCCCTCCTCAGTAACTTTGTTACGATCAGATATATTCCACTAATGTGAATTGTTTTGTTATCGTTATGGTATGCGGCTCTGATGTATTTTCTTATTCGATTCTCGTTCGGTGTTCTTCACTATTTGCTTGTGTATTGTGTGTGTATCTGTTAGAGACGCCACAAGCTTCTTTCATCGGCCCATACAGGTGGTAATCACAGGACGATACATCCCGAGTGTACAGAGTGTGTTTTGGGTAGTGCAGGATAATTCTTCTACTTTTTACCAAGTATGAAACTGGGGATTTGGCGTGCAGCAGGACAATGGCATATCTTTTCCGACAATATGTTATTTTCGACGCAGTAGGAGGATGAATTTACGGTAGGACGTCTGAGGAGCAAATCAATTTATAAGACTCATTTAAAGTCGACAAATGTCCCACTGGTTTTTGGTCGACATTGGTGACCTTCATTCTTTACGGCTTCTCGTTCCTTTAGAAATTGGTTGTAGCATGAATACAATTGCGGTTTTTACCTGTATTATCCGCGAATTCCTGGCGTAAGGCTAATAACCTTGCCCATAAAAATAAACTATCATGGAAAATTTAACTAGCCTCGAGTCTTGCTAAATAAGGCCAAGACCAGATCCCGGTTCTTGTGCCGATGATGATGGTGATCCACGATAAAAAGCTCTTATGAATGATCCTTTTCATAAGAGCTTTTCTCCAGATATGGAACACTGTGACTTTCCTATTTCCGAAACTCATTTTAACAGGTTGTGGAGCCCATTTTATACCGGTTGAGGTATATTCTATTCTATTTATTGGCCTGTAGGCACCCGGAAGCTCATAACCTCACCGACTCGACCCCTTCATTATTCCCTGTCCTGTGCGCTCTCCTTCCACTTTCGACCATCTGATCCGATCCCCTCGAGGTCAAACCTAACATTGTACTCCCATCTCCGTCGCGGGCGTCCGGTCGGTCTCTTTCCCGTTGGCTTACCGTCAAGAATTATATGCACGGTCCTATCGTTGCTCATTCGCGCCACATGTCCGCCCCATCTTAATCTTCGCGACCTGATTACTCTCACTATTGTAGGTTTGCGGTATAGCTCTTCCAATTCGTGGTTGTGGAATTTCCTCCTTTGTCCTGTCTCCTTGTCAAATCTGGTAATTTTTACATCGAAGACAAGAGCGTCCGGACCAGCCGAAAAGGTTCGAAGATAAAGAATTGGATACTTAACTCAGTGACGACTGGTGTCAGACCCAAAAATAACTTGCAAATTCACTTCGCGAGACACCTCTAAAGATACTCCTTAAAACTTTATTCTCGAATACACGAAATGTGTTTTATTTCCATTTTGTGAGAGCCCATGTTTCACATCCGTATAGAACAATCGACATGATTATAGTTCTGTAGACCCGGTGCTTTATATTACGTGATAGCAGGTTTGGATTTCAGCAGTTTTGTGACTGCGTGCCAACTAGCGTTGCCGGAATGCAGTCTTTTGTTCATTTCCTTCGACATTTCAGTATTGTTCCCAGATATTTAAATTCCTTAACATTTTCAAATATCTTGCCTCTGGCGTTTATATGTGTTCCCTGAAGTCCACCTGCTCTCGCCGTTATCAGTTATTTTGTTTTGTCTTCATTTATTTCTAGGCCCACCTCTTCTGCCGCCTGCATGATGATTTCACCATTATTACTTACAGTTTCTAGATTATCGCCCAAAACGACGATGTCATCCGCATATGCGAGCAATTGTGTGACCCCGTTCAGGAATGATCCGGCCGTGCTGTCGTCTACCTTTCTGATAACACACTCGAGCACAAGGTTAAAAAGACATGGTGATAGGCTATCCCGCTGTTTTAGTCCATCCCGGATTTCAAATGGTTCCGAGAGGTGGTTTTCTATTCTAACTCGCCCTTTGTTTTCGTTCATGCAGATTTGAATGAGGGCGGCATATTTTTTCGGCATTCCCAGCTCAACTACAATATGGTAGAGTCTTTGCCTTGCGACTGAGTCGTAGGCTTTTTTGAAGTCAACGTACAGTTGGTGAACCGTCTCTCCGTATTCCCACTTCTTTTGCAGTAGTTGCCTTATTGTGAACATTTGGTCGCTTGTTGACAGGTTCCTACGGAATCCGCATTGGTAGCCTCCCTGTATTTCTTCTGCGTACGGTGTGATTCCCGCCAGTGTGACATTTGTTAGGATTTTGTATGTGGTTGGGGGCAATGATATTCCTCTGTAATTTTCGCAGTCACCTTTTGAAAATGGGGATGACTATTGAAGTTTTCCATTCTTCCGGAATCCGATATTGTTTTAATCAGTTGGTGGATCTTTTGCGAATTTTTTGTCAATGTCGAATGTTTGATGATGATGGTGAAGTGTTCCGCCGAACACTGTTCACAAAAGAAATCATGGAGCGAATACAGCACAAAAATAAAACACTGTTAATTGTTTACGGAGGCGTTTATTTATTTTGTTTTATATATTTAGTTTACACTAATATTTTGGCAAGAGTTTACAATATGTGTCACGGTTTTTATTCCTTTGTCTTTTTCTTTACTTTTCTGTTTTACACTTTTGCGCCAAGAAAAATATAGCGAATTAAACAGTAACGAACGCACACGTAAGGATACTGTGGCGACGCTACCAGATACACACACAATTCACAAGCAAAATAGTGAAGAGCACCGAACGCAAAATCGAATAAGAAAATACATCCGAGCCGTATACCAAGCCATAACATAACAATTCACATCAGTGGAGTATAGTCGAGTTTCAAAATCAAATTCTAAAATCGGACAGTAGCCTGATGGGTAACACTTAGGTTCAGTTTTTGGTGATTCAAACTGTCATAGCGTCAGTTCGAATCACACGTTCTTTTTCACTATTATTTCAAACGCTATAATACAACAAAGATACTCGGGTTAACTCGCGTATTTAAAAATCGAAACTTCTGGTTGATCAGTTCTTTTCTCCTTTCTCCGCGTCGCCCCGATCAATCCTCCTCGTTGGGTGGTCTGTGTTGGACTGTCTATCGCAACGGTTGCGTTGCGCGGATCCTGTATCTCGACCACGCACTCAACGATTAACGTGGAGGGACTCGTGGTGAGTTTTCTTTCCCCGAGAGAAACGTGAAGTTTCTCTTTGTCGTGGTGAATTGGCGAGGATCTCTCTGGTTGATCTTAGCACGTGTGCTAATAGATCCATTGTTTTATCATGCAACGAAGGTCATGTGAAAACGAAATTAGCTGGCTAACAGGAGCGCCGATGAGTTTTTCGAATTTAAGATGCCTGTATGATGTATAGAATTCTTCTTAGGAATTTAGGACGATGCGTTAAATGTCTTTGGTAAGGCAATGTTTGCCAGTTTGTTGTGTCCTTCGATCGCCGTGCAGGCGTAGGACGATTGGTCGGGCTTGTGACCCACGTATCTGTGGATACGTGGGATTGTTGCCCCCCAGATGTATCTTACCTTTGTTTTAGGTGGAAAGGAGGACTTTTGAGGACACGTGTCTGTGGGCACGTGTAATTTAGCTATAGGTGAGTGTGTTACTTGGTGGAACGACGACATCTCGACCTATAGTGGTTTGTGTGGTTCGTAGAACCCCCACAGATCTTTCAAGCGGTTGCCTCTCCTCCATGCTTCACAAGCTCTGCGGGTATGCAGTCGACTCCGGGAGCCTTGTTGTTTTTCAATAGGTTTCTTGTGGCTACAACTTCGTCGAAAAAGAGCTCTGGGAGCTGAGGCTTGGCTGTATGTGCGTCTGGTGCTTTTATTTGTGTTTGATGGGTGCACACATTGAGCTGGTTTTCAAAGTACTGCTTCCATCTTGTCACGATATTGTTTGTTTCTGTGATCAGACAGCCGTTTGTGTCTCGAATTGTTTTGGCTTTCCCTCGGTAGTCATTTCTAATTGAATTTATGCCGGCATACATACCCCTGATATTATTTGCTCTGGCATTTTCTAGGATGTTTTCGATCCGAGTCATATCCCATTCGCGTTTTTTGCGTATGAAAAGTCTCGTTGTCTCTTTCCGAATTGTCGCGTATCTTTCTGCGTTGACTTCATCATATCTTTGTAAGTGGATCACTCTGGGGCGTTTACGTTGTGCGATCTTTACCCTGCACTCATCGGCAAACCAAGGTTTGGACTTAATTGTTTTCTTAAATCCTAAACCTTTTGGGCTGTTTGTTTGATTGTGTCTCTGATCTATGCCCATTTAGTGCCCAGATTATTGGTTTCCTCTTCCTCACTACGCCCATTCTCCAGGATGCTAAATCCATTCGTTAGTTCCTCTTGATATTCAGCCCGTTACGCAGGTCTTTTAGTTTATCAATGTCGAACTTTTTGCTCGTCTCCTGTGACTGCCCATGTGGGATTGCTGCGAGGCGACTCCTGATTTTGCCCATCACTAGAAGATGATCGAAGTCGCAATCTGCTCCTCTATATGTTCTTACGTCAAGGATATTCGAGTGGTGTCTTTTGTCTATGAGGAAGTGGTCTATTTGGTTACGCGTTACGCCGTCGGGTGATATCCATGTGGCTTTATGGATTTGCTTGTGCTTGAACATCGTGCTTTTCACTACCACATCTTTTGATGCTGCGAACGTGATAATTCGAATTCCGTTATCATTTGAAACGTCGTGTAGACTTTTTTTACCTATAGTTGGCTGGAAGATATCTTCGATTCCAATTTTCGCATTGGGGTCCCCGAGGAGGATTTTAACATCGAATGATGAGATCCCATCAAATACGTCCTCTAGGGTCCCGTAGAACGTATCCTTCGTTTCTTCGTCCGTAGATTCTGTTGCGGCGTGTACGTTTATAAATACATAATTGTACCATGGTCCCTGTATTTTTAGCACAGACCTTCCGTCATTAATAAATTCCACATCTGTTACATGGGGCGTAATCTTCTTGCTTATGATGAAGCCAGTGCCGAGGTTATGTGTATCGGCACCTCCACACACCAGTGTAAGCCCGTTGGTTTCGATTACTTGATGTGGGAGTCGGACTTCTTAAAGCGGGACGATGTCGATTTTATATTTATCCGTGCTTTCTACGACCGTCTGTATCGCGCCTGGTTTATATAACGTTCGAACATTCCACGTCCCGACGCGTATATCCCGCTTTTCCGTTTTTCCCTACATCTTCTTTTTGCCGAGTCGGCGTTTTCTTGATGATTTCTTCCTTATGGTAGTGTCGGCTCATCACACCTACGCCTACTGGGTTTTTCGTGGGATTGTTTTTTGTATATTGATTATGTTGCGGATTCGCAGTCGAAACAACCGGCGAATTCGCAATATTTAAATTTGTGGCATCACCTTTAACAATATGTGGCATCACCATTAACAATGTCAGCAATCAGCTGACATTTATGAATTCTGTTGGTTGTCACTTGACAACCATTGTTATGTTATGTTTTTTTTTTCTCTTTTTGGTTAGCTGTCTTGGCAAACACATCGTTTTTTAATCTGTAAAACGCAAATGAATCATTTAAATAAAACGTAATATTTCATTTCATAAAGTCACATCTAATCTTGCTTGCATTGTATGGAAAAAGCGTTTTTGGGACTATCACCGGATAATCGAGGATTCATTGGACTGCAACATTCATTCGAAAAAGGCAATCTTTTGTCCATAGACAACAAACTCAGCATTTGCTTCCAGCCACGGAAACAACGTCGCTGCTCACCAAAGGAGCATCGTGTCCTCAACTCAACCCCGCCAGGAGACACCATCGTGTTCCAAACTCGTGTGTTCAGCGCTTGTCTGACACACAAATATCTTTGGCCAGGAGACATCATCGTGTTCCTGACCACGCGTGTATTCAACGCTTGTTGGATACATACAGATTATTCATTTTTGTTTCTACGAGTCTTGGGATTTCAAATAGTCCGCCACATCAGAGCCCCGTTTTGATGTGGTAAGGTCTACTTACTGCTCTGATTCGATCCGGTGTCAGAGAGGCTCCGTTATAATACAGCCGGTATACCCCTGGCTGCAAACCATCTAATGGGCATGTTGACGCGTAACACCTTGGATTAGGGGTGGTAGATCTTTGTGTATTACTCCTCGCTAGCCTGCCTGTCATGGGTGGCCCTACTGGAAGCGTATGATTCCGTCAGCATAGCCTGAGTGATTCATTGTAGTCTAAGCCCCATACCGGTTGAGGTCATACGATAAAATTCGCTGTGACAACTAAATGCGATCCCGGAATATATCTAAAAAAAATTTTGGATGACTGGATTATTCGTTGGAAAAAATGTACCTCTTCAAATAAAGCTTATATTGAAAGAGACCAAAATAAATGTGGTTGATTAACTGATTTCACATTCGCTCAAATCATTTATTATAACACTCATGCCACTCGGAAAGAAACATTTCCAAAACATGAGTCTATCAACCGAAAATCGTTGACCGCATTGTTTTTGACATTTGAATAAAAAGAAGGATAAAATATTTTATAAAACTATATATATGTAATTCTGGCACTAATATGTAATATACATAATATAAATTCGTGTAAGTTGAAACTCGGCTCTGAGGTTGGTTGCATTAAAAACATACTTCCATGCATCCAATTCGCACGCCAATTTAGATATACGTACCTTAGTCATTGCTGTTTTTATGACTAAGCCTTAGTCATTAACAAGTTGCCATTCCGTGTGCATCAGTTGTATAAGAGACGAACGTCGATCAGCAACATTTACGCCATTGATTTTATTCTGTTTTCAAATGAAAAAAAAAATTCTATAGAATTGATTAATTCGACTTTGGGTGAACATTATGTGAGTCATTCAATAGTAAAAAAGTGGTTTGCAAGAACTCGTGAAGGAAATTTTAATCTTGAGAACGCCCAAGTTCCGGTATAGTAAAAAAATTTGACGAGGAGAACTTAAAGTTTTACTAGATGAATATCAATGTCAAACTCAAGAAAAGCTGAAAGACCACTAAGGATTTTCTCACCACCCAATATTACTTCGATCGATGCAATGGGAAGGATATAGAAAGAAAGAATATTCCTCATTAACTAACGGAAGGAAACAAAAAACGAAGAGTTGACATCTGCATGAATTTGCTGTCTCGATATAAAGGAAAGAATTTTTTGCACAAAACCGTTGTGGGTGGTGAAAATGGATTTTGTACGACAATCCTAAACGCAACTAAGCATAGATTGATCCAGGCCAACAATCAACACCAGTTTCAAAACCAAATACCCATGCCAAGAAAGTGTTGTGGGGGCGAAGTCGTGGTGCCGGCGTACGGCACGGGGTTCTACTCCATCCCCACGATATATTAAAACAAAGTTCCGCTGTTCACCACGGGCTCCCGTGTCACTGTTTGTGACACTGAAATAACCAAGCAACGAACCATCCGCCAGAGGAGAGAGGAAAAATAAAATACTATATTTTTATTGTTTATCTTTACGTTTATTGATATCTGATGGTTCTTGTTTTTACTTAAGACTGGTGATAACACAAATTAAATGTGAAATGTACATTAGCACTGATGTATATATGTTGAGCACTTAGCACTGATATATATTGATATATTATTTTGGTGGCTTGAAGAGCGCGATTTCTGTAATTATGAAATTGCTATATTATCTTTGATTCGCGACATTTGCACGAACAAAACGACCAAAAGATTGGTTATAGTAGGCAACCCGATCACGACTCTTGTACTGGTTAATTACGCGTCCCCAGCGTGCCACGGGGCGCGGAAGACGATCCGCCCGGATCGGCAGTTGAAATACGACTCACCGAGGAAAGAACTCAGACATGTACGAGGGTTGCCCCTTATGTTTCGGGATTTGGCAACCCTAGCGTTGCAATCCGGCAATTGACAGCTCTGTCGTAAAGTTGGACATTTTTGAGGCTATACGCACTCAGAACGTTTTAACATACGAGCGCTATTTGTGTTGTTTACAGTAACTTAAAAGATTCATCTCGGCCCAAAAATGGAATTAAATCGTCAACATTTTCGTGCGATTATATTTTACAACTTTCGGCGTGGATTAAATCAGCAACAGTGCATGGATGAACTTAATTCAATTTTTGGCAATGAAGCTCCATCAAGGACCAGTGTTTATCGATGGTATGGTGAATTCAATCGTGGTCGTAGTTCACTCCAAGATGAATTTCGTGAAGGTCGCGCGAACTGATATTGGAAGATCGTCATGTGACCTATCGTGAGATTGAGACAACCTTAGGCGTTAGTGGGACCAGCATACATTCAATATTGCATAAATATTTGACTGTCAAAAAAATTTGTTCGCGTTGGATCCCACACAATTTGTCAATCGCCCAAAAAAGGGCTTGTGTCAATTGGTCGAAAGAAATGCTCAAAAAATACGGTCGCGGTGCTTCGAAACACGTCTATGACATCGTGGCAGGTGATGAATCGTGGATTTACGCGTATGAGCCCGAAAGTAAACAGCAGTCGACTGTCATAGGAGTCCAAGTTAGATCGTCAACGAGACGACAAGTCCCATTTTTGATCGTCAACGCGACGAGTAGTCCATATCGAGGAGCTTAGCGAATACCGTCGAATTGAGGAGTCGGCTTGTGACATTCATCCGGAGTAGTGTCGAGTAAAAAATCGTTGTGTGCACCAACAGTAACCCTGGGATAAATAATCCATCATATCATGTCAAAAAAGAAAGTCGTGTGTGCGCAATTGAAATAATACACTCGTAATTGCTACATATTGTCCAGTAAAATCTAAGATAAACCAAAGCAAAAGGACCAATAATAAAATAGAATATATACACTAAACTTTCGTCGTGTTTTATTGGTGTGATCGTCTCTGTGTTCCGGTGTTTAATTCCTTCTACTGCGGACGTGTTCGGCGGAACACCGCAGTCATCCATATCCGACCTAAGGACAATCTACAAGCATTCGCCAAAGACAAACATCCGCCAAATTTCCATTACCCCTTGGGGGTCGCGTTCCTGTATTCAACGGTTTTCTTAATGGGGCAGGAGAGAACCAGTGCCGTACGCCGGCGCACCCCCTAGAACCCCCACAGTCTTTCTTCAGCCGAACCACTCGAATGTGAAGTGCTCTATTTGATCATGTGTTTTCTCATCGTTGTAATATACAAGCATTTAAGACGAATATATATATCGATACATCCTTCCCGTATCCTTTACCTTTTTTCGCTCGCACTGTACTCTGATATTATTATATATTCCTTTTTAGCGGTTGTTAGTTGAATTGTCGCATCAGTTGAGAAACCCAAACATCCACCAAGAGCCATTTTATGGCGCGGTTTTGAACTGGTTGTATCACGGTTCCGTACTTCTTCAAAATAAATACCAAAACATAAATGGCGACAAGTAAATGAAGTTTTTGTTGCCGACACTGAGGATCTGGGCGACATAAAGTTTCGTCAGATCCAACCAAACATCTTGCGTCAAGATTATTGATAAGCAATTATGTCGCCAGGACATCGAAAGAGTAGACAAGCAGAGCGAGAGCTCCTTCCCGAAAATGTGGTTAATATTTCTACGATATTTTATTCCACGCCTAATTGCCATTGATCATGGGCATAATTAAGATAAATTATTGATATCAGGTAAAAACTCGTTTCAATCAATGTTTTAAAGGCGCATGTCTTAAGGGCAGCGGTTTCCAACCTTTATGCTACCACGCCTCCCCGAAAAAAATTTTTTTCCGCGCCTCCCTTACCTTTTATTGTTTTAATAGATTAAATAATATAGACACGTTTTAAATAATAAAAACTTTATTACAAAAAAAACTGAAAACTACAATCAACAGAATAATAACAAGGTTTAGCTATAACATCCACATACGTGTATATTTATTTTTATATAATATTATTTTTAAACATTTAAACCAACTGCATCTATCGCATACAAATGTAATGCGAGGGTTGTTGTTGTTTACTGGCACAAAGTTTATCAAGTCTTGGGGACAATGTGGAGAGTGCCACTCCTATCTCTTTTTCGACTACAGGTGGCTCGATATTTGGTTTTCATTGCAGCCAGTGTCGGAAAGTCCGTTTCGCATAAATACGACGTTACAAACGGTAGAAGCACTTGCATTGCTTTGCAATACAAAGATTCATTATCATCATCATCGGCACTACAACCGGGAACCGGTCTTGGCCTTATTTAAGCAAGTCCTGAGGCATTGTTAAATTTTGCATAATGATTTGTTTTTTCCGGGCAATGTCATTAGTCTTGCGCCAGAGGCTCCCCGACGGGGAATCGAACCCCGGTCTCCCGCGTGATAGGCGGGTATACTAACCACTATACTATCGAGGAGCCTACAAAGATTCATACTCTCCGCTAAAATGCATCCAAAATTGAATTAAGGTTTCATTTTGAAACTTTTGTTTTAGTAGGCTATCGCATGATAATTCTATCAGTTTTTCCTTGTCAATGGTTGTCATCTCAAATTCGTCATCTTCATTGTCGACAAATGGATTTGTGGGGAACGAAGTATGGTGGGCCGACGTTGCGGCACCGGGTTTCCACCGTGTGCTATCGTTCACCACCGCGATAATTCACTGAACAAATGGAACCGCACTGCGCAGCGAGCCGTTGCACGCGAGGAAAAATGAAACACACTGTGATCGATTGGTTGTAAACTTTTTCTTTTTATTGTTATGTTTTTACTTAAATTTGTCTATAGATTACATTCTCATTAAATAGTCCTCTACAAGTTTGCAAATCCGCCGGCGGTTCTCTGACATTTGACTCCTTAATTGCATTGTACTTGCTTTAGTCTATTTTGACATCGGATTATCCGGCAGTTGACGTCGTGAAATTTTCGGCAACCGTGAAATCAGACGCGAATTTACAAGGGCATTTGACACCACGGTGGTGTACGGACACATTAATATGACACGTAACTGCGCGTACTCTCCCGACTATGACTATGCACGGCCTCGACTTTACTTCCTCCGTGGTGAGATTGGGCTTCAGCGGCGTGTGCGCTTTGGCGGTTGCGACTCGACTGTCTGTGTGTGCCCTCGGTGGCGGTTGAATCTCTACTGTCTAGTTACTGGCGAGGAAAAGTTGGTCGCGTCGTGGCAGTGGAGTCATAGCTAAAACCGACTCGCTGCCATTTACTCGGAACTTCGAAAAGAGTTGCTATGCCTGTATAGGGGATTTAGTTCCGGGGAATCATCGCCGTATAAGCTGAGTTGGATTCGTTGGTTGTGTGTACCGGGAAATTGGTTTCGGCGACATAGCCAAGGGGCTTGATCGTTGCGATGGTCGTTTCGTAGAAAGGCGACGTATCATCCTGTTGGCTTGCCAGTAAAAGGGAATTGGTGTGGTTCTACATAGTTTAGGTGGAATGGGAACCAAAATGGTTTTCGGAGAAAATTGGAATTGCTTTGGTTGCAAGCAATCGATATGAATTAGATAGGGAATTAACCGAAGCAGTTTTGGGGAAAAGTATGCGGCTCGGTGTAGTTGATGGAGATACTCACCATACACCATTCCGTTGTAAATTTGAATATGCGTTTATTACGGAGTATGATTTTCGGGGGAAATTAGGATTGCTTGGTCGTAAGCAAGGAATGTAATTTAAATAGGAAGTTAACCGAGGTGGTTTTTGGGAAAAATTATATGTGGGGTGATGTAATTGAGGGAGATGATTAATATTCCGTTGTAAATTGGAATATGCATTTATTACGGCTTGGGAAATGGATTCTTGGTAAGTATGGGGGTGTATGCAATTGCAGATTTGGGGACGGATGCTGTTGCATATGTTTTTGCAATGTTGGATGTGTTTTCGCATTTTGGGAAATGGGTTACGGGTTAGGTTAGGGTGACGCGCTGTTGGCGGCCAAAATTGGTTGGCATTGGTTGGTTCTCCATATGGTATAGAGAACCCCCACAGATTTTGTACCCACAAAAACTTGGAGAAATCAAGATCTTTAAAATAATTTGAAAAATATAGCACTAAACAATCCAAGTGTTCATTTAAAAGATTTTTGTCTGTTTCAATATTGGCTGTGGCCCAGAAATCTTTTGACAGTGAACATGTCCAACTCATTCTTTTGTAAATTTGACTTCCATAACTTCAACTTTTTAATGAAATTACTTTGTCTTTTTGAACAAGTGGATGCATTTGTGATCCCTGCATTGATTTATTCAAACTGCTCAATTTTTCAAAAATTTCAACCAAATAGGCAAGTTTAACAAGGAAATTATCGTTCGTTCACAAATGTGCCTCTTCATGGTGATTTTCTTCGAGAAAGGTTGCTATTTCTTCTTTGACTTCAAATACCCTTCGAATCACTTTTGCACGAGATAGCCAGCGAACTTCACAATAATACAGAAGTGGAGTATGTGGGTGTTTCGTCTTGTGCACCTGCACGGGTGCGGATTCAGCAAAAACACCACAGATTGTTCACTGATAGCCCACTGTAAAATGCTGCAGACCGTTCTCCAAAGGGAAAATAAAACACTGATTTTATTTTGATTAGGTAGAACATTTATTTTTTTAGAGTTAACTTTTTATAGTATTATTACTTAATCTCAAGGTTCACATAACTAACAATGTGAAACACTAACGCTCTGGTTATTAGTTCATTGGTACAACGTAAAACGTATAGTCACGAATGTGTACTCGATAGTGTGTAATTAGTCGTCTCTGCCACTGTTGCACGCTGTTTAGGTATAACTTAGTGGTATTTATTTAGATACACAATGCCGCACTTTACTTTATATCTTATTTGAAGAAAAAAAAATTAAAACGGAAAAGAAAAACTTCAAAGAGATGCAATGCAATGACACTTATAGTTCGCGTGTAACATTTAATTAGGTATCGCTAGATTACCGCACTCACTGCTCGTATTCCTCCCTACGACTCCAGCAAGCTGTTTGTATCCGATGGGGGATGAAATCTGACTCGTGGTTGACACCCGACCGCCTTGAATATTAAAACTCGACTGTACGAGGACTGCTCGCTTCGGAATCAACTCCTCAGTGTGGTGAGTTTCCAATGGCGAAGTAAAACCGAAAAAGACATCTCTCATTTGACCACCAGCCAATGAGAAATCAGTTGTGGTTTCATTGAAACCATTTCTGTTGGGATCGGGTACATCTGATGTAAGTCCGCCCCCCTGGAAAGAAGGACAACGAAAATGCATTGGATGCTAAGAAGGGAATCCAATCAGGCAGCTGTTCAAACAATATGTTCGCGCACAGAGGCTGAAAGCATTGTTATCGTAAACGATAAAAGGTATCGCCGGAGGTCGAAATAGATTTGGGTATATTATATCGGGTTTTCCAGGCTTGACAACTGTGAATTTAATTTGTGAACGCACCCTTTCACTAATCATCGAACTGTCACTGTCAGTTTATTCAGTAAACTCAACATTTTGATCACGGTTAAATACACGAACGAACAATGTCTATAAAATTGTAGAAATTTACTACCGAAAAAAGTTGTCAAGTCCCTATTGGAAAACCCGATATATACAACAACGGTATTTCAAAGGGCAAGCGCTAAGATGGGATTTGTTTGGTTAAGCGAACGAAACATAGGACGTGGCCGATGCTAGGTTGTTTAGGGTAAACAAATTATGGTCACGTCTAATTCGATGTCCGTTTATCGCTTATGCAACCGATTCGGAATAATTGGCTGCAGCTGTATAAGCGAGCGATTTGCCAAGGCTTGATCGTGGGACCAACGTTTGCTAGAGAAAGGTAAACAGTGCGATTGCTGTGTAAATGATAAGCGTGTAGGCCGGCAAGACGACCCGGGTAGCTTCCCAAAGTGTTTGTGAAGATGATGGGTGCCGGCGAGAGGAACCGAAATGCTTTAGGATCGATGTGATGTGCTTGATGCCGTGGCGAGATGATTATCTTGCCATGGATTTATATTTCAGGTAAGAAATGGTTGAAAGAGAGCTTTATAAGGTAGCTTTACTCTGCCCGATTGCAGGTAAGCGAAATGTCTGCAGATGTATTGCAGATGATAAATGGGAAATTGGGTTAATGGAAATGGGTGGTTCTTGGAAATGATTAAAGAACCCCGACAGTTATAATTGGCTTCCATATCTACACACAACTTTGCAAACAGCGTAGATTTCAAAGGACTGTTCTTACGAGGGTTGCCTTTTATGTTTCGGGATTTGGCAACCCTAGTGTTGCAATCCTGCAATTGACAGCTCTGTCGTAGAGTTGGACATTTTTGAGGTTATGCGCACTCAGAACGTTTTGACATAGGAGCGCTATTTGTGTTGTTTACAGAAACTTAAAAGATTCATCTCGGCCCAAAAATGGAATGAAATCGTCAACATTTTCGTGCGATTATTTTTTACAACTTTGGGCGTGCATTAACTCAGCAACAGTGCATGGATGAACTTAATTCAAATTTTGGCGATGAAGCTCCATCAAGGACCAGTGTTTATCGATGGTATGGTGAATTCAATCGTGGTCGTAATTCACTCCAAGATGAATTTCGTGAAAGTCGTCCAAAATCAGTTGTTGTTCCGAAAACCATTGATGCTGTGCGCGAACTGATATTGGAAGATCGTCATGTGACCTATCGTGAGATTGAGACAACCTTAGGCGTTAGTGGGACCAGCATACATTCAATATTGCATAAACATTTGACTGTCAAAAAAAATTGTTCGCGTTGGATCCCACACAATTTGCCAATCGCCCAAAAAAAGGCTCGTGTCAATTGGTCGAAAGAAATGCTCAAAAAATACGGTCGCGGTGCTTCGAAACACGTCTATGACATCGTGACAGGTGACCAATCGTGGATTTACGCGTATGAGCCCGAAAGTAAACAGCAGTCGACTGTCTGGGTGTTTCAAGATGAGCCAAATCCAACAAAAGTTGTTCACGCACGAAGCACTTTCAAGCAAATGGTCGCCTGTTTTTTCGGAAAAACTGGACATGTCGCAACCGTACCACTAGAACAACGCAATTCTGAGTGGTACACAACCATTTGTTTGCCAGTTGTTTTCCATGAAATCAGGAACACCAACCGCCGAAGACGGTTCACTCTTCACCACGACAATGCGAGCTCTCACACATCGGCTGCGACAACTGCATTTTTGAGCACCCAAAACATCAATTTGATGGGTCATCCGCCGTATAGTCCTGACTTGGCACCGAATGACTTCTTTTTATTCCCGTACGTAAAAAGCAAACTGAGAGGTCAACGTTTTTCGACACCTGAAGAAGCGGTTGCTGCATTCAGAATGCATGTGTTGGAGATACCTCAATCAGAGTGGCAAAAGTGCTTCGACAATTGGTTCAAACGCATGCAAAAGTGTATAGATCTTCATGGGGAATATTTTTAAAAACAATGAAATGATTTTCGATGATCAATATTTGTTTTTGTTCTCTAATCCCGAAATATAAAAGGCAACCCTCGTAATGTAGTTTATAATTTTTATAACTTTTGTAAAAATGTTGTTAAGTTGCTCGCTCATATTTTTTGACACTAGAACTGCTCTGTGAAGCATACAGTGCGTCCAGATAGCGTGTGGTGCTTTCTTTTTAACTAATGCTTGAAGACCTGCTTTGTGTCCGGACATTGAGTGAGCTCCGTCAGTACACAGTCCAATGCAATTATTCCACGTTATGTCGTTTTCTCCAAAAAAAACTGTCCATTATATTAAAAATTTCAATGGATGTGATCTTTCCGGGAATGGGTTTGCAAAATAATATATCTTCTAATATATTATTTTCCACAACATATCGAACATATGCAATTAAATGGGCATCTTTAGCTATATGAGTTGCCTCATCTACTGGTATGGCGAATTTCAAAGTACGCAGCCGAGAAACTAATTGATCGCAAATTTCTTCAGATATATCATTGATTTTTCTTCCGACTGTATTATCAGCAAGCGAAATTTGTCGGAACTGTTTTGCATATGATTCGCCGAACATTATTCGAACCATATCAATAGCTGCTGGTAAAATTAGAGTATCTCCTATTGTATGTGGTTTCTTACATTTTGCGATTCGGTAAGAGACATGGTACGAAGCCAATAATGCATTTGGTGTTACAGAAAGTTTTTTTTTTGAACGTTTGCTTTTGATTATTAAGCTCATCCAATTTTCTTTGAAATTTCATGGGCTTATCAACGTATTCAGAATGTAGAGTTTCATGGTGCCGTTTTAATTTGACTGGTCTCATACTATCTGAAGCCAAAACTTTCGAACACAACAAACACATTGGTTTTTCTAAGCCATCTATACTAACACTAGTGACTCTTAATGATAATTAGGATGAACTCTATTGCCTTTTCTTGGGAGCTTTACTTCCTTGTTCTTTTTTGCTTTTATTCCCACTAGTATCAGCATCTTCATTATTGTAGACTTTTCTCTTGCAACCACTCGAAAATGTATCCATTCGTCTAAAAAATATTTTATTGATATAAATTAAAATAAATAATAGTTTAAATAAAAAAAAATAAAGTTTAAAATATACTAACTATTATTTTCAGAAAGAAATCAAGTCAAAAACAATTTTAAAAAAACAATATCACACCCTGCCGACACGCTTCAGTTGGCACTTTAGCTACGAGTGACATTTAAATTTGAGTTTATTGTTTTCATGCAACTGGCGGTCGTTTTGTGCATTACCGAAACAGAGCGTTTGCAAACGCGCCATTTTTTAAATTTCTCCGCTCCAGATATTTTTTTTCATAGGAATTAAATATATGTAAATGTAAAAAAGGGCTCCTCGATTGTATAGTGGTTAGTATACCCGCCTGTCACCCGGGAGACCGGGGTTCGGTTCCCCGTCGGGGAGCCCCTGGCGCAAGACTAATGACCTTGCCCAGAAAAAATAAATCATTATGGAAAATTTAACAAGCCCCAGGACTTGCTAAATAAGGCCAAGATCGATTCCTGGTTGTAGTGCCGATGATGATGATGATGATGATGAAATGTAAAAAAAATAAAAATTAACATTCATGCACTGAATTTTCACTGTTACGTTAGGATATGAAGTTTTATTTATTTGTAGAGGTATAAAAATTAATTTATTAAAAAATGTTGGGGCCTCTCAGGTTGGAAACCGCTGCTTAACGGTACACCTTCTACCTGAAATAAACATGGCATGATTAAATAAAAGAGAATCGTATTTTAATTAAATAAAGTTTATATTCTGGAACGCCGACCCCATGAGAAGTTATATGCATATATTAAAACTCATTTATATCGGTCCCATTCCATTGAAACTGATTGAACAACGGAACAATATACTTGCGTTATGTTAAGTTAAAGATATAAATTGAAAGACGCATTATTAAGCTTGGCGTACATTTCGCAATTGTTAAAACGAGACACTGAGCCGAAGCACTACCAACACAGAGTTGCCTACTAACAATTCCCAAGGAAATACAATCTAATAAATAAGTTCATTATTTAAAATACGCATCCATTTTTTAAGCATACTATTCTACTAACACTCAGAATAAGAGCTATGTTGTACACCATGTGCTGATGTTAAAAGTGTTCTGACCTTTTGTAAGGTAAATAGGGAATAATACTTGTCACAACCTTGCTTATCTAAGCAAAGACAATGAGTTTACCTATCGTAGGCTTCTTCCATACTTACAGCTGTTTACATATTTCCTACACTTCCGAAAAGAGTCATGAATACTCACCTGTCATTCACCTTTTTACCAAACAATACATGGGACGGTAGATCCAATTTCAGTTACCTCATTCACTGACCTTCACTCTAACTGGCCTTGAGCCACACTTCGAAATGCTGACTACCTCCAAACAATAAACAGACGAAAATAAATCCCAGAACATGATACAGAACTTTACAATTGAACTTAATTGTAACACGTTCTGAGGCCTAGGCACATCGGTTTTTGAAACCACCGCAAGAATTTGTAAATGCCTGAAAAGGCATTTGGATGCATAACTCAGTCTGCCGCTAGACACGATCTATCACTATTGGATTGACAACAAATCTACTTTCAAAGCAATTACAAGTGTTGCATTCTAATGGGTTAAATTTCTTTCTCCATGTTAGCACCTTCGTCATGTGTAATTATCAGCTTTATTTCTCTGAGGTACTTTAAAATGCTCTCGAACTCTAGCATAAGCTACTGGCCCCAGATATTGGAGAAAAGAGTCTTGTGGAATGAAAACAAACGACAAAATTTGAGTCGGGACGAGAGAGTTAATCGCAATTAAGGAAGTGTCAGGTTTTACGGCCAAAACGTGAACAGAATGTTAATACCAATTTAATTAGATATAACAGTGAACGCGCTATCCACATATGAGATTAAGTTAGCCTTTGTAAGTGCAATTGTTTGTTTTGAAAGATCGTATTGAAACCACTTTTGAAACTGTTGAAGCAAACATCATTGAGCACGTGAATATGAGTACTCACCACCAGCGCTAATTTCTCAATAAAATAATCTGTACGAGTGGTATTCAAAACCGAATGTTCTACAGCTATTGAGTTAAATCAAAATCGAGTATTTTATAAGCTTGTGTGTCTTTTGTTCGTCGTGAACAAACAACAATTTCAAAATAGAGTCGTTTACATAAAACCAAAATGACCTTAACCCAGTTTATCGATGTTTTGTGTTGGCCGTATGCGCGCGTACAACATAACACTGCAGTAAGTTGAAGAGTGTGAATGTTAGAGCGGCAATATCAATGTCAGAGTAATACGCAATGACGTATGGAGTCGCGGTATATTGTTTCATTAAATGTTTCAACTCAGGAAAGATAACTCTAGGCTGACTATTACGATTTTAAATCGAATATTCTTATTTTCTTGGTTTAAGGGGTACTATCACCGTGTGAGGCTTTTTTTATTGGCTTAAACACTCCTTAAAGTATCCAAGAATGACAAAAAAGGCGATTACGAGGAGCGTAACAAGCGAAGGGGATCAAAAAGTGGGTTTTCCGAGCGCAATCGTGAAGCAAAATTAGCAGTTTTTCAACCGCGGAACTTTCATTATTCTTTATATGAATTATTCCGACATATATCGGTTTCCAGATTTTAATTTTGACTAATAAATGTCTCACCTGCCCAGTTGTAAGACTGCGCAAACAGCTGTTTGTAGAAAGGCTATTAAAACCACTACCACCGTTATAACCATGTAGTGCTGCACGAAGCCCTACCATTTTCCTCCTTCATACATCTTCCATTTTTCCTTTCCGACCATTTTCCTCCCACATTTCATTTTCCCCTATATCATCCATCCATATTCTCAAATTGAATCCAATGCCAAACTTATTGAACCAAACGTTCAATTGTCGCACTGGATTCAATTCTATCAAACAAAATTCCCAAAACATTAAATAAAACGAAATGGGTAAAACCCATAGACGCATCATTAGAGAAAATACTCTGCACAACCATATATACAGAATATCCCGACTAATGTTCGTTTTATTGCCAATTTACAGATCATCTCTTAAGAATTTTGTTTGCACAAAACTCTGATCCTTTATTACGCCGCCGTAGCGCAGGTAAAAAAAAACCTATTTCCATGTTTCCTTTCATCATCATCATCGGCACTACAACCGGGAACCGGTCTTGGCCTTATTTAGCAAGTCCTGAGGCTTGTTAAATTTCCCATAATGATTTGTTTTTTCCGGGCAAGGTCATTAGTATTGCGCCAGAGGCTCCCCGACGGGGAATCGAACCCCGGTCTCCCGCCTGACAGGCGGCTATACTAACCACTATACTATCGAGGAGCCCCATGTTTCCTTTAATTACCCAAAATCCATTAAAAAACAGGATGGCGCACCGAAGTTTCATTTCTTCTCGATAGTTGTTAAGTTTCACTTTTGTACAGAACGTCCACAGGAATGGACATATGATTAGAAGTAAATGTCTTATAAAGTAAAAACCGTTCTTTTCCTTTGGCAAAACTCCGTGAATGCGATTCTTCCCTCAATTCACGAGGAAGCACGGCGCGGCGCGACAACAACCACAAAACTTCTCAAAACTTTAACTTCAAATATCTCTGCCCCACGTTTTTCAGACTGGCACACTAATAGCTCCTTCAGTTTCTGTCCGATTGACTTGAAATTTTAACTGCAACTTTAAAACAATGTTTTCTTGGGAACGTCGGATTTTCTTGATTAATTGACTTTTCTAGATTTCATGTGATTTTCGGCATTTTTTGAATAAAGAAGAAAAAACGGTTCAAATTAACGTCTTTTTTTTAAATCAATTTTTCGAAAAAAATCTTATAACATTCATCAGATTTTGGACTACATTTTAAGAAATCTTTTGATTTTTTGTTCCAGATTAAAAATTATCTATAGCGGTGCACCCATGTCGACCGCCCGAGATCTTTTTTCCTTATGTTCGCTGCTGTGCCGCAATTTTGTATCGTAAAATTATGTTTTTTTGAAGTTAAAAACTAGTACTTTTTGCCTAAAACGTCCTTGCTTTATATCTTTCCTATCCTTTGTGGTAAAAAAAAAAAAAAAAAAAAAAAAATTAATAAATAAATAAATAAATAAATAATAAATAAATAAAAAAAATCATTAAATTCCACTTGATTTTCTGAGACAAATGTGGAATTTAATGAAGTAATTTTTTTTTTTTTTAGACATCTCTCGGGAGAGGCGAATCTATAGCGCCGAGTGGGCGCCCCGAGACGCCATCAAATAACTGTTGCAGTTCTTTTGGAACAGTTGCAGGCGGTAACGCTCCGGGAACACTCGCGTGGGAAGGGAGCTCCACAGCTTCCCCGCTCTGTAACGGAACGAGTTCTGATGCAGGGATGTTCGCGCCGTCGGGAGACCAACCACAAACGGGTGCGATCCGTCGGATTGTCTTATGGAGCGCACATATGCCGAATTGCGTGGAAGAATACCACAAATCATTTTATTCGAAGTCCCCATTTATTTTAATTCAAAATCAAATTATATATATTTCTTTATGTAGGATATGTAGGACTAAATGCATGTCCTATTTTACAAATATTTTTCTAATGTTAACTTACTGGCTCTTTGCAAGCACTTATTTTCCAATATAAAGTTTTTGTTTATGCCTTTCGGCATACAATGATTTTTATGATTTTCATCATCACTGGCACTACAACCGGGATCCGATCTTGGCCTTATTTAGGAAATCCTTCCAACGGTCCCGATTTCGAGCCGATGTTATTCAGTTTTGCCCTGCCAGGCTCTGGGCGTCCTGATCTATGCCATCCCACCAACGCAGACAGCGCGGTCTCCCACACATCCTGCCACAAAAGACTTTCCGGGCAGGCTCCTCTTCGCTCATTCGAGCTAGGTGTCACGCCCACCGTAGTCTACCGTGCTTGATTTTTCTTACAACATTAGCTTCAAGGTAGATCGCTTACAACTCATTGTTGTAGCTTCTCTGAAATCGTCCTCCCCCACATATGGGGCCAACAATTCTTCTTAAGACCTTCCTCACGAACGCGACTAAGAGTTCAGAGTTCCTTTCATTGAGCACCCAGGTCTTGGATCCATACATGAGTACTGGTAAGACCATGGTCTTGTACAGTAGTAGCTTGGATGTCCTGGATAAATTTCGGGATTTAAAGAGCCTTGATAGACCATAGTAGGCTTTGTTGGATTTAATCAGCCGTTCGCGTATTTCTTCTTACATGTTGTTATCGGCTGATACTATTGACCCAAGGTAGTTAAAGAACTGCACTACAAATTCGTGCTCCACTACCCTGATAGTTTGACCAACGTTAGGTCTTCTCTTCGCAGAAGTTGCCACCATGTACTTAGTTTTCCCCTCATTAATGTGTCCCAGTCTTTGTGCCGCCTGCTCGATCTGGGTGAAGGACTCGTGTCCGGCAGATTGGATCTACCGATGATGTCGATGTCATCTGCATAGGCAAGTATCTGGCTGCACTTGATGACAATAGTCGCTCTAGTTGTAACGCCAGAGTCACGGATTGCTTTCTCCAACGCCACGTTGAGGAGGGTGCAGGCCACACGGTCCCCACGTCGGGGTCCATTAAAGATGTTTATTGGTTTGGACAGCAATCCCGCTATTTTTACTTGACTAGTTACCATGGTCATGGTCTACCTACAAAATCGTATCAATTTGTTTGGAATGCCGAACTCTCGCATGGCATTATATAGTTCTACCATGTGTTATGCTGCGCCGAGCCTCCTCTATGGTTGAGAGAAATGGTAGGGCTTTCTGGAGCACTATACCTGGCTATGCTGCCATAGGTGGCCGTGAAATCTATGAATAGATGATATAATGGAATCTTAAATTTCAGACATTTTTCCATTGCCTTCTGATCAATCGCTGATTTGCCTGGGATCAAGCCATACTGATATTAACCAATGACTTTAACGTATGGGGCTATACGATCTTGTAGGATAGAGGAGAGTATCTCATATGCGGTTCTCGACAATGTTATATTCATATAGTTGCTGCAAACTGTGATATCTACCTTCTTATGTATGGGGCAAATTATTCCCCGAGGGCAATCTTACGACATCTCCTCTTGCTCCCATACGTGCACCACGACATTACTGGTGTTCTCATTGCGTAAGGCCACCGTGTTGATCCGAATCTGATCCGCGGATGCAACACGTCTCGGTAAGGCAATCTGTGGGGGTTCTTTAAGGCTCGCCGAAGAACCACCCATTGTCCTAACCATACTCTCAATTCCCAACAGCGATAAAATACATTCCAACCCGTATCTCTTACCTGCATATGAGCAGTACAAAGCTCTCTTCCAACCATTTCCCACCTGAAATATAAACCCACGGCAAGATCATCATCTTGCCACAGCATCAAGCAACATTACATTCTTCCCAAAGCATTTCGGTTCATCCTTCGAGAACTTCTCTTTCCGGCGTCCATGTCTACCATATACACAGTAACCTCCCTGTGTTTACTTTTCTCAAACAACTGTTGGTCCCACGACCAAGCCATCGCAAATTGCTTCCTTATACAGCTGCAGCCTAATTATCCATGATCGGTTGCCTAAGCGATAAACGAACATCGAATTGGACGTGACCCATAATTTGTTTACCCATCGGTCTCCGGCAATATCCACTATTGTTTACGATGGCAATGCCTTTAGCCTCTGATGCATGAACATATTGTTTGAACAGCTGCCTGATTGGATTCCCTTCTTAGCATCCAATGTATTTTTGTTGTCCTTCCTTCCAGGGGGATGGACTTACAACAGATCTATACGATCACAATCGAAATCGTTCCAATGAAACCACAACTGATTTCTCATTGGTTGGCGGTCAAATGAGAAATGTCTTTCCGTTTTACTTCGCTAGTGGAAACTCACCACACTCATGAGTTGATTCCGAAGCGAGCAGTCCTCGAGTAGTCAGATTTTAACCATCGAATAGCGCACACGTGTCGGGGACGTTGAGTGTCGGAGTTTCTTTTTTCATCAACGAGCCAAGTCGAGTAATCGCTGTAAGCGCGTTAAAGTCGTAAAATTAATACAAGGAATTCATATGGAGGGTCTAATATTAACAAAATTGATAGACACAGTGAAATATACAAGTGAGACGATTCAGAAAGTACCTTAAGGAGTACGTCTCCGAATGATCGTGTGTAGTTTATATCGGCTTGATAGAATACCACCATTATTTTATAAACGATGTTATGATCCACTGATAAAGTGAACTTGACGGCGGCGGTTTTATTTATTCATTCTCCATGGGTGAGCAATTTCTCTGGGAACAATCGTTGGAGATTGAGTGAATCCGTGTCGTGCGAGACACACTACTTAAGAAAACCCTGTAGCGTTCTACGAACGTACAATTCCGCGCAGGTAAGGTTCCTACCTTCAAAGAACGTTCTTACCTGATAACGCAGCGCACGTGCCCACAGACACGCGGCCAAAAGTCATTACAATACCTGTAACAAAGATCATAGAAGGCTGCAAAATGCGAACCGATATAAAAAGAAGCAAGGAACTGAACGTCCCAAAGCTTTCAATATCAAGCAACAAGTCGATTGTAACATGCCTGAAACAAGGGTAAAAGCATTCATTCATCATATTAGTAAAGATTGAAATGCGCCGCACTCCAGCACTGCACAATCCGAATTCCTGAACATCTACACAATGTTACAAGGATTTGTTATCGCCAGCAAATTAGCCGACCAACGATGCACGTGCGGGTAGCTGCCATAAAGACCACCAAATCTATCGGCAAACAAAAGAAACGGCAACCGTAATTATCTCAACGAGATAATTCAAATTGTATGAGGTTGAAAACCTACAAGGAAACTACTCCGATCCCACGGCGTCTGTTTGTATTTCACACCCATTAGAAAGATCTAATGGATTTCGGGTATATTGACAAAAGTCAAACAAAACCCATGAACCATGCATACATGCAAATTGCAGGATATCTTTCGGCCTTCGCGCCAGATGTGTTAAGTAAATAAGGCGGCATACAATCGACAGCCGTCGAACTGAATTTCGACCACCACCACGGATGGTGATAATGATGTTCGATGATGAGCGAGTTTCTTGTTTCAGGAATGAAAAATCACCCCTGGGACGTGATAACATGCTGCTAACAGAAATTCGGAAGTTCTGTTAGCAGAGCAATTAGGGAAAATTTTCCGTGTAGATACAGATACCAGTTTTGAATCTGGATATCTGTGTGGGCAGATAGTTAGTCAGATTTCAATCGTCAACGAGACGACATAATCTTGATCGAGCAGCCAGGGAGTTGACATTCAGAGGCCCATCAGCTCCGCGTATTTCAATGAAAGAGAAGCAAGTATTCAACGCTCTCGCGCAACGTGTGTATCGGTCAGTTAAATTGTGCTCTAAATATATAAGGAAGGCGGTCCGTGAATACGAAGGCCGAATATATATATAAAAGAAGTGTTAATTAGTAATGCGATTAAGGTCGTAGCGAAAGTTGTTGCTCGTGTGTTAATATTCTACCCGAACTACTAATGTAAGCAAAAATCAAAAGTGTGTCCTAGTACAAGTGGAGATAGAACTCTCTCACAAAATAAAACTTCAAAATAAAGACAATTCTTTGCGTGTTTTATTTGCTCAATAGACTTTGCTCCGCGTTCCAGGTATTCCTTTTGGCGTGTGGACAGGTACGGCGGAACTCGACGACAACCTCCAATCAAAATACGCCAAAACCCCACAAATCCACGCTCGGAAAACTATACCAACAAGATAGTGATCCGAGTCATCGTTGGTACCTCGGTACGTTTCTACCGTCATCAGGCTCGAGAAGTGGCGGCGATCTATCAACACGTGGTCAATTCGGTTGCGTGTAGCTCCATCAGGTGATACCCAGGTGGCTTTGTGGATATCTTTACGCAGAAACCTGGTACTTGCAACGACCAAGTTTTTTGATGCTGCCAGTTCGATGACTTGTAGTCCATTGTCATTAGTGTTCTCATGCAAACTATGGGAACCTGCGTATTGCCTGAAAACCGGCTCCCGACCTATTTTTGCATTCAAATCGCTAATAACGATTTTTACATCGTATCTTAGGCAGGCATTGAGGGTCCGTTCGACGTTCTCGTAGTATTCTTCCTTTTCGTCGTCAGGGGACTCCTCTGTCGGTCCATGAACGTTTATGAGGCTTGTGGGGAGGAAAGTATGTTGTGCGGGCGTACTGCACTGGTTCACTTCCTCTCCCATCATCACTGCCACGAAGATTCATAGTTCTCGACAGAAACAGCAAAACTCCGTCACAAGCGATCACGCAAAGTCAGGAAACACCAACACAAGAAGTAAACCAGACACTCACAGGAACAGTCAAATGAAAATAATGAAAACACTGTACACGGATAAAAATTAAAACACATTGACTAATCATCTATATTGGTTTTATTAAGGTTAGTATTTTACATCTATTATATCCATCCATCCCGACATCAGTGCACAAGAAAAATAATTTTTTTTATTATAAACGCACTCGACTTGAATTAAACATTGTTTCGCACCGTACCGGCGGAGGTACGGTGGATGGCGGGCGACCCGACCGCCACTGAGATTGAATTACGACTTCACGATATCTTGCTCGGTCAGAGCTCACTCGTTCATCGTGATCATGGTGGTATGTGTGCCTAGAACAAACAAAGAGATAAAGTGCATTCCTAGAATACGATTTCGGTAAAGCAAATAAAACCGAAATCGTCGGATGCCAATGGAATCTTTGTTGGAACATGTGCGGCTAAACAAAGAGACGATGATCCGATGTGAAAATGTGCTAATTGGTTTTAGCTAGGTTACTGGGAAATGGTGTTTATGGCATCGCTAGTAAGGGTACGTATTGAATATCCATTTGCATTGTTTATGCTTGGATTTCAATTGATGCCAAGGGACGCGGAATGCGTATTTGCTTTGGGTTGCACATTGTGCGAGTTAGGGAATTTTATTGCTGGGAGAAAAACGACGCCAGCTAAATGTATACATAAAGAAATTTATCGTATACATGAATGAAGCTGGGAATAGGCGACGCAATGATAATTATCCCTGGCTGGAATGGTTACATGATATGTGAACCGAGGGTTTTTCTTTTGTCTGGTACCGAATCGGTTTAGAATACCAAATAAGCAAACAAAGAAATCTTACGGAAAATTGTATGCGAAGAGATGCATGAAGGTAAGTTTTCTTTATAGGGATTTTATGATTACAGATGGTGATCTATATAATGCGTGAAGCATTTACAGGTACTAATACCGTTGCATTAGCGAACTTAAGGACGTTGGGTAGTAATTATGGGGGTTTTTAGGTAAGTGGACCGTAGGGTTTGGCGGGACCGCTACAGGCTTATGTTCTTAAACTTGCCTCGCACGCGAAGAGTGTGTAGCCTTTCGTTTATTGCATTAAAGCCGATGATGGCAGGCTTCAGTTTTTAGGTGACTAGAAAGCCTACCCTGAGCACATGATGTTTTTCATGGCAGCTATAATAAATGACATACTCGTTTCTTTGAATAATAATGCTATTATGTCAGCCTTATATTCGGACAGGGCATCGGCTAGCTGCTGTGCAGCTCGTGCTCTGTATAGTGAGCGGACGTTCCATGAGAAAATTCTCAAAGCCTTTAGCCATTTTCGTTTCCGTGGTCGTTGTCGTGTATCCGGTCCATATCCGAGGCTTGTTAAATTGTCCATAATAATTTGTTTTTCTGGGAAAGGTTAATAGCCTTCTGCCAACCTTTCTCAGTATGTCGCTGCGTGCATTGGTTCACTACTTGGCGGGTGCCAAAGTAGCTATCCAAGGATGTCACGTGGGACAAGGATCGTCATGGCCTTCGCCGGGTAGAAAGCAATCAGTGACTCTGCCCTGTCTGTTCGCCACCTGTCATTTGAGCGTATGACACAGTAGATGCCACGAAGTTGTTGTAAGAAAGAGTTTTCATTCGTTTCTCTTTTTCAACTTGTTTCTTTCTGGCTTCCAGATTTACTTTCAGTTGTTGGTTTTTAGGACAACCTCTAAAGTTAGTGGGGTGACCTGTATTTTTACAGAGGACGCAGGATAACTTATTCTTATCCGTGTGCCGTCTTTAGCTAGCAGGCATTCCCCAATACCATGAGTGTCGAGGCACTTCACGCATCTAAATTTCATGTCGCAATTCCCTGCCACATGGCCGAAACGTTGACACCACAAGCATTGCAATACGCGTTCAGACTTCCTTATTTTCTTCCAACTCATTGTTCGATAATTGAGGACTTTAATTTGTCTGAGTGCATCAATTTTGCTGTCAGGACTTAAAGAGACAATGAAGAACTTCGGTTGCGACTTCGGGAGAGGACGGTGGAAAATGATTTAACACCGATAAATTTTAAATTGTCGGTTTCGTTATTTCTTAATTCCTCGAGCAATTCTTTTGTGGAAAAGGGCGGATCAACTTCTTTGAGGACATGGAGACAGTTTTTTCTGATTTAGGGCTCTACGTGCAATACTCGCTACATGCTTTCCCCTACCCATATTTACTGGTGTGAAAGTCTTTCAAATGACCGCACAAGAAACTTGTATTGATGTTTTTCAATCCTTTTGTCCTAAAACTATTGCAAGTTAACTTACCCAGTTTAATAATATCATTAGTCTTCATGAAGCTGAATATATTGGGAGGCGCCTTCTTTTTCCTGTTTGTTGGGGGTTGTATCTGCTGTTGTTGTTCATCTGATTGGTGTTACTGTTGTATCTGTTGCTGCCGTTGTTTTTATTGCTGCCATTGTTTCTGCTGTTGTTCGTTTGCTTGTAGGGCGTCTTGTATTTGCTTTTGCAATTCCTTGTTTTTTCTCCATAACTCGGCAATCCATTTGTCTCGCTTAATGTCTTTTTCGATGCTGTTTTCATTGTTGGAGACGTTCTTTTCTTGCGTCGCCAATTCTTTAAATTTGTTCCCCGCTCCAGTGTAATGGGCATTATTGGGAATAATTAATTCTTCCTTATTCTCGTTGGACTTCAGCCGCTTGGTTTGAGGATTCGGTTTTGGATTGGGCTTTCTCCGTAGCGCCGTTTAGAATCCAGCCTCACCATCGTCCATGGTGGGCAGTACAGATAATCACTGTTTATTTATATAAATGTTCTAATCACAAGTTTTTACCTATTTGTTTCCATACACTATGCGGATACACAGGCGCACAGGAACACTTTGTTGTGGCTTATTAGCACTAATTGCTTTTGAATTAGGGTGCGTAGGTACACGATATGTACTTACTGGTAGTAGGTACACGACACAGTTTTTGGTTTATTGATGGCACTCACTTTACTTCACTTCACTTCACTTCGCTAACATCTTCAGCAGTCGATAGTCAATTTTGTACTGTGAAGTTTAGTGAACATAAGGTGATATTACCCTTTTGCCGCCTCAATAGCTGAGTTTGTAAGGAGGTTGTGTCTTGCGTTTGATTGTACTTACCTAGGTTCTACTGACAACTCTTGCTATTGTGCAGTTCGGCACAATTGTAGTATGTTCCGCTTCCGTGCTTCTCGACCAACGAGGAAGAGAAGCGAACGATGGATCCTAATGGATGCTTGTTGTAGGTTCTTGAGTCCTGTTCTCACTATAGATACGTTGATATACAGCCGCGTCCTTGGCTTTTCCAGGTAGCCACTATGGGACGTGCCCTCGAAGCGCAGGATAATGGCACTATGGGCACAAGTGTCAAAGAACATACACTAAAAGAGTTTTTCAAACACCGAGAACAAACAAATCACAATACACTACAAACGCATTATTTGCCATTCTATAATGTCATTTAACACAGCGTACCACAACTTTGCAACGAACTTTGTTCACAGCCGTAGCCGTAGTAAAACACAGACTAATTATATTAGTGTACTCTTTATACTTATATCATCACTTCCTTCGCGCTACCAACTGACTACTTTCTAATCCACTTTTCTTCTTCCTCGAAGTCTTGGACACATTGCCCCGTATCGCAGATCCTTTTCGAGGTTTTTTATTATCCATTAGCGTGTCTGGGTGATGCAAACAAGAGTTTATATTGAAGTCAGAGTCTATGGGAAATGGGTAAGAATATGTATGGGAATTTGGGTCTATTTATGCAAGTGATAAAACATCTGGTTACAATGCGTATGCATTGTGATGTTTCGATTGCCGGAATTGTGTGTCGGCGTATCAAATGGACTTGCATTTGTTTGGAAATGTGTTTTATTGTACATACAATGCATGTGAAATTATGCATTCTGATGTTTGGACTTTTGGAATTGAATTCAATATTCGACAATTGGACGTTTTGGTTCAATTTGTTGGACATTGAATTCAACGTAAATTTGGGGATATGAATTTATAATATTGGATAGGAATTTGATTTGTATCCATTGTGGATGTGGGGGGAAAGGAAATGTGGGAGGAAAATGGTACGGTTTCTTGGAGCACTACACAATTACTCAGTGGTAGGTAGGGTTATAAAGCCCAGCCGCCCGGGGAAATACTACCCCATTAAGCTATAGTCTTCGTGAAATGGTTGGTAGAAATCATTGAGCATCTTTCGGAGCTTGGCTAATGGACCCGACTGAAAAAAAATAGCATCTCGTGGCGCTGACTAAGTGCTATAAGTAAACGAAAAAAAAAACAAGTATACCATACACCGTTTTTTTTCCGAAATTCGGGGCTTTATTGTAAAAAACTGGTTATACATTTATGATTCAAAGTATTGTCCATCGCTGGCCATTACTTTCGGGCAGCATACGAATCCATTTATTCATATTAAATCAGAAAAAAAAACCTCCCGCAAATGACGAGAATTTGGCTCGTAAGCTGACATGTTTAATCGAGAATAACTTTCTGACGCAGACACAAATCGACTAATATTTCGATGGCGTTATGTTTACAAATACCTAAGCTTAATGTATGACATCTATGATCTATTTATTTCAACTACCACTTACCGCTACAGCCATCTATTGCAAAACGGAAGCAAAGTAGTACACCTAATACATAAAAGTTGTACACCTAATACATGAATGTATATATATATATATATATATATATATATATATATATATATATGGTCTAAATATTAAACCTCTATAATTAAGTTGAAATTAAATAAATCGATATTGACCGTCACAGAATCAATCTGGGGTTTAGTAACGGTTGTTCATCAGGAGTGAGGATCCGGTACGTATTCTTGTGCCGGTAAGAAAAGTGGTAATCTTCACGCAATAGCAACGGTCGCCACTGTACGCTCAAAAGAAGAAAGACGGTAGACCGCAACGATCGAGCCTGAGAGGAATCGACAAAAAAATCCTGTTCTTTTAAGAACGAGAAGACACCCTTCCAAATATTGCTACAATACTTTGTTAGCGTTTAATAATGGTTTCAAGATACTATCTTCTAGTTTTGCTCTATTGAGCACTGTTCTACCATGTTTATAAAAATTAAACTTATTTTGAAACTTTACAACCAGGTACTTCGTGTCAGACCCAATGAGATTGGGCTGTCACTTATTTCCACAAAAGCGATTTACTTTCCTTTTCTTTTCTGTTGGCATATCTAAATCATATTAGCCCGCACTTAGCAGTGTTTATCCTCAGTTTCCACTTCTTAAAATAGTTATCCACAAATGGAAGCTTTCTGTCAATTTTCTGTAAGGTAAGGCTTGGCCCTGAAACAGTAGCTAATATTGTAATATCGTTAGTATAGTGGATGGATCCAGGTTCATCTGTGCTGGCGTCCGGGAGAGGAAAGTCCTGAATATATATTAAAGAAGGACGACTCAAGTATTGGTACTTGGGAAACACCCGCCAATAAAGGGAAAGGATCTGATTTTTCATAACCAATCTAAAATGTTAAGATTCGAAGGACAAACTACTATGGTATATATCAAATCGGATACCTAAAAATGTTTGAGGTTATGAGAAAAAAATTAAGATATGATGAAGATCTCAGGGAAGTTGGGTTCTCGGTTGAGACCAAATGAAGATTCAGAAAGGGACCACCATACATGTATTACCAATTATTAAAGACATTCCCACTATAATTACAGACCCTGTGTCCCTATATAGAACGACGGGCATTAAAAGTGCCCCAGAGAATGAAGCCTATCTAGTTTTTTAGGAAGGCTACACATTTGGAAGCATATATAATATACCACAGAATAATGCTATAATTAAAAATGTATTTATGAGGCAACGGTTCTTTCCATAAGTGCACCTAAACGATAAAGAGTTAAATATGCCTTACAGGTTGAGGCGTTTCTGTGCTTAGATAATGCATGTAGTGTAGTTGATTTCTAATGGAAACATGCTAATAAAGCCACACGAGTGCGAACTACATTCTTCCAGGAAGAACTGGCAATATTAACATCACACCCGGTCCAATGGGATTAGAATACTTGCCTTAAACAGCCTATTAATAACTAGTTAAAGTCGGTGCTACATTTTGCCTCGAATATAGTCAATAAGTCCGAGCATTCTCTTATTAGTCACGAATGCTTATATGAAACTTGACGGGTTTTTTTTTCAAAATTCGCAGAACTTTAACAAGTGTGAGGCAGTTACTATACTATATAAATAAAATTCGTTGGCTTGGATAGCTGAACGTCATGTTTTTATTTGTTGAAATTATATCGGACAGTAGTCGTTCTTTTATTAATTATTTTCGTGTTATTTGCTTCCTCAGGCGTTTATCCCTACGCTAATAGCATTACTGGTTGCAGTTGGAAAGGAGTGAATTTAGATGGTTATTGGATCGAAACATTTGAAAATTGAAGAGGAGAATATTCAATAGAACTTCTTTCTGTGGTGGAGGTAATCAGACGTTATAGCGTGTGAACATATATATTAGTAAGCATGTTGAAGATTATTTTTTCCAAAATATTCTGAGAATTTTACTACAAGCCATTTTTGCGTTTGTTGTTTGATAAAATGTTGCAGAGTTAATAATTATATCGGGTGTGCCATACATTTTTGCAAATGTAAAAAATGATTTCTTAAAAACCGTTAGAGGGGGGACACGCGAGTGGCAGAGAATTGTGCGTCGCTTCATACAATTTTAGTCACGATGGAGGGTGTGGGGGTTCTTTAAGGCGCCAAAAAACCAGCCATCATTTTAGCCCAATTTCCTTTTCCCAACCAAAGCTATTGTACTTACCTGCAATCGAGCAGCGTAAGCTACCCGTCAGTATCTTGCAACCTGTAAGTTAAACCTCTGCAAGCATGCCTATAGACAAATCATTTCGTTCACCACCTGAAACATAAATCCACGGCAAGATTACCATCTTGCCAAGACATGAATTAAAGCCATTCCGGTTCATCCTTCATGAACCGATCGGTTCCTAAAATCGACCACATACCACCAAATACACGCCAATTCTTCTGCGTGTCTTTGTCCAACAATTCGTTGGTCCAAAAGACACGCCATGGCAAATCGCTTGCTCATTCAGCTGCAGCCGATTATCCCTGACCGGTTGCATAAGCGATAAACTAGCATCGAATTGGACGTGATCATAGTTTGTTTTTCCTAAACAATCTAGCAATGGTCACGTCCCATGTTTTATTCTCCAATACAAAGCATAGCGCCTAGCTGCTAGGAGCCGAATTCTTTGTCAGTGTAAATATTCACACTGGAATCCGACCCTTGACTTGGTATGGATGCAATGCAAAATGGACGTGAATAAATACACAACCTTCATTGTGTAATCATTCCGATCACCAGATCAGGTCCCATGGTATAGTTTTCCTAAACAACCCATATACCATTAGCTAAGACAAACAGACGCGTATCTTAGCGCAGGACCCTCGAAATAGCGTTCTGTTGACATAATACCCAGAAAGCTAACCCCACATCAACGAATCGCTATTTTAAACATCTCTTTTCGGCCGCTATACAAGCGACCATCTATTTGCACAGCTGACCTATGTCGAATTCAAATATCATTTAGTCAGTTTTTGCTGTCGCTTCTTCTTATTCGACTTCAGTCTACGAGGGTTGCCTTTTATATTTCGGGATTAGAGAACAAAAACAAATATTGATCATCGAAAATCACTTTATTGTTTTTCAAAATATTCCCCATGAAGATCTATACACTTTTGCATGCGTTTGAACCGATTGTCGAAGCACTCTGATTGAGGTATCTCCAACACATGCATTCTGAATACAGCAACCGCTTCTTCAGGTGTCGAAAAACGTTGACCTCTCAGTTTGTGTTTTACGTACGGGAATAAAAAGAAGTCATTCGGTGCCCAGTCAGGACTATACGGCGGATGACCCACCAAATCAAGATGTTTTGGGTGCTCAAAAATGCAGTTGTCGCAGCCGATGTATGAGAGCTCGCATTGTCGTGGTGAAGAGTGATCCGTCTTCGGCGTTTGGTTTTCCTGATTTCTTGGAAGACAACTGGCAAACAAATGGTTGTGTACCACTCAGAATTGACTGTTCTGCGTTGTTCTAGTGGTACGGTTGCGACATGTCCAGTTTTTCCGAAAAAACAGGCGACCATTTGCTTGGAAGTGCTTCGTGCGCGAACAACTTTTGTTGGATTTGGCTCATCTTGAAACACCCAGACAGTCGACTGCTGTTTACTTTCGGGCCCATACGCGTAAATCCACGATTCATCACCTGTCACGATGTCATAGACGTGTTTCGAAACACCGCGACCGTATGTTTTGAGCATTTCTTTCGACCAATTGACACGAGCCTTTTTTTGGGCGATTGACAAATTGTGTGGGATCCAACGCGAACAATTTTTTTTGACAGTCAAATGTTTATGCAATATTGAATGTATGCTGGTCCCACTAACGCCTAAGGTTGTCTCAATCTCACGATAGGTCACATGCCGATCTTCTAATATCAGTTCGCGCACAGCATCAATGGTTTTCGGAACAACAACTGATTTTGGACGACCTTCACGAAATTCATCTTGGAGTGAACTACGACCACGATTGAATTCACCATACCATCGATAAACACTGGTCCTTGATGGAGCTTCATCGCCAAAAATTGAATTAAGTTCATCCATGCACTGTTGCTGAGTTAATCCACGCCGAAAGTTGTAAAAAATAATCGCACGAAAATGTTGACGATTTAATTCCATTTTTGGGCCGAGATGAATCTTTTAAGTTACTGTAAACAACACAAATAGCGCTCGTATGTCAAAACGTTCTGAGTGCGTATAACCTCAAAACCTTGACAGAGCTGTCAATTGCCGGATTGCAACACTAGGGTTGCCAAATCCCGAAACATAAGAGGCAACCCTCGTATATGTGAAATACTGTCCTTACCATGTACAGGCTCCGGCGAAACAACACCTAGATTGATCGAGGAGTCAGATTCTAGCAATCAAGTTCTAGCATCGAACCAAAAACGGACATCTTTCAACCCTTGTCGCATATACACGCGTTTTTTTTTAGGAATCGAGTATCAATCACGGTGGGAGTCAGTCAAGTCGCGAGTCAAAGTTTACATCTATTAACGAGACTGTCTTGTTTTTCTGTTTAGACGGCACAGTTTTATGCATGTTAACATAGTGGAGTCTACCTGGTGTTTGCTGAAGTTTAATTCATTTGGTTTTCGATAACAATTGGATAATTAACTAAGATTTTGCGATAGATACAAAGAAGACGATTCAGTGCAGAAGAGTTGTTACAAAGAATCAGTGTAGTTATATTGGTTTTACAAAATATCACGGTTATGTTATTAACAATATTAAGAGAGAAAGTGATATAGCAAAATAATATATTTTAAGAACTACAAACGGATTGTGAACTACGTGTATGTGCTGTCCTCATAATATATGCAGAAATAAAACAAACATTAAATCAACGAATCAACTCTAGCGTTTCTTTTATTCGTTCCATTCGTCGTTGGCCAACAGTTTCCAGTGATAGTTAGTGGGTGTTTGCTGAATCCGCGCCCGTGCAGCTGCACAAGTATAACCTACCCTACAAGGGCTTCACGGGACAACAGCGTGCTTTTTGTGTAAAACAATTTTAGAAAAACAACGATTCCTACGGTACTATACGACGCTTATTTAGAATTGAATACGGATTAACCCGTGTAAGTGAGTGTCCAAGTGTTAATTTAATCACAGCTTGTGTCAAGAAGTTCGAGCAAACGGGATCGATCAACAAATATTAAACAAACAGGGTGGCCACGTTCAAGAAGAAGCGATGAGAACATTCGGGATGTTGAAATTTCCCTAAGGAACGTCCCAAAATCATCATGTGTCAGCGAATTTTCCAAAGTTTGTGTAGTCGATTGCAAGAGTGCCAACGATGAGATGGGGCACTTCTCGACGATGTCATTTATTATATTATTATTATTTACTGGCCTGTAGGAACCCGGAAGTTCATGATCTCACCGACTCGGCTTCGCCATTGTTCCCTGTCCTGTGCGCTCTCCTTCCACGTTCGATCATCCGATCCGATCTCCTCGAGGTCCAATCTAACATTGTCCTCCCATCTCCGTCGCGGCCGTCCTGTCGGTCTCTTCCCCGTTAGTTTACCGTCAAGAATTCTATGCACGGTCCTATCATCGCCCTTTGGCGCTACGTGTCCGGCCCATCTTAATCTTCGCGACTTGATCACTTTCACTATTGTAGGTTTGCGGTATAGCTCTTCCAATTCGTGGTTGTGGAGTTTCCGCCATTGTCCTGACTCCTCGTCATATTTACCGCCAAATATACCACTTAAAACTTTATTCTCGAATACGCCGAATTTGTTCTCTTCGCGTTTTGTGAGAGCCCATGTTTCGCATCCGTATAGAGCAATCGGCATGATTATGATTCTATAGACACGGAGCTTTATATTACGCTATAGCAGTTTGGATTTTAATAGTTTACTGGCTGCATGCCAACTAGCATTGCCAGAATGTAGTATTTTGTTAATTTCCTTTGACGTTTCGTTTCTGGTCGTCAGTATCGTTCCCAGATATTTAAATTCTTTGACATTTTCAAATATCTTGCCCCTGACGTTTATATGTGTTCTCTGAGGTCCACTTGCTCTCGTCGTAATCATGTATTTCGTTTTGTCTTCGTTTATTTCTGGGCCCACCTCTTCTGCTGCTTGCATGATGATTTCATAGTTTTTACTTATAGTTTCGAGATTATCGCCCAGAGCGGCGATGTCATCCGCATACGCGAGCACTTGTGTGACCCCGTTCAGGGATGATCCGACCGTGTTGTCGTCTTGTACCTTTCTGATAACATAGTCGAGGACAAGGTTAAAAAGGCATGCTGAGAGGCCATCCCCTTGTTTTAGTCCGTCCCGGATTTCAAATGGTTCTGAGAGGTGGTTTTCTATTCTAACTCGCCCTTTGTTTTCGTTCATGCAAATTTGAATGAGTGCGGCATATTTGTTCGGGATGTCATTTAAAGGAACTAAATTTCAATAAAAGTTTATTACGCTAAATAAATGATCAACAAAATAACATTTGTTTTCATGTTTCAAATGTGCAAAAATGTATGGCCCACCCTTTATATAGAACAGTGTGTACTCATAGTTTGTCGACTGTCGGTATTACTGAAAGGAAAGAAAAATCAACCTTTGAACAGCGCCACTCCCAGCGACGTCGCAACCTCCCGTAGTGAACTGTATATTAATCCTGCCCAGCACAACCCACTGCGACCTGCGAAACTAGAAAAAACACGAAAGCAACGTGACCAAACGAATCGCGCGGATGCGACTGCCCTCAACGCCCAAGACGGGGACGAAACGAAACAAGCAAAACAAGACAACGCGGTACCATCTGCTGATTCTAATTCTCTATTTAGTGTTAAATCGTTTATTATACAAAATCTTCCTCTCCCCGTAATCGGTCCCGTTAAGGCCGCTTGTTGAGGAGTTCCTGTGACGATTCCGGGTGTTCTATCGTTGTGCTGTCCTTATATAGCCCGTAGCTGCCTTCTCATTCGCTCGATTCGCGAGTACTGTTCTTCTCCTTTGCTCATTTTTTTTCCTAAATGGTTTTCCTTGAACTCGTTTCCTGAACGCCTTTTTCCTCGAGTGGTTTTCCGCATTACGGTGTACAGCAGATCGTCAATTCCTGAGTGCTTGTGTGCTGGCGCTTTCCCTGCTCTTCGTGTAAACATCGCGTCGGCGTGATTGCATCGACAACAGTCTCCCCCGCAGTGCGCAGCACTTCCTCTTGTGATGGCGATGTCGTCGCTGGAATCAGGACCGTTGGTCTTCGCAGCATTCCTCATGTCGTCCTCACGTCCAGGACTCTGATCCTTCCGTCGGGTCCAAAATATACAGCTTGTACTTCCCTGTGGGGGCAGGTACTCCGGGGTAGTGAAGACTCCACCACCAGAACTACATCTCCAACTTGTGGGTTGGTGGTATCTCGTCCGTCATCGGGGTTCCAGGTATTCCTTTACCGTTCTTCTCCGGAAGATGGTTCGTCAGCCGCTGTGCTGTTCTCCAGCTCTCCCTACCAACAAGGTCGTGGTCATCGAAGTCATAGGATGCCGTCGCACGGCACGAGCGCCTCAGCAGGAAATGGTTCGGCGTGAGGCTTTGTTCGTCGTTCGATTCCAAATCGACCCACTGTGGCGACTCTGTAGCGGCCTTTCTTTTATAAGCTCTACTCTCTACATGCGCAACCGCTTAATTTACCACCTTATCTGGCGGTTTTGTTTGTTTCTCTGTCTGCTGCCCTGCCATTGGTGTTGGGTTGTCAATAAAGCCATAAGTCATTCGATACCTTGCCATAAAGGGATCATCGATTTTCGGAAACCATGCTTTCTTCTCGGTGTTCCAAAGGAATACAGCTCTACCCATGTCTGTGTATGTCCGTACACTATTTTCAAAACCATACGTAACCCCATTCACGGCTATCTGATTCTTCGGTATCCACTGATTCTTGTTAACATCCCAACGATAATATTCAGTTTCGAATTGTTTAGCATTCGTCTCAAGAGCTTTAGGAATCCATTGATTTCTTTTCGTGCACCAGCGTTAGTGTTCTTTTTCGTAAAGACGATGATTTGCACTGTCGTCGGGTTGACCTTCATGTTCTTGCCAAGGCAGCCACTTTTCTTCGATATTACACCGCTTGCATTTGTACTTGGCTGTTGGGTCGATGTAAATAGCTTCTCCCTCACTGATGTAGGATAAATGTTCAGCCTTGTTTCGCCAATTTGATGTTCTGGTGGAATGTAATGTCCGCGGAGTTGCCAATTCTTTCTTTATTCTTCCCCTTCCGGGTCTACATAGAGCTCGTTCCGTTGGTGGTTTAGGTTTAGGTTCACTTCTCATTGCTTCGATTTCGAAGCAACGTCTAACGAACAGTTCTGTCCCGTGTTCTTTCGTCCTGCCGTAGTTGACGAATCTCGCTGGTGGGCTATTCCTGGCCTCACACCCGTGCAAGATCCACCCCAAACTAGTGAGTGAAGCAACTTTCCTTAGCCCCATGGTAACTATCAGGTCCCAGTCCTGACCGATAAGTATTTTAGGCTCCTGCTGGGTGTATGACAACTGGTTTCCAAGGTCTCGTAGGTGCTTGCATTTCTCAATCGTCTCTTTCCTCACTTCCTACTTCGAAAATTTAAGATTCGGGATGGTTCTTACCTCGATCGAGCTTCCAGTTCGGCTATGGGCTCCTCTGATTCGCACTTGGATTCTCTGCGAGTCATTCTTCCTGATGCCCAGTCCACCGACTGTCTCCAAAACGAGCGCTTCCTGTCTGGCTTTCGCACTGATCTTTTCGGCGATTGACGAGTCCAGCAACGAAACGGTGGATCTCTCGTCAAGCAGAGCCAATACCCGGGCCTATCTCTTAGGTCCGTAGAGATCCGCTGGAACCATCTTCAGATATGCTTTGGGGCTACTGAGTGTGCACGTGGAAGTAACCACTTCCCCTAGGGATTGCTCGAGATCATGTTCGATAGAGGGATGTCATGGTGTGACCCCCCTTCTCTTCTTGGTGCCATCCTCAGTGAAAATTCGTTTGGGTGGAGAGTGATTATCACACGGTGGTGCCTGACAATCCGATCTTCGATGTTTGGAGCGAAGACATTTAAAGCAAAGCCTTACCTTTTTCGGCAGATCCATTTATCGCTATTACCGCCCCCCTCAAACATGGGGCATCTGAAGACGTCGTGCACTTTGAGGCAAACTGGATGTTCTAATTTGTTTCCGTTCGTCGGCGCGCCACTTTCTCGAACGGCATGGTTTGCTCTCCTTCCCGAGTCGCGTCCTCCTTGGAATGATGCATGTTGATGGTAGACTCCTCTCGGCTCTCAGCGGCGAAATCGGCACACATGTCTGCCTCTAGTCTTGCGAAGTTTCTGAATACCCTCAGCTCTGCCAGACCCTCTCCTCGATGCCTGTGGTGGTACATGAACCACCTCTACCGTCATAATCTCCTCCAAGCCATGTGGGAGAATCTTTTCCCGTGGCGCTTACTCCTGGTCCGGTGCTGCCGTCAATCAACAACTTCTCATCGAAAAAGCCGTCTCCTCCCCCACCTGCCATCCATTTACCGACACCATTGCCTCGTCGAAGAAACTTAGCCATGACTGGCCCGTCAAATTGATCGACAACGTAATAGCCGCACTTTAGCTCATGCAGGTTTGTGCACCAGCTGTTTTTGTTTTATACCAATAGTAACCAGATTGTATTTAAGTTTAATTTGAAAATGTGGCAATTGTTTGCGATGTATGTACCCACTATTTAATGATTAGTAAGGCAAATGTATAGTTTAAGATTATAAATGAATGCTTTAATTAAGAAACAAATTGTTTGTAATGTATGTCATCATCATCATTGGCACTACAACCGGGATCCGGTCTTGGCCTTATTTAACAAGTTTGAGGCTTGTTAAATTTTTCGTAACAATTTGTTTTTCCGGGCAAGGTTATTAGCCTTGCGCCAATGTAATATATGTGCTTAATTAATAATTAAATATTTTATATGTTATGTACTTTTTTCGCCGAGACAAGGGCGGTGGGGGAAGTTACCTGGTAACACTAAGACTTAGTCACAAAAAAAAGCAATGACTAAGCTACGTATATCCAAAATTGCGTGCAAATTGGGTGCGTTGAAGTATCTTTTTAATGCAACCAACCTCAAAGCCGAGTTTCTACTTGCATACCTGTTTAATTTTTTACTGTTAAATGTACAGCAAACATGTTTGGCATCACATCCGCATGTAGTAAACAATTTTTACCATAAAACAACGCCGTTTTCTCCTGTGTAAAGATTTTACAAAATAGATTTAATACAAAATCAGAATATCTGGAAAATATCTCAAGCAAGTAAATTTTCCTCAAGGTTATCTTGACAAGTATCTAACTAATGATGACCCTTCTCTCCGCACTTCGTATAATACACATTTAAAATACTTCACCCCAATGAATTTGTACGTTCAACATTCAAAAATACAACTATTTCATGATTATTTAATGGTGTTGTTTATTTAATGCTTTAAGTTAGTTATATAGGAATATGTTAATTAGGCATTTCATTAAAGAAGGTCAACACAAATGTCTCATAGTATGCCCAATTCATGCCATCAAGTTTTACTGTACCTTCATGTCGGAAAACTGCGAAAATGCTTAAAAGGTTTACATTCAAAAGCGAAAAGTAGAAACATACAAGAAGTACCTTCTAAAAGTTCGAAGGCTATCCAAAAGCTGACTTTTTACGAGCTAATTACTCGCACCAGATAGTGTTAAGTAACTATTCTTTGGTGTTAAAAATATATTTATAGTCAGCTGACTCAACTTGACCTCTAAGTCAAACAGGGAATGCTTTCCATTTCAATGAGTAGCAAACGATAGCGGACCAGGTTTATTGTCTAATTATGGGTGTCAGGTGTACTTGTTAATGCGGCAGTTTCAGAATGGGCACAACTAATTATAAACATTTTATGATTTGACTGTTTTTTTTTTTAATTGTTTGGTTGAGTTATATAATTGACCGTCTTGTAGTAGGTACCTTCAAAATATTACTATTATACATAATTATCATTTTATATATTAGTACTCTATGAAAAAAAAAAAATGCCAACATTCAAAGGTCACATAGAGACAATTAACATTTCAATTTCAAGGTACTTAATAAAAGGTTTTTACCCAGCGAATGACTTTTATTGGACCAACGTACTTGTGTGTGTTAAGCACTTTACTGAACACACCAGCTTGGCAAACTAGGCACAGTTATATGGAAACAAATATTCAGAATATCTATTACAGTCGTAAGCAGTATAAGAAAAAATAGGAAACAGGAAAGGTGTAGGGGAGAACTAGTTTGAGTGAGTGTGAGGAGAGGATTGCAGGGTAGAGGGGTTATTGAAGGGAGGGGGCGAATTTGGGACGGGTTTATTCTGAGACGTTGTTTAAGAGCGGGAGTGGAGATGTTGAAATCGAAGGAGATGGGGAAAGAGTTGGCCTGTCGTAGCATACGCGAGATGGGGTCGTTAGCGCCGTAAGAAGTATGATGAGCGGGCACGTAAAACAGTCGAGGGTTACGTACGTTACGGGGGTTTGTGTGCAATGTTAAAGTGGAAAGCAAGCTTGGGCAATTGATTGAGTCGGACAGAAGGCGATGGACAAAGATGATGTCGGCATGGATTCTGCGCTCTTCAAGTGTGTTTAGATTGATTAGAGGGAGCCGACTTGTGTATGGTGGTAGTATGGGTTTCTTGGCGTGGGGTGTAAATATCGGGTGCCACAGGGGCACAGGTTAACCACGTTTGCCCACTGGTTCCGTTTAGTATCTGACTCCAAAAAAATTGAAACGTCTTCTTATTCGAACTTTATTTATTCATGTAAATGTAAAATATAACTTGGGAAGAATATATCCAGAAAAATACAGTAGATATCAATTAGATGTGCATAGTTATTATTTAGAATATAACTTAGGAAGAATATATTCAGAAAAACACTGTAGATATAAATTAGATGTGCATAGCTCTTATTTCACAATATAACTTATTAAGACAGAAAAACACAGTAGATATAAATTAGATGTGCATAGCTCTTATTTCACAATATAACTTATTAAGACAGAAAAACACAGTAGATATCAATTAGATGTGCATAGTTCTTATTTACAATATAACTTAGGAAGAATATAGTCAGAAAGACACTGTAGATATCAATTAGGTGTTCGTATTTCTTATGTACAATATAACTTAGGAAGAATATATTCAGAAAAACACTGTAGATATAAATTAGATGTGCATAGCTCTTATTTCACAATATAACTTATTAAGACAGAAAAACACAGTAGATATCAATTAGATATGCATAGTTCTTATTTACAATATAACTTAGGAAGAATATATTCAGAAAAACACTGTAGATATCAATTAGATGTTCATTAATCTTATTTCACAATATAACTTAGGAAGAATATATTCAGAAATAACACTGTAGATATCATTTAGATGTTCATAAATCCTATTTCAATATATGGCACACCAAATTAGTCTCAGCACGACGGTTTTACTGACTCGTATTATTTTCACTTGCGAACTAACTTCTCTATGCTTACAAATCCTCAAAGGTTACCTCATTTCCTTTTTTTCTCTCTATGTATCTGTGATTGCCATTTCAATCTTTTTTTCTTTTTGCCACCACAGCGCTAGAACCCAAAAAATCCCGACCCTCGCTTCGACGACCATATATGGTGCGATTTAGCTTTTTGGTCACGCAGACAAGAAAAAGGGGTGAAACACACACACGATAATTGCTTCTGCAGCTTAACGTGTGTATCCCCTAGTATGTAGACATGGATCATCTCAATCTACAAGATTGCAGGTTCGCAAAGGGGTTGAAATGTTTACACGATCGCGACTGCGTAAAGCATTATCGCTGATCGTGCAAATCTCGCTGGTATATCTTCCATGGGAACGATGAATGTTTATACGATCGGCGACCACACCCAGCATCGCCGTAGATCGCATATCGCTCGTTGGACAAATGGTGCATGTGGCTATTCATTGATTTGCTTCTCTTGTAGGCAAGCATGCTATTACTTGCCTGTAGGTTGGTTTTATTACCGAAATGCTTGCCGTGTTTAGCTGATGAAAGGGGGCGGCCTGCCTGTGTGTGACGGTGCTGGATCGAAGATATTCTTGTCCGCATATCTCGATTTGATCTGTTGGTTAAGGATGCGACCGTTTTCTCCACTCGAGGAAGAGGTGCATGTTGGCGGGAACCAAAATTGGAATATTTCCGTTGGCCGTCTGCGCCGGTTGAACTTCCCCGGTGTGTGCTGCATGTTGTGCAAATTCTCTCGGGTATTCATGTTGTGCCACGTACAAACAAACGATTCATCCTTACAGGATAATTTTACTCTTGTCCCCAATAGAATTTGATGCCATGCGACAACCACGTTTTTGTTGTTTCCGCCCCCATGGCGTGGCACCAAAACCACGCTCCATAGCGCATCAACCGCACGCCCGATAAATTCGGACAATGCACCGTCACCTGGGCTCTTCCCTTTCTTATGGGGTGCTCCTGAACAAAATGTGAGGCGGGCCAGTGGCGTTAGGGGAACCCGCCACAGTAGAATCAGCGGATGCAAAGGGCAAGAAACGACGTTGAACATCCTCAAACCTGCGAATGTGAGTCACTTGATACGGGGCCCAGACCTGATTAGCGTATTCGAGTAGTGGCCGGACAAAAGTTGTGTAGAGTGATCGGGTGACATAGGGGTTAAGGAATTCCTTCGACCACCGTTTGACAAACCCAAGGGTGGCGTTGGCCTTGAGGATCATGTAATCAATATGTGGGGTAAATTTGAGCTCCTTGTCGCATAGGACGCCCAGATCGCGGATCAATTCAATCGATGTTACTGGTTGGTTCAGTAAGAGATAGGAGCGTGGGTGAGTGGCGGAACTCTTCCGAGTGAAGGCGATATTCATTTCTAGGCATTTATTTTGGCACCAAGTCGAGAAACTGTCAAGATCCGATTCGAGAAGTGGAGAGTCCTGGGGAGAGCGGATTGTCTTAATAATTTTGGAATCATCCGCCTAAAGCGAGATGAAGGAGTGATTAATGCAAGAGCCTATGTCGTGTATGGTTTGGATAAATAGGAGGGGGCCGAAATGACTGCCCTGGGGGACACCTGAGGTTGGGAAAAGAGGATCGGAGGGGGAGGATCTAAAAAGCACGCGGCAGGTTCGATAACTAAGATAGGATGAGACCCACTTAATCAATAGGGGTTCGAAACCGAGGGAAGATAGCTTAAAGAGAATGAGGTTATGGGAGATTTTGTCGAAGGCCTTGCTAAAGTCGGTAGCGACTACATCGACCTCATCGCCGTTTTCTAGGGCAAGGAGTGTGTGGGATGTGAATTCGACAAGATTAGTAGTAATGGACCTGCCTGAGAGGCAACCGTGCTGGTTCGGAGAGATGATGGGTGCGCAGCGAAAACATAGCGCCTCATATAGAAGGCCTTCGAACAGTTTGGGAATGTGCGAAAGCTTGGCAATGGGTCGATAATTGGATATATCGTTTTTTCCCCATTTTTATGTATGGGGGTTTATGTAAGAGGATTTCCAAAAGTCAGGGAATAGACCTTGAGCAAGGGATAGATTGAAGATTGACGCGAGCGGGAGAGAGAGAGAGAAGAGGAAAATTTGTTTAAGAGGATAGCAGGGAGTCCGTCCTGGCCGGGATTGAAATATTGTTGAGAAGGGTGGCTTTCACGGTTTCATGCTGAAGAAATTACATGACAAATTGTCACTAAGGTTTTATAATGTTATTTTCTCTTTTTTCAGCTTTCACTTTTTTAGGTATGTTTCCTTTATTGGCCTTTAATTAACTTGTAATAAGCTTTTTTAAACTACACCCCACAACACTGTAAAGTGCACTGTACTACACTCGCGTATAAATTATTCTCGCGTTACCATTGAATACAATATTCGGAAGCGTGTGTGAGATCCGTTTTTCTATTCCGTGTGCGTGCGTCAATGAGAGTGTCTGCCCATAAATGTGTGAGCAAATTCTGGATGCTTACTGGTTTCAACAAGACGGTGCGTCATGCCACACTGCAAAAGAAACCATCCAGTTTCTGCAACGAAAATCCCAAAAATGGCGACATTGACTGGCCACCCTGATCTCCAGATTTGAACCCCCCGGACTTCTTTTTGTGGGGTTATTTGAAAGGCAAAGCTTCAGACCATTGACGAGCTCAAGGCAAACACTCCTGCCGAAATCATTGCTATACCGCCCGAGATGCTCGAAAAGTGACGGAAAATGCAGCAAAAAGACCACATTTGTTTTGGTCAATCGAGGCGGCCACCTGTTTTTTTTTTATTACACTAACGCGCGCACAAAAGGGTATTTCTGAAGTACCCTTAAATGTCAGAGCACAAGTGCGAGCGGGTGGAGAGGAAGTGGATAACGAAAGGAGGTGTCGATGTATATTGGGCTTGAATGGCTGGACATCACAACGACCAGGAAACACACTATCAGGCAGAACATTCCCCATTCGTGTGGTTCGGCTAAAGCATGACTCCCTATGTTTATTTGCGCGTCTGAAGTCCACTTTCAACGTGAACTGATACACATTCACAGATTGATGGTGTTGCGGATTCGCACTGGATGCAAACAGCGAATTCGCAGTGAATGCAACCATCGCAACCATAATCAACAAATGTCAGCAACCAGCTGACAGAAACGAATAATTTTGGTTGTCAAGGGAGAAAAAAAAAACAAACTGTCATCGAATGAATGACAATATCTCTTCTTCATTAACCTTTCGGCCAACACAGTTCATGTTAGTTCGTTTAATGTAAATCAACAACAATCAAAGGAATCAATGGAATAAATAAAACCAATATTAATCAATCAAAAACAGCACAAGTTTTACTAATTGGAGGATTCGTTCTTGAGGCTTTCTCAGCATTCAATTGAAGGTATTCGTTTCCCTTTTCCATGTCATTTGCGATTGTTTTCAGCCAGCGGAACCACCACATTTGCAAGCCAAGGGAGTTAAGCATTGTTGCCGACGCCATTGCTTTGGACCACCATTTTAGATACCGAGTTGGTGACCAGTTCCGTGTTAATTATAGAACAGTTAATTCCAGCGGAGAGAACACCCGGTTCGCGACGTCATTCCACGTCGCTCCCACGGAAGCAAACATATTGCACGTCAGGAGACACCACTGTTCCTGAAGTCATCACCCCGGCCCACAACATTATCCATTGTTCGTGGAAGTTGCCTGTTGTGCGCAAACAGACGGGTATCGCGGGAAAATGTCTGAAGGGGCGGAACACATTCAGCAAGTTCAGTTGAGCAACGACCGTGATAATACCTATATAAAAGAGATTGGCCTGATACGTTGCGCCCGTATTCTAACGACGTAATTGATCGACTCACAGCTGGGTCCCCAATAATTTTCACTGCTCGCTTTTGCATCCTGTCGAGCACGTGTGGTGCAGTTTTGGTTGTGGCTGACCAAATATGGGAGTTGAACTCCATTTTTGGACGAATATACGCATGGTAAATAGTGGCCAGGTTGGATGGAGTGAAGTATCTTTTGCATCTCTTAAGGAACCCCATACATCTGGCTGCACTTTTCGCAGCTTCAAATATGTGGTCATTCCAATTAAGAGTCGAATTAATTCAGGTCCCGAGAATGTATCAAGCATAAGTTGCTGGTTCGTAGTGGTGTTCGAAGGGTTTGGACGGGAGTGTTTGTATGAACATGAGAAACCCAACGTGCTATTTACCAGTGGTGGTATTTACCAGGGCGTCAGCACGGACGCGGGTTAAGTGAAATACCCCAGAACACTATACGGCGCACTAAATTGTTGCTCAAGGAAAAAGGAGAAAACCGAACACACTAACATATCCAGCGGTAATAAAACACACAGCTACTTTACTGAATTTTATTGTCTAAACTTTATTGAACATTATTCACTCTTTCTGCAAGATTATATCTAACACATTGTTCTGTGGATGTTTGGCTTAGCACATTATCCACGGAGGATATCATTCAATAAACTTAATCCGGCTATTACATTCAACTTTACTTGTCTGATGCCGCGGTGACGATTGGCAACAACCAATACAATAGCTTATAACCTGCCCGTATATATGTCGTCGTCAATTAATTTTAATTTAACACCGGAAGAAAAGTTGAAAAATACGTTCTGCTAGCTACGGTATGTTTAGGACATTAAGTAACATTCCCACTAGACACTTGAGGCTCCCGACTCCGCTCCTCAAGCGTAGAAATTTGACTCTTTGGTGATCGTTTGTGGGAAGTCCACCGCCGCGGTTATTGCTCCGTCGACCCAGCCAGTCATAATCGAGATCGGCTTCCCCTGAGTGGTCAGAGAGAAACTTGGAATTTCCCTTTCATGCAGCAGCCAATGAGGAAACAACGAGAGAGATCACGCTGGAAGGGTTCCGGTGCATAACGTACGTACCACTCTGTACATCCAAGCGCCGGAGGGGAGGACCAACGCAATTGCGCCAGAGATTGATTGCGCAGAAGGGAACTCGACCAGGTCAGCTGAGCAAACAAATGGTCGCTCGGTAGCGACCGAAAAAGGTTGTTATGTTTAAGCTAGTGATTCGTTGGTGCTAGGGAATGTTGCCGTGCAGGCCGAAATAGCTTCTTCTGTTTATACGTTGTGTATACAGAAGCATTCTATTTCGATAGCCAGCGTGAGAATCGGGGCTGTTCGTTGTTTAGACAACGAATCATTAGACATGACCGATGCGGTGATCGATCCTCGATAAGGCGACGGATTAGGTAGCTGTTCAAATAAATGACGTACATGAAGGCTAAAGTCATGCCGTTGTAAACAATAGAAGACATTGCGAGCGGCAGGAATGGTTTTTTTCTGTGACTTTACGTCAACAGAAAATTGGTTCCCCATGGCAAGGGCTGGGATGAAGATTTATCTGTTTTAGGAAAACAGATCGTGGGACACGGCCGTTGATTAGATTGTTTAAACATCAATTATGATCGTGTCCAACTCGATGATCGGTTATCGGCAGAGGCGATCGATCATCGGAAATTTGGCTTGCAGATGTGCAAGCAAGCAAGTTGCCCGACGCGTCTTTTTGGACCAACGGATTGTTGGAACAAGAAGACACAGGAGAATTAGTATATGTTTTCGTATGATGCCATGGCAAGATGATGATCTTGCCGTGGGCTTATTTTTCAGGTGAGAAATTGTTGTAGGATGCTTTGTACTGCTCATGTCCAGGTTGAGAAGGGAAGTTGGGTTAGGGCGATGGGTGGTTCTTCGGGCGAGCCTTAAAGAATGCCCACACTATCATCAGCAAACGAGTGATTTGGGTTGTGAGTAATTGACAAGAGATCTTTTATAAAGATCAGGAAGAGATTGGGTGAGAGTTTAGCGGATTTTTGTCTAGTAGTCTGACGTGTTCCGCCTAACACTGTCCACAAAAATGAAACACGGAGATTTTTTTAGTGTTTATTTTTATACTTTATTGTTTCCTTTTTCTTTTATATGACATCAATTAACGAATTTACAAAAATACTGGGGAAGAAATTCAAGCACTGATATTTTAAACAATTCTTCGAAACACACGATAGTATATTTTAGACAATTTTTCGAAACACACGATTGTATATTTTAAACAATTTTTCTTCGATTTGCGACCTTTTCATCTGCCGATTATCACTCCACTGAATTATGAATTACAATTTTCCTTTCGGGGTTTTTTTTTTGGTTTCGGTAGGAAGGTGGAAATCTTCAAAAGATAGCTCTAGACCGATCCAGGGGCATGCCGGGTTTTTACCGACTAAAACCACCTCCCGCCAGGCTCATATTCCCGTTGATCCCCGCAGAACTTTCTTTTAGATATTCCTTTCGGAGGTGGTTCTACTCAGCCGATAGTTTTCTTTTACTATTTTCTCTTAAACGAGATTCTCTCCACCAGGGAAGATCGCACTCTTTTCTCGGTCCTGCGGTTTTCTGTTTCATCGCAGGCCATATGTGAGGTTGCACCCACTCACACAGACACGGAGGTTGCCGCTTGTGTGGCCGTAGATCTTCCTGGGATCGCCAGAATTTTCACACCTTCTGCTGAGTTGCTTTTGTAGGTCGGGTATGTGGTTTCTTCTAGGCGATCTTGGGATCGTGGTAATTATCGTTGGTTGTGATAATTGTATTTGCTTTGCCCTATGGGAACAGCGTTCTTGTTTTTTGCTGTTTCTCCCCAATGGCCTTTGTTTAAGCGAAGTGCATTGCAGTCGGGTCAAAGGTTTAGCCGATGGATTGTTTTACGGCAATTTGCTTATCGCCGGGATTCGATGTTTGTCGACATCTGGCGCAGCTGTGCCAACCACTTGTGTTTATCCAAGTAATGGATTGGTACACATTTTCCATGCTGGTCGTGTCTTTCGATCGCCATGCAGGCGTCGAGAAATTGTTCGGGACTTAGGGCTTGCTTGTTGACACCAGTATGGGTGTCACCTTTGGTCAGGTGAAAAGGTGGACTTTGGTGGCACGTGTCTGTGGGCACGTGAAGTTTAGTTATAGGTGAGGATGTTCGTTTGTGGAACAAAGGTATCTCAGCCTATGGTGATTTATGCGGTTCGTGGAACCGCCACAAGAGTACCGAACCCTGGGGAACACCGGCATTAATTTGATGGGAACCACTTGAATTGAACGGCCAAAAAGGTGATCTCTAATCCATTGGATCAGGGAATTGTCCACTCCATATGAATGTAATTTTCATAAAAATAGCTGACACGACACAGTAGTCTGAAATGCCCAAGGGTGAAGAAACTTCAATTTTGTATTTGTTTGGGTGGGAGGTGAGAAACAAGTTCAGTGCCTTGGCGAAATGACCATATATGTCTGGTTCCCATGTTGGCTCATTGACAAGTTGAGTTATACTATTTGAATCAACAAAGAACTGGACATATTGGCCTTCGTGTGTTGTGTCTGGAGTGACGAAGCCACTGAGAGTTATGCACATTAAAATCACTCCCAATAACAATTTCAGTGTGCGGATATAGGGTCAAGATCCTATCGATCGAATCAGACAGAGCATCAAATTCGTTAAAGGATGCGTTTCTATCCAAGTTTGGGCTTCTGTAAAGAAAGCAGTAATGTATGATATGTTTACGAACGTGAAGTTTTAGCCAAGAGAAATTAAATTCTGGATTGGAACAGAGCCCATATTGTGGCAGAAGCTGATAAGCAATATCAGTTCGTATGTATGTGGCTATACCACGATGTGGAAAGAACAGTGCCACTAAGTTATATCTAGGTGGATTAAAATCGGAAATAACTGTATTACTAATTACCTGGGTTTTGCTAAGTGCAAGGATACTTGGTTTCTGGTTAGAAACGTGGGCAAACACAGAAGAGAAATTGCATCTCAAGCCGCGAATGTTACACAAATCAACGCGAAATTCCCGCTCCATTGAAATGGCCCTACACCGAAAACCAATACTGCCTCGGGAAAGAATGCAAGTCGGGACAAGCAATAGATAAGCGAAAGAAACCGCTGTAGGTGTTGAAACCCTTGTAGTAGGTGCCCCACTAGATCCGTCCCAAAATCCAGGTCACATCCCTTCCATGACGAACATTATGCTACTCAGACACGAAAAACTCTCTAACGATTATAAATCAATCGAGAGTATCGATGCTTGGGGGACGCAAACAGAGGTGCGAAAAAAAGGAAAACAGACACAAGGGATGGAATGAGTAGAGGGTTTTCCCGCACTGCACATCACTCGCGTGCATATCCTCGTACTTTTCACAGAACTAAGACGCGTGTGTGGCTCCTCGATAGTATAATAGGTAGTATACCTGCCTGTCATGCGGGAGACCGGGGTTCGATTCCCCGTCGGGGAGCCTCTGGCGCAAGACTAATGACTTTGCCCGGAAAAAACAAATCATTATGGAAAAATTTAACAATCCTCAGGACTTGCTAAATAAGGTCAAGACCGGTTCCCGGTTGTAGTGTCGATGATGATGATGATGAAGACGCGTGTGTGGAGAACCGTTTATTTGCATAGGATCGCACAGATAACTTTGCACTGCACTCGGACGCTTGTGTGAAGATCCGTTTGCTTATTTAGTATCCCACAGTAGGACTGTGTCGGTTTAGATGGTGTGCCGACGCACGGCACTGATTCGCCAAGATCCCCAACGACGTTCCGCAGAAAATGATTTACCAAGAAGGAATAAAAAGACAAAGACGCTGGAGTTGTTTGCTATTTTAATGTTTTTTTTTATCTTCACTTATTTCGAATATCGGCACACACACACAGATCACTTCGCTGGCGTTCCTAACATACAGTATTTAATATTGTCCATAAAGCTCACAGTAACGACTTCGTTACTATAACGTTCGTATTTATTTCATGTTAACTCAGAAACATATGTCTGGTGCGTTTATGCAAGAATTAACGCGGGGTCAATTGAGTCATGGACATGGAGATAACGATATCTCGTTAAATCCCGATTAAATCCACGTGATCGATTGGCGGTGGGGGCCTCCGAGTATTTTCGGGATCGACTACGAAACCGTGACGACTACATTTGCATTGAGAATTGGCTTTACTAACGGCCCGTCTGACTTGTACATAAACAAAATCGCGTGTGTACGCACCCGAACTTGGCAGTGGTTGAGACTTGACTGATTGCGCGCGGACGCAGCGGCGGATGATAAGAGGGGGATACGCACTTGATGGCGGTTGGACAGTGACTGACTGAATAAATGGAAAAAAATCTATTCATCGCGTCGTGGCGGCTGAATCATAGCAGAAGTAAACTCGCTGCCACTTACTAAGAATTTGTGGAAGAGTTGCTATGCCTGCTTAAGAATTTAGTTCCAGCGAATCCTCGCCGTATAAGCTAAGTTGGATTCATTGGTTGGGTGTACCGGGAAATTGGCTTTGGGAACGCGAGCAAGTACGGGCATGCATTTTCGGGGGAAATTGGAATTGCTTGGGTGCAAGCAAGGAATATCATTTAGGTAAAATAGGCTTAGTATAGTTGGTGGCGATGGTTAATGTTCCGTTGTGGATTTGAATATGTGTTTGGTTACGGCATATGGATTTCGACGAAATTAGGATTCGCTTGGTTGCAAAGAGGGAATATGAATTAAGTAAAGGCAGATGGTTAATGTTTGTTGTAGATTTGAATATACGTTTTATTACGGCGTATCAATTTCGGGGAAATTGTGATTGCTTGGTCGCAAAGAGGGAATGTGAATTCAGTATTGACCGAAGGATTGACCGAAGCAATTTTGGGAAAATGAATGCGGGGATGATTAGAATATATTCTGTTGAATTATATTCTGTTGAAGGTTTGGAATGTGTTTTGTTGCAGGGTTTGCGATGTATGCTATTGTGGATTTTGCATGGGGAGTTGGGTTACAGGTTAAGGTAAGGTGACGCACTGTTAGTGGTCAGGGTTGGTTGGCATTGTGGGTTGGTTCTCCATGTGGTGTAGAGAACCGCCACAGGACTTCTCGTGCGAACCGATAATGCAATTAGGTATCTTGTGTATATTTACGATTCCAAAACCGGTTTGCACAATTGATACGATGGTGCGGATCACGGGGAAGAAGCGCACGTGCTGTCTCGTTGGCGGTCTTAAATTGGGCTCGATTGATGTTGATTGGTGTTGTATTCAAAAGCTAGTCCAAATAAATTGTAAAGCACCAAATTAATTTTAAAAAAATTACCTCATGTATGGAAATCGGTTGTTTTTTTAAAGTTATTCATTAACCACATACCGACATAAAAAATGGTGCACCCTGTAAAATAAAGATAAAAAGGTTGCGGTTGGAACGCCCTCTTTTGGCAAAGTTACCACTTTATCAAACGAAAAACACAAAAATGACATGTAGCAAAATTTTCAGAATGTTTTGGAAGAAATTATCTTCAACAATGCTCTCTAATATACCAGGTGTACCGGTGTGAAATTAGCATCAAGATACAAGTGTATCGATAGGGAACGTTTGTTGTGAACGAGCCCTTATATATTTTTTATTTAGCCGCAATGACATCTGTCAAACATATTTGGTATGCATCAAGTCATTGTACAAACAACATCGTTTTTTTTAATCCTGTTAAAAATGTCGGATTTTGTAGCAAAAAATGATGATTTGCGGAAAGTGTTGTAGTATTAGCTGTTGCTACAACTGGCCTCGGTCCCAGGTAGGGTGTCACCTTGTCCTGAAAAGGATGAGGGATCTCTTAATGTGGCCGCTCCTGAGGGGACCTGATGTGATCGCCCCCGTGCTTCCTCAAACCTTGAGGGAAGAGCAACGACCAACTCGTTCTTGGGACGTCGTATTTAAAAAAGTATTCCAGCGCCGTGCAACCTGGTGCCTTCTGGTGTAGTCCGAAATTCGTGAACGCTGTAAGGGTTTAGTTTGTTTGAGGGTTTTCCACCACTCTACTCACCGATTCCTTCACTGTTTCGGAAGTTGTCTCTGGTGCTGGAACAGCCAACGTTTTGAAGCGAACGCACAATTCCAAAACAAGAAAATAAAATACTTTTGATTTAATAAATTTACTTTTATTTAAAGATGACTTGAAAAGGGACAATTCTCCTGGTGTTATTGGTCCTTCAGCACTTTCGCCTGGGACTATTTACAATTATCAACTGCCTCCGCACAGGGATACTGATTTTGTGTGTCTGCCTCCTCGAGATCGCGATACATCACCTTTTAAACCGAACCAAATCGATTTCGTATCTTGAAACGAACGTTTCAGATGGAAAATCTCGATTTTCGATACATTTCGCGTAATGTTCAATGTTTACTTTAGATAAGAGTTCAGTTTTCTGAATTCTCATGAAACTATTTGCATACGAAAATTTGTACTTGAATTTGGGTTTTGTTTGTTTGTGGCAAATTCGAACATCTGGTTCGATTTGCCATGGATTTGGTTTGTTTAATTTACTAGGGAATTTACCAGATTGAAATGTATTTCTGGATTTTGAATTAAGATTATGCCGTGGGGCAAATGCAAAGCGATAAACGAATATTTGATTCGTTTATTGCGAATTTTGGATTTAGCTTAGGTTTTTCAGTATTTTGATTAGTTTTAATGTTTTTGCGTAGGATTACTGAGATTAGGACGTATGAATGGGGGAAAAAGGTGGTAGGGCTTTTTAGAGCACTACAAAAGCATTAATTTTTTGTTTTTATTTGAAGAAAAGTGCTGCAGAGTCGCATCGAATGCTTGTCGAGGCTTATGGTGATCATGCTCTATCGGAAGCAACATGCAAAAGATGGTTTAAGCGGTTCAGAGATAATAAGTTTGATGTGCGAAATGAAGAACGTGGAAGACCACCAAAAAAGTTTGAAGACGCCGAATTGCAACCAATATTGGATCAAGGTGGCACTAAGTCAAAAACGAATGGCACAAATGTTAAATGTTGCACAACAAACAATTTCTGACCGTTTAAGGGGGTATTCTGGTCTAGACGCACGAATTTAACGTAAATTTTGAAGTGCTGTAAAAAAAACAATCAATGTTTTTACTATTCATTTTTTTTAGGATATTTATTAATATTTCAAGAATACAGTAAAAAAAATTGAAAGTAAAAAATTCAAAATTCAAAAAGTTAGCAGCTGATGAAATGGGGGATCTCAAAAAGTTGGCACGCGACAATACCCACGATTCAACCCTCCTAGCAATCTGAAAAAAAAAAGATTATTAATTTACAGAAATGCCTCTATCGTTGGAACTAAAAAAAGTTGAAAAAAAGAATTTAACAAAATGGCGACTGCTTGAAAAAAAAAATTATTTTTGTATCACTTTTTTTTAGTTTTTCGAATTTTTTAAAAATAGTTAAGATTGAAATTTGGAGATGAGGATAGTTCATGCAATAGAACAGCCTATAAAGAAGACATATACTAGATTTGAAGCAAATCGGTTCAGTGGAACTGCAAAAATCGTGGGTATTGTTTTAAAAAAGACAGTTTCGAGAAAAACGCGTTTAAAAATTTCAGGGTATAGTAGCTTCAAGTGAGATAATATTTCTAAAGCAGCTGTAACTTCGCCAATTATTTGAAATTTTAAAATATTCTTAAAAGTATAAACTATAAGAAAATATAAAAAGACAAAAATCGATTTTTTCAAAATTCTATACCCCTTAAAAGCTATGGGAAAGATCCAAAAGTGTGGAAACTGGGTGCCACATGAATTGAATGACAGGCAGATGGAAAAGCGAAACACCTCATGTGAAACGTTGCTTCTACGACACAAAAGGAAGTCAGTATTGCATCGAATTGTGACTGGTGATGAAAAATGGATTTATTTTAAAAATAAGAATAAAATGTTTTTTACTTTTTAAAAAAAATTTTCACTTTATACCGGTACACCTGGTGTATACTCACACGCGACGACAACGGTCACCCCAAGTTTGGCAGGGGACCAGTTAGTTAGAATATTATTTAAATAAGCTTGAATTTAAGCAGTTTTTGTCTAGTCTAAACCAAATAACGCCGTAATGTTTGATTACCTCCACCACAGAAAGAAATTCTAGGAAATATTCTTCTCTTCAACTTTCAAATGTTTCGACCCAATAACTATTTAAATTCACTCCTTTCCAACTACAACCAGTTGTAAGGCTATTTAGCGTAGGGATAAACGCCTGTCGAAGCAAATAACACGAAACGAATTAATAAAATAACGACTACTGTCCGATATAATTTCAACAAATAAAAACATGACGTTCAGCTATCCAAGGCAACGAATTTTATTTATATAGTATAGTAACTGCCTCACACTTGTTAAAGTTCTGCGAATTTTGAAAAAAAAAAGCCCGTCATGTTTCATATAAGCAGTCGTGACTAATAAGAGAATGCTCGGACTTATTGACTATATTCGAGGCAAAATGTAGCCCCCGACTTTAACTAGTTATTAATAGACTGTTTAAGACAAGTATTCCAACCCCGTTAGACCGGGTGTGATGTTAATATTGCCAGTTCTTCCTGGAAGAATGTAGTTCGCACTCGTGTGGCTTCATTAACAGGTTCCCATTAGAAATCAACTACACTATATACATGCATTATCTAAGCACAGAAACGCCTCAACTTGTAAGGCATATTTAACTCTTTATCGTTGAGGTGCACTTATGGAAATTCAGTGCGAGAACCTTGCCTCATAACTAAATTTTTAATGAAAACGTTATTCTACGATATCTCTTGAAGATGTCATTGAACTTCATGGCAGAACAAACAGGATTACCATAAACTCGGACCGAAAATGAATGAATCATAGCCGCATATAATTGATGTCCGATCCACACACGTTGTTTACGTGACATGGATCTCTCTAAGCCAACGGTTGTGTTCAAGATATTCAATCAGACTGCAGGTTTCCCCCTACATCGGATTCGTCACATCACATTTCCTAGTCTTGAAACCGCTGTCTCGCAAAAGTAACGAAACAACGAATAAAGTGCAAACGACACAAACTATCTAAATTTCCAGTTGATTGTTTAGCTGACTTAAGCCTCATATCTCTCACAACAAACCCAGCTACGAAAGGGTGAAGTCGGCTATACGCTATAGATACTTTCCAGTCAAGATACAGCTCACCACAAATACCGAACGTTCGCCCGAAATTAGTTCGTGTTTCGCGTTAGTATCGCCCCAATCCCAACTTGGCTTCTATTGAATTATTAGAAAAAAAGTCCTCATATAAATGTGTAACTTCAAGACTATTTACCGGCTAGACTTTAATTGATTACATTGATAGATCATGGCTTTCGTAATTAGTCAGTGGCGGGAAGGAGTCGTATTTACGACTGACTCAAACCTTGCAGTGGTTATGTTTATACTTATGGTATGCACTATGGAAGTGATCCTTTTAAAAATTATCGACGCACCAGGATTCTCCCATGAAGGGGAATTTGACAACTCTAGTGAATATGAAGAAGATGTGTATTACGAAGAATTACACGATTACAATCGCATTTGGCCAACAAGCCGAAGAGTGAGATCTGATAACCCGAGCGAGACTGCCGTAGGCTATATGTATTAACAGCTGCGTAAGAGATTGAAGTGATAATACGTGACATGTGAAGAGTTTGAAAATTATTACGAAGACCAAGAGATCAATTCGCGTGGCCGCGCAAAATGTGTGGAGGATAAGGAGAAGTGGAAAAGTGCTATCGTCCACGGAATAACAACAATAGTAATGCAACAAGCCATCGCATATGGATTGACTGATTAAATTTAATGCATGGCTATAGTAATAATAAAGTGCATTTGATGAACATTTGCGAATCATTTGGATCATGTTCAAAAATATTGCCAATCAAGAAGGCATCACAATGACAATTAGAGAATCGGTGTACTTTTTCATATAGTAAGCGTGTGTATTTATAATGAAAGGTGAAATATTTAATAGTCTGCCGCAGCATTAGTTCGTTTGATGTTGATAAAATAAGTCAAAGATTTTTGATGTTAATAATGTAAGTTAGGGAATTTTGAGTTAGACAATTTTCATGTACCTCGTGAAAGACATTTAAACACTATCCGATTGATCTGCGATTTCAAACTACAATGTTAACAATCAGCCAAGAGAAAAGCTATTGGGTTTAAAACATGGTTAACAGAGTTATCTTTTCTCATATCCGCTCTGGCTGTTATATAAAAATACAAGCCAAAACTACTAATCTACAGCCTACAGAACTTTGCAATAAAAAAATAATATGTACATTTATGTATGTGAACAAAAACACGAATAAAGACTGACTATTAACTTAATAATTTTTGTTTGCTTTTGTCAATTAAGCATTTGCCTACCCCATTGTGGTAGCCGTTAAAGGAGCCTTATCTGTCCAAACTCCTCGCAGTAACACCCAACGTGGTCTGCCATCACGGATCTCCCACAACTCTAATAACGTCTGCATGGTATGATACGACCAGGAACATTTCACAGTCCATATTTAGATAGTGGTAGTGGTTTCTACTCCTCCATATTTATAAAAGATCGAATAACAGCTATAAAATCAGCATTAAAGGTGGTAATCACAGGATAGTGAACGTCTGCAGCACAATCAATATATTATTCTTATTCCACTTTTTTAGTCACAGTCTTTTTTTTTGCAGATTTGCTGTAGTGATAATAGACAAAACCTATAAATTTATTAGGCACAAATTCCTCCCACTTACGGAACACAATAATCTGACATTTTAAAAGTAGGCTCGCTATCTCCATTGTCGTCGAGTTGTTCCGGATAGATACAAATTTATCGACATATTTGTTAATTAATTAAAATTGATCATCTTCTTCATACCTAAATTTAGTTATACAAATATTTTTTCTGCCTTTGACGCATATGCCTTAAAATACTGTATAATATTTGTTTTTCCTATAATGCCAAACCATAGACGAGGGAAAAGATGGAAGCCCCTAGTATCGATGTACAAGTGGCATTAAATGCATGAAAATAAAAATTGTGGGTGACCACAAGTTTACCTGGATTTATCTGCCAGTGTTCAATTCTCTTTTCAACTAAATGGTTAATAGTTAACGGATTTCACAGAAAATGAAGAGCGCATTTCGTTCGAACTCTTCTCAAATATCGATGATAGAAAAGGTTGGTTAGATGGTAGTCGATCCCAAGGTGAGATACCACCCCGTCACGCTGTACATTCCGCGATATCGCCGAGAGAAGTCTTTGACGGTGTTTCGGATGTGCGGGTGATGGCCCAGACTGACACGGGGATAAGTCATGATGGTACCTTCTGATATAAGGAATTCCGGAGGTAAACTAGTCTCCCATTCGGATCTCCGGGGGTGACTATGTCAGGGGGAACATCATGCAGATATCATGATAAATAATGGAACTTTGAGAGGTTCGTCATCGCATAACCGGGCTCGCTCTCGAGGCTCTGCCCACGCTCGACTGGTGACGGCATTTTGTAACATCAGGGGCATCGGTTTCACCAATACCAATGTAAACACCGTCCACCAATATTTGCAAACAACGAAACCTGATATCCTTGCCCTAACTGAGACTCAGGTCGATTCATCAACTGATTCGACATAAATTCGTTGCTCAGGATACGACTTACATTCGAGATTCCGTTTTAAGGGCAGAGTCTGCGTCTTCGCGCAGTCCAATCTGGCTTGCCAGAGGATGGAGGTGTTGGAGCCCAATAGTGTGGACATCATATGGCTGAAGGTCTTGCTGGGGAATTCCGTTAAATTTCTTTGTTGTGTTTACCGCTCCCCGAATGACGATCGACCGGCGACATTTTTCGAACATCTTTCACATACCGTCGACTGGATACAGATCAACCACCCAGCTTCTGAAATGGTTGTCCTTGGCGATTTTAATGTGCACAATCGCGGCTCGCTGTTACATTCTAACAGAACCGAAGAGGCTGGGAGGCTGGCGGAGATATTTGCTGTAACCCACAACTTGACTCAACTCGTGGGGGAGCCAACGCGAGTGCCGGATGCCCGAGGCGATTATGCGACGCCCCTGGATCTGTTTTTGACATCCGAACCGAGTATTTATACCGTAGAGGTTTCTGGGCCACTGGGAAACTCAGATCACTGTTTGGTATCTGTCGCGCAAGCGCTTGCATTTCAAGCGAATAACCGGCCTACACAGCTTCGCCATGCGTGGAAGTATGGGGCTGCTAACTGGGACGATTTGCGAGATTTCTTCGCATCCTTTCCATGGTCCGAGGTGTGCTTCGGAAACTCCGATGTTAACGCTTGCGCGGACTCGGTATCAGAGATTATCCTTCTGGGGATGGAGATGTATATCCCACATTCTATCAAACGAAGTTCGTCTGATAAACCTTGGTTTGATACAAAATTCGAGCTGATTACAGCGGCCAAAAATAGAGCTTTTAAGCAATGGCGCTCCAATCCCACCGATGTTGCACAGAACGAATTTTGTTAGAATCAGAAACGCGTGCAACCAGGCGATTGATACCGCGAAGAAAGCTCACAACGACAGGGTGATCAATAAACTCCTTCGGTGCCCAACTGGTTCGCGCTCCTTCTGGTCAATGGCAAAAGCTGTCAGCGGTAACGTCGCATCCTCCTCTCTTCCTCCGTTGGTGACAGACAGCGGGATGTTAGTCACGAATTCAAAGGATAAAGTTAATGTGTTCGCGAATTTATTTTCCGCGAATTCAAACCTCGATCCTGGCCTTTTGGAGCCACCTGTGATCGCGCCGGTACGGTCTTCCATGCGGGATGTGAAATTTCGTCCGCGCACTATTCGACGCATTCTACGTGAACTATATTGTAGGAAGGCAACCGGCCCGGACGGAATACCAGCAATAGTCCTTAAGAACTGTGCTCCAGAACTATCGCCGGTTCTTGGTAGACTCTTCCGCTTATCTTATGCACGGAGGACCTTTCCTACCTGCTGGAAAATCGCTCGAGTTCAGCCAATCCCAAAGACGGGGAAAAAAGTGTCTCCCACAAAATGTCCGTCCGATAGCATTGCTGTCTATTTTATCTAAGGTAGTAGAAAAAGTCACCAATACAGAGTTAGTTAAGTGTTTGGAGTGCAACGGACTTCTGAATGATCGTCAATACAGATTCCGTGGCAGGCGGTCCACGGGAGACCTTTTGACACGTATAACCGATATATGGACATCTGCGTCAAGGTGAGTCAAGGGCGGGCGCATTGGATATCTCCAAGGCTTTTGACCGCGTCTGGCACGGGGCATTGCTGAGCAAACTTCGTCCATATGGACTTTCCCAACAGCTTTGCGACTGGACGAGAAGCTTCCTCGAGAATCGATCGATCCGGGTTGTTGTGGACGGCGAGTGTTCGGATCTGTATCCTGTTAATTCGGGGGTGCCCCTAGGTTCTATTTTGGCTCCAACCTCGTTCTTGCTTCACATAAATGATTTTTGGAGACAACGGATAACAAAGTGTTCAGTTTTGCGGATAATAGTACGATTGTTTCCTCCTTTTCGAGTGCTCGGCCGACTGGTGCATCCGCGTCGCATCAGCTGAGATATAGACAGATTGACTCTCTAAATCAGGATCTAGATAGGGTCCTGCAGTGGGGAAGGGCCAATCTCGTCGCCTTCAATGTAGCGAAGACACAATATACAACATTCGCAAAGAAAAGTGGATCATCTCTTCCACAGCTGATGATGAATGGCCCGGCCCTCGAGGCTGGGGAAATTTTAAGATTGCACGGCGTCACGGTCTGTGGGAATTTATCATGGCATAAACACCTGTCGAGTATCGCCAGATCAGCCTCAGGAAAACTGAGCTATCTTTTTAGAGCCAAGAAATATTTTACTCCGGCTCAACTTCTTCTCCTATCATCATCATCATCATCGGCACTACAACCGGACTTGGCCTTATTTAGCAAGTCCTGAGGCTTGTTAAATTTTCCATAATGATTTGTTTTTTCGGGGCAAGGTCATTACAACTTCTTCTCCTATATAAATCCCAAATTAGACCCGCGCTCGAATATTGCTCTCATGTTTGGAGCTCGGCTCCTAAACATACCCTCGACCTACTTCAGAGCATACAGAGACGAGCGATCCGCCTGATCGGGGACTCGGCGCTGACGTCGGGACTACAGTCGCTATTACATCGAAGGCGGGGAAGCCGTGGCCCACACTGTTCAAAAATAACTGAAACAGTTATTTGATGGCATCTCGGGGCGGCCACTCGTTTAAACTCCCCTTTATTGATTTTACGAAAGCTTTTCTCGTTACAAATACTCGTCGTTTTGTATTTTTTTTTTTTTATTTTGAGTTTTAAAGTGTTCATTAATCAATTATGGATTGGCCGTTTTGTTTGACAACCCTCTGCCATACCTCGGGCAATATCACAATTTCATCATCGTAAAACTTCTTGTCTTTTTCCATGACAGACTTGTGGGGGTTGGTAGTTTAATGGCAGCGCATGGCATGGATTCACTACACTCCCACCGAATTGCGCCGCCGGAAATTGTTCACAGAAAATTGTGAAAATAGAAAGGGGGAAATAAAACGCACGATTACGTTCTGTACAAATGTTGTTTAAGCCTTATTTTTCTTGTTTAAATGTTGTTTAAATGTTCTTTTCTATTTCTCTGTACAAATGTTGTTTGATTGTTCTTTTTATTTCGAGTTTCGTTACTTAATTTTTTTAACAATCAACTTTTACCTTATAAGAGGAAATCTCCGTACAACAATAACACTACACAAACGTAAACAGGACAAACGCTACACAAGTGTAGAAGGACAATCTCCCTTTTTTATAACTCTGGTGTTTGGTTACTATAAATATTCCTTTACCGGTGACGCGACCGTTCTGCGTTTTGATCAGGTTTTGCAAAATGACTCGGCGGACAATAACGGGCGGAGAACGCTGCCTTCCGAAAGAATGCAAATTTTTGAGTATAGAGTACTCAGAGGAGATGTATTAACGCGTGAATCTAACATGTAACTTGGCGTACTCTCCCGACTCTGACAACCTGACGACCTCGACTTGACTCCTGCAGCGGTTGAAATTCCGACTCTCGTCGCATAGGCTGTTAAAACTCGACTAACTGATCAAGAGCAAGAATTCGTTCATCGTGTCGTAGCTGTTGAGTTATGTCTAAAATAACTCACTGCCACTTACTAGGAACTCGAAAAGGGTAGCTATGCGTGCATAGGGAATTTAGTTGCAATGAATTACTGCCGTGCAGGCTGAATAGGATTCCTCTGTCGCTATGTATACGGGAAAATTGGTTTGGAAACACGACCAAGTATGGGTATGAGTTGTCGGTTAGGAAAAGGAATATGGGTCTTGGTCGTTGCGATGGTTGTTTCGCGGAAATGCAACGCATCGTGCTGGTAGCTTACCAGTAAGGGGAATTGATATTGGGTAGGATGGGAGCCGAAATGATTTTCGGGGGAACTGAATGTCGCTTGCTTGCAAGCGAGAAAATGATCTAAGCAGGAAGTGAGCCGGAATGGTTTCGGGAGAAATTAATGCTGTTTGGGTGTAAGCGAGGGATATAGTTTAAATAAGAAATTAACCGAAGCGGTTTTTGGAAAAATGTATGCGGTTTGATGTAGTTGAGGGAGATGATTAATATTCCGTTGTATATAGTGGAGAAGTGCGCAGGTTCCGGGTGCTGGAAGCCTGTATCGTATGCATACCCCTTCAGCAAGGAAGTGGTTTGTATGCGATTGCGGTCTATGCACCTGAGGAGCACCAACATAACCTATTTATAGCGGATTTCAAAACACTCTTTCGATGCTTACATTTGCACTTGGACAAAAACTACTTTATCGTAGGGGGAGATATGAACGCCAAGCATAGAAATTGGGGAAATTATATATCTAATGCCCGAAGAAATCAGTTGGCTGGCTGGTTAGATCAGTATCATATTGAATATAGAACTGTTCTGCTAGCTACCGAATATCCATCGTTCCCCAAAGGTAGATCGTTCTTAGATGTCTTGCTAATTGACTCACGACTGAAACTACTTAACACCAACAGACGAACCAGAAACTGTTTACGGACGGTTGAATAGGACAGCGACCACTCTACATTCACGGCAGTAATAGAGCTTCCGAGCGATCTCGCAGATCTGGAGGAATTCCTGATCCCGCAACCCTACAACTACAGGGCAATGCGATGGCCGCGGTTCACCAGATCATTAACAAGACAACTTTGTTCGAATGATTTTAATCTGCCAGTAAACAGAAACCTGACAAATGACGAAATCGACAAATACATCCAACAAATGGACGAAACCGTAAAACGAACAATGGACAAAACAATTCCCAAAACAACAGTTACAGATCACATAAACATGTACAGAAAAACAACAATAAACGCACTCCACAAGAAAAAGAGCAGACTGCTATCGAAACTAAAACAATTACACAGACAGTTTACAGGCGGACAAGACCAGGAAATAATATCACTGAAATCCCGATTAAAAAACCTCCAACAACTACTTAAAGCTAACTATAGATTAGCAACAAATTTGTATTGGAACAATAGAATTCGAGCTATAAAAACTAATAACCCGAAAATGTTCCCACAAATAAATAAAATATTCAGGAGAAATAATCAAAACGAGTTTCAGTGTCTCCAAATCCCACGTACTGATGTAAACAAGCAGCTACTAAGCAACATTGGCATAGATGCAGAGAACGCTATCCTCAACAGTGAGCTCTTCGTGATCGAAGATCCTTTGGAAAAGGTGAACCCTGTGGGAGCTGTACCTCCCTACAGTATCCTTCGAAGTCGCTTCCGATCATGGGTCCGTCCACACCACTGTCCAAATCCCAGCCCTCGAACCATGTTATTCATTCAATCCGATCCCGAATTTCTCCAGGACAAACTGGAAAAGAGTCAATAGGGACATTGCTGCCATTTTTACAGACTATACTTTGCCAGAGACTTCAAATCTACTCCCTGCTGAAATTGATCAAGCAGCCTTAAGAATAGAGCAAATACTAAAAAATGCCCTCTTCAGCCACACACCTACATCCATCCCTCATAATCACCTAGGAAAACCTTTACCCAACATCCTTACAAAACTGTTACGCGTAAAAAAACAGCTAAGACGAAAACTACATAGCAGTTACTCCCATTTTATTAAAAAAATCCAACTCTTACTCCATAATTCCTACCTATCTATACTCCATAATTCCTTGACTATCCTGATAAATGGACAACTAAAACAATTTGCCGACCAGGCTATACTTAAAAATATTAAACCCAATCGTGATTTATTCAAAAATATCAACAGACTAACGGGTCGAAAATACAAACCCCGAATCGATTATATTATCAACCCTACTAACGATCACCCAGTCCAATCAGATATTGACATAGCAAACTGTCTAGCTAATCACTTTTATAAAATCCATCAACAAAACGACTCCCTCTCAGTCTTCAATTTTCAAGATACCGTAAACGACTACATCTCACGCACAATTATTCCATTCTTCACCCCTTTCATCGCGGAATTCAACGAAACAAACAAAGCGTCTCATCCTCTGGATAATGCGACCTTCCTAACAGCAGGCGAATTATCTGAATTTATAACATCACAATTACCCAATTCACATTACATATTTTGGTGCAGGTTGGGAAATGGATTCTTGGTAAGTTTGGGGAGATATACGATTGCAGATTTGGGGATGGCCAGGTTAGTCTCTTGAAAACTGATTTATCTTTTTAGAGTCAAGGAATATTTTGACTCGGGCCCAACTTTTTCTCCTGTAAAAATCCCAAAATAAACCCGCGCTCGAATATTGCTCTCATGTTTGGAGCTCCGCTTCTAAGCATACCCTCAACCTACTTAACAGGATACAGAGATGAGGGGATACGGCGTTGACTTTGGGGCTGCAGTCGCTATCACATCAAACGCCTGTAGCTGACCTCTGTTTGTTTCACAGATATTATCATGGGAACTGTTTTTCGGAGATTCGTGGTATTGCTTCCTGGAATTCGTTTTATATGCGCTCCACAAGACAATCCAACGGCTCGCATCAATTTGCGATTAATCTCCCGGCGGCGCGAACATCTCTGCATAAGAACTCGTTCCGTTATAGAGCAGGAAAGATATGGAATTCCCGTATGAGAGTTTTACGCAAGTAGCAGAAGCTTCTGGGTGTTTGTGAAAAAAAAAACCCAAAACTCGGTATACTCATTGATTCCTTAGCTTATAGTCGATGACAGACCAGTCACTAGTGCAATAGAGAAGGCAAATTTGGTTGCTGCACATTCTGCCGCGAATTCAACGCTGCCTGATACCACATCAGTTTCGCCTCAATTTGAGGGCATTCAACAACACCATGAGTCAGATTCACTTTAGAATGCGCACTGCTGTCCACGCACTCCAGAAGGGGTATGCAAGCAAAGCCGCTGGTTTGGAAGACATTCACTCAAAATTTTCTTGAAAAGATATTATTCTTCACACGCTAATTTGCTGCAGAAACTTTTCTATATGTCCTATTCTACTGACCATTTCCTAAGCAGAAGGAAGTCCACGAACATTCAACCAATTCTGAAAAATGATGACGAACCATCCCCCTCTTCGAACGTGTCGGAAAGACAACAACTGTCAAAAAAACTTCCAAAATATCTGGAATCATATGACCAAGACAACGGGAGAAATCTTTGTTTGTCCTATAATACTGGAAGTCTGCGATCATTCAACCAATTCCCAAAAAGAGTGACTAATCATCCTTTTCTTCATATGGACCCATACCACTAACTTTAATTGTCTCGAAGGTAATGAAATCACTTCATCATCATCATCGGCACTACAGCCGGGATCCGGTCTTGGCCCTATTTAACAAATCTCTCCACCGGTCCCGATTTCGAGCCGATGTCATTCAGTTTGGCACTCCCAGGCTCTGGGCGTCCTGGTCTACGCCATCCCTCCATCGCAGACAAGGTCTGCCGCGCTGTCTCCTTCCATACATCCTGCCACAAAGGACCCTCCGGGCAGGCTCCTCTTCGCTCATTCGAGCTAGGTGTCCCGCCCACCGGAGTCTACCGAGCTTGATTTCTCTTACAACATTAGCTTCAAGGTAGATTGCGTACAACTCATGGTTGTAGCGTCTCCGGAATCGTCCTCCCTCACATACGGGGCCAACAATTCTCCTTAAGACCTTTCTCTCGAACGCGCCTAAGAGTTCAGAGTGCCTTTTATTAAGCACCCAGGTCTAGGATCCATACATAAATACTGGTAAGACCATGGTCTTGTACAGTAGTAGCTTGGATGTTCTGGATAAATTTCGGGATTTAAAGAGCCTTGATAGACCATAATACGCTTTGTTGGATTTAATCAGCCGTTCGCGTATTTCTTCTTCCATATTGTTATCGACTGATACTATTGACCCAAGGTAGTTAAAGGATTGCACTACTTCAAATTCGTGCTCCACTACCCTGATAGTTTGACCAACGTTAGGTCTTCTCTTCGCAGAAGTTGCCACCATGTACTTAGTTTTTCCCTCATTAATGTGCAGTCCCAGTTTTTGTGCCGCCTGCTCGATCTGGGTGAAGGATTCCTGTACCGCCGATTCGGTTATACCAATGATGCCGATGTCATCTGCGTAGGCAAGTATCTGGCTGGACTCGGTGACAATAGTCCCTCTTGTTGTAACGCCAGAGTCACGGATTGCTTTCTCCAACGCCAGGTTGAAGAGGAGGCAGGCCAGACCATCCCCTTGTCGGAGTCCATTATAGATGTTTATTGGTTTGGACAGCAATCCCGCTACTTTTACCTGACTAGTTACGTTGGTCATGGTCAACCTACAAAGTCGTATCAATTTGTTTGGAATGCCGTCGTAGGCGGCCTTAAAGTCTATAAATAGATGATATAATGGAATCTTAAATTCCAGACATTTTTCCATCGCCTGCCTAAGAGTGAATATCTGATCAATTGCTGATTTGCCTGGGATGAAGCCACACTGATATTGACCAATTATGGCTTTAGCGTATGGGGCTATCCGGACTTGTAGGATAGTGGAGAGTATCTTATAGGCGGTACTCAGCAATGTTATACCCCTATAGTTGCTGCACATTGTGATATCTCCCTTCTTATGTATGGGGCAAATTATACCACGACGCCAATCTTCCGGCATCTCCTCTTGCTCCCATACGTGCACCACGATCTCGTGAATTGCGTGATGTAACGCTGTCCCTCCTTGTTTGATCAGCTCAGCTGGTATGCCATCAGCTCCAGGGGCTTTATTTGATTTTAGCTGTCTAATGGCTTTTAATGTTTCCTCAATGCTTGGTGGCGGCAGCATTTGGTCTTGGTCTTGCATTGGTGGAGCCTCCAATTCTTCTGTGAACTGACCATTTAGCAATTCATTGAAGTGCACTCCCCATCGCTCCAGAATGCCCTCAATATCAGTGATCAGATTACCCTCTTTATACTTGCAGTAAGTGCAGCGTGAGATGTGCCGCGTCATACTGCGGATTATTTGGTAGAACTTCCACGCCTGGTGCGGACCTCACTCTCTACTTTTCTCTATTTCACAGACAGGGTTTTTTTCCCAGGCACTTTTCTTTTGTCTGTGAAGTCTTTTTTCAGATCGTCTGAGCTCGTTGTATTTCTCCCCGTGTACCCGCGTCCTATGAAACTGCTGCGTTGCCTGGTATGCAGCATTCTTACGTTCAGTCACTAGTTTGCACTCATCATTAAACCAGTCGTTCCGATCTCTACGACTACTGCCTAAGATGGAGTTGGCAGTACTAATGACAGTATTCTTAAGGCGTGTCCATTTCTCTTCTACGGCCGGCATTCTGGCCCCAGGACTTACTCTGCCTCCGTCGAGCTCTTCGAGGGCGAGTCTTAACGCATGACCAAAGGTGTTGCTGGTATTCTCATTGCGTAAGGCAGCCGTGTTGATTCGAACCTGATCCGCGGATGCAATACGTCTCCGTAAGGCAATCCGCGCTCGGAAAACTGTACCAACAAGATAGTGATCCGAGTCGACGTTGACACCTCGGTACATTCGTACCGTCATCAGGCTCGAGGAGTTGCGGCGATCTATCAGCACGTGGTCAATTTGGTTGCGAGTGGCTCCATCAGGTGATACCCTGGTGGCTTTGTGGATATCTTTACGCGGAAACCTGGTACTCGCAACGACCAAGTTTTTCGATGCTGCCAATTCGATGACTCGTAGTCCATTGTCATTAGTGTTCTCATGCAAACTATGGGAACCTGTGTAGGGCCTGAAAACCGGCTCCCGACCTATTTTTGCATTCAAATCCCCAAGAAAGATTTTCACATCGTATCTTGGGCAGGCATTGAAGGCCCGTTCGACGTTCTCATAATATTCTTCTTTTTTGTCGGGGGACTCCTCTGTAGGTCCGTGAACGTTTATGAGGCTTATGTTCTGAAACTTGCCTCGCACGCGAAGAGTGCATAGCCTTTCATTTATTGCATTAAAGCCGATGATGGCAGGCTTCAGTTTTTGGCTGACTAGAAAGCCTACCCCGAGCACATGGTGTTTTGCGTGACAGCTGTAATAAATGTCATACTCTTTTCTTTGAAAAACACCACTCGCCGTCCATCTTATTTCTTGTAATGCTGTTATGTCAGCCTTATATTCGAACAGGGCATCGGCTAGCTGCTGTGCAGCTCAAGCTCTGTATAGTGAGCGTACGTTCCATGAAAAAATCCTTAAATCATTTAGCCATTTTCGTTTCCGTGGTCGTCGTCGTGTATCCGGTCCATATCCGAGGCTTGTTAAATTTGCCATAATAATTCATTTTTACGGGCCTGGTTATTAGCCTTGCGCTAACCTTTCTCAGGATGTCGCTGCATGCATTGGTTCACTACTTGGCGGGTGTCAACGTAGCTATCCAGGGGTGTCACGTGGAGACTGCATGTCAACTTGGATTGAACAGGGACAAGGATCGTCCTGGCCTTCGCCGGGTTGAAGGCAATCAGAGACTTTGCCCTGTATGTTCGCACCCATCCCCCCAATGAAATCAGTTACCAACCGTCAAATTTCGAAATATCTGGAATCAAATGACCTCCTCAATGAACGCCAATATGTCTTTCATAGCAACAAGTCCGCAACGGATCTTATGGGGAACCTGCCCGAAAACTGGAGCCATTCCACCCACTACTTCGCCGAAAGCAAGGTTGTCGAATTGGGCATTTCAAAACCATTTTTTTTTTCATTTTACGTACATTTGTATTTTGTTCTTTTTCTTATATTTATCTTACTTGCTAGACAAAAAATGCTTAAATTCTAGCTCAATTCTAGCTTTTCAAAAGCATTCTACAGAGTTTGGCATCCAGCCCTTTTATCAAAATTACATTCCTATGGAATGGACAATTCACTGATCCGATAGATTACAGATTATCTTTGTGCCCGTTCAATCCAAGTAGTTCTCGATGGCGTCAAACATGCATCCCGTCAAATTATTGCAGGTGTTCCCCGAGGTTCTGCACTCTCATCCACTCCCTTCCTCATCTTTATAAATGATCTCTCGTCCATTACCCACAACCCGATTCACTCGTTTGCCGATGTCTCTTCGAACGTCATTATCAATCAGCAGGTTATGCTTAATACATTGAATTCCGACCTCAACAAGATGTATCAATGGGGATTATATAACCGAGTAGAGTTCAGTGCCTTAAAAACTCAGAGAACCTAATCGATTAAATATGAATTCCAAAAAAATGCATATATTTAATTTTTTAAATGTACACAAAATACAAATTAAAAATGAATGTACTCATAGTTTATTAGGGCGAAGTAACCGCGGCGAAGTTTCTGAAGTAACCGTTGTTGCGTGTCGCGCTTCTCGGGTGGGGGCGATGGATGTTGTTGCTTAACTTCAGCGGCTGCTGTTGTTGAAGGGGTTTTTCCCTTTTATTGGATTAACTGTAATCTGGACAGACATTTGGTTATACACGTAGGTAGGGGTTGAACTACGGCTCGTATCTATACCATTGTTGTGAATCATCCCATTTGCTTGTATAACTTTCACAAATGTTCAACTAATTACTCTCAGTATTATTAAAACTATTTATAAACAGGAATGTGAATACAATTAGTTGTGAGCAATTTAACACGGCTAATTTTATAAACCGCCGAGTTTAGAGTTTTGGAATTAGTTTTGAATCTTTGTGAAAGGAAAAACCCGGATTGAATTGTTCAGACTCACGACCACTCACTCTCGATTTCAGACTGTCATCACTCTATACGAAGCCACCTGCTTTCGTTATACTTCGCTGAGAAACTAAATCATACCATCTAACTGTTGTATGGTACGAATTATTTCAACGACGATCGTAGATCTCGATTTTAACTGAGATATCATCGCCGGTATGGTTTTGTTTTCGTATTAATCAATGAAATGTAAATGAGCGTTTGGATGCAAAACTGCATGGTGTGTTTTATGTTTTATATTTTATATGCGTTTAATTTAAAAATGTAAACTAATATTTTGTTTTGTAGGTTGCATTTTGTTTAGATATACTTGTTTTATATATGTATACTTATGTATTGGTATGGCTTCTCAGGGGGACAAATATGTTGGGGGAGTTACTACATAACAAACCTCCCATTCCACGAAGATGCCTGTCATTCTTGGAAGAGGAATAACACCCCGACGGTTGAGCCAGTGGGCTCGCATCGTGCGTTATAATTTTTGATTTGTTGTTGCTGCTTGTTGGTCGCGTATCGGAAAATGTATTGTAAAAAACGAAAAAAAAAAGTGTATTCTCGTTTCCCCCTTTTCCTAACGACTTTGTCCTAAACACCCAGTAGGTACCTCTCCCAAGAACAAGAGGAGAAGACCACCGCCATTTTTAGTTACACACTGCACTCCATTGATGCGTGTGTGTGTATGCATTGTTTTGATTTCGGTAGGAAAGTGGAAATCTTCAAAAGATACCTCGGGACCGATCCAGAGGCATTGCCGGATTTTTACCTACTCAAACCACCCCATATTTCTCTTGATCCCCGCGGAACTTGGGTTTAGATATTCCATCGCAGGGCAGGATGGAGTTTACCTTTTACTCTGCTCGTCGCGTCGCAACTCCTGCATCGTGTCACATAGAATATAATTTGCTGTGGGCGATGCCTGTTTGGAAATCACCATGTGTTCTATTACTCCCGCGGGAGTAACTCTCCGTTTCTATAATCGTTTGTACTGTTTCGAAAGTCATCCACGCTGTTAGTACGTGTTCCACATTTTCTATTTTGTTTAAAACGGAGGAAGTTAGAGTCGCCAATACTACTTCCTCCGTTTTAAACTTATATAATAACAGACGACTTTAACTTTACAATACACAATTTTCTATTTTGCCTTCGCAGCCCAATCAGTATGGCTAATTGACATGCTGATACTTGTACAAGTATTGCCGAAAGCATACATGTCCTGATATCAATTGAGTCAAGTGGTAGTTCAGTTCACGTCCCCATATTTTCTTTTCACCCATGTTCAGGTATCAAGGCGTGAATCCATCTTCCTTTGGTGGAACAATCCCACCTTCATTGCCATTCTCTTAGGCTTAAGAGCTCCAATTGTGACCGCATTCGCCGGCGATTCTCTTGTAAAACCTTATGCAACGCAACGTTTTTTTTAGCTGTAATGGAAAGTGGAAATCGGAGCGCCGGTGAGAAGGGTCGAGAACGCAAGATTCCCATACAAATGGGATCTCGCTGTTCTGAATCATCACGAATCCAAAATGTGCCGCCCCTTTATACTCTGTGGCGACAGAGATTTGTTAAGAAATTTTACTTAAAAATTCCAAAAAGCACAAACAAGATTTTGTGTGTGCTTCAATTATAATGCGATTCTGGGAAGTGGGTGGGGATTTGGTTGAACAAATTCCCGGAAGAAGAAATTATGAAATGCATTTAGAATTAGGCATTTCATAATGTTAAGATTATTGGGAATTGAATCAATGTACGACAAATGGACTTTCGGTTAAATTTGTAGTGCATATGATTCAATTGGCGAACATGATTGGGATTATGTGTAAGGGTAAGGTAATTGGTGTCTTTGGTATAATAATGAAGATTGGATGGGTGCAGTGATTTAGGATCACTACACAAACATCCAGTTGAGCAATTAAAACAGAATTGGCGTTGAGTTGCAGGACTACATTATGTGACTGCTGTTGGTGTTTTGTGTTTGGGAATTTGGAGGGGGTTTTGGTGAAGGTAATGTTGACTTCTCATGCGGTGATGAACCATTTAATTTCTGTTGATTATCATTGCAATTGTGATGGCAACTATTATATACTTTGGGGACTCTACTAGTTAATCTGTTGATTTTCTTGATCATGTTGCGATTGCGGAAACAAAGGGTGAGTTAGAATAGAAAACCACCTCTCAAAACCATTTGAAATCCGGGACGGACTAAAACATGGCGATGGCATCTCATCATGTCTTTTTAACCTTGTCCTCGAGTATGTCATCAGAAAGGTACAAGATGACAACATGGCCAGATCATCCCTAAACGGGGTCACACAAGTGCTCGCATATGCGGATGACATTGCCGTTTTGGGCGATAATCTAGAAACTGTAAGTAAAAGCTGTGAAATCATCATGCAAGCGACAGAAGAGGTGGGCTTAGCAATAAATGAAGACAAAACAAAATACAGGATTACGGCGAGAGCAGGTGGACCTCAGGGAGCACATATAAACGTCAGAGGTAAGATATTTGAAAATGTTAAAGAATTTAAATATCTGGGAACGATGCTGACAGCCAGTAACGAAATGTCGAAGGAAATTAACAAAAGACTACACTCCGGCAACGCTAGTTGGCACGCAGTCAGTAAACTGTTGAAATCCACACTGATATCACGTAATATAAATCTCCGTGTCTATAAAACTATAATCATGCCAATTGTTCTATACGGATGCGAAACATGGGCTCTCACAAAACGGGAAGAAAACAAATTCCGCGTATTCGAGAATAAAGTTTTAAGGGGTATCTTTGGCGGTAAACATGACGAGGAGGCAGGACAATGGAGGAAACTCCACAACCACGAATTGGAAGAGCTGTACCACAAACCTACAATAGTGACAGTAATCAAGTCGCGAAGATTAAGATGGGCCGGACACGTTGCGCGAATGGGCAACGATAGGACCGTGCATAGAATTCTTGACGGTAGACCAACGGGAAAGAGACCGGTAGGACGGCCGCGACGGAGATGGGAGTACAATGTTAGGTTGGATCTCAAGGAGATCGGATCGGATGGTCGAAAGTGGAAGGAGAGCGCACAGGACAGAGAACAATGGCGGAGTCGAATCGGTCAGGTCATGAACTTCCGGGCTCCTACAGGCCAATAAATAATAATAGCTGCGATTGTTGCTGGTCCTGTTGTTGATTGTATACAAGTGATAAAGGGTGTGGGTGTCGATAATGCTGATATAACATACAGGCAATTCCAACTGCGGTGATAGCGCCAAACTATTATGTATTACATGGGATGCGACATCAAACGTTGAGAAAACCAGATGCGCGTGGATTTTTCAACAAACCCACACAACATACGTAATCCTCGCCCGTTCCTCATCATTCTGATTACGGCTCTAACGAACCCATCTCCCGAATGCTACGAAGTGTCAACTCTAAGCTATCCATCTCTGACTTCAGTATTAGCACCTTCACTTTAAAACACCGCCTCCGGAATGTCTCGCTCTAACTTCTTTTCATCTCCCGTCCTATCCCTCACCATCGTAGTTGCGCTATTAAATGCCTAATTAAGTTAGAGCTAAAAATATTGTTGTAAGCTTGCACTTAATAAATGGGGTGTACCCCCATTAAACTTAAACTTAAACTCTAAAATAAGACGAAAATTCTCTTTTGTGCGCGTGTTAAGTGTGTCAGTGACATCATAGACAAAGATGATGTACAAGAGGTCATTGATACACTCAAACAGAAAACCGCCACCCGATTCTAAACCCAAATAACCCCCAGAACGGTAATGCAATTGCACATTTCGACAACCATTAAACCACAAAAAACAATTAATTGCATGTGCCAAAACGATAGTCAAATAATACAAAAGCAGTTAATTGCATATTCCGGAACGATTAACAAATCACGGAACAGCAATTAATTGCATACGAAACACAAAAGAATTATTTGGGTCGATTCGCAATTACGGATGTTGAACTGTGCTGCAAATCAATGAAGAAATATTGGCTGACATCACGGTACAAAGCAATTGCGAATTGAAATCGAAAATCGGAAATTAGGTCACTGCGAAAATGTAATTGCATTATCGTCATCGGGAGGTGTTGACCCCGAGGTGACGAGAAGTGGTAGGAAGAAGTTAGCAGTCAGTCGGTGGTTGGTCATAGAGGCGAATAGTGAAACTGTTAGGAGTTGAACGGACGGAGGTAGTGAAAGAAACAGTTTGTAAATGTAATAAAGTATAAAGGCAGATAAAGAGTTTTCCTAATCACAGCTTGGTGAAGATTGTAGTATAAAGTGAAAGAAACAGTTTGTAAATCTAATAAAATATAAAGACAGATAAAGAGTTTCACTAATCTCAGCTTGGAGAAAATGGTGACATAAAGTGAAAGAAACAGTTTGTAAACGTAATAAAGTATAAAGACCGACAGAGAGTTTTCCTAATCTCAGCTTGCAGAAAATTGTAATATAAAGTGAAGGAAACCGTTTGTAAATGTAGTAAAGTATAAAAACAGATGAAGAGATTTCCTAATCTCAGCTTGAGAATTAAGAAGAGATATTGTAAATAAAAGAAAAGAAAGAAAAAAAATAAAATCGGATGAAAAACTAATGAGTGACTTTGTGTATTGATTGTTTGCGGTTTGGTGTAACGAAGCATAGAGAGTATTTTGTCACAGATAAGTAACGATGTAGGAAATCTAGAAGTAGACAACGGAGAGCTATTGAGATCAGTGGTCTCTGATATAAAGACAAAGCTGAAATCAATAATATCCCGGCAGACTAGACGCAAAAAAGGGATCCTTAACATAGTAGGGACGGCACAAAAATGGTTATTCGGAACCATGGATGATGCAGATAGGCAGGAGATTTTACAACATTTAGAGGTTAACGAAAATAATACCCATGAAGCTATAGTAAACCTAAACAAACAGATCGCCATTAACAAACATTTTAGCGGCTCGTTCAATGTATTAAAAGAAGCCATAGAGCAAAGTAGGAACAGAGCAGCAGACATGGTCTGTGGCGGTTCTTTAATACATTCCCAAAGAACCGCCCATCCTCTTTAAATTAACCACTTCCTCTTACCATACCAAACCATAGTACTTACCTGCCATTAGGGGCAGCGTAAGCTCCCCTACAGCATCATACCTGAAACGAAAACCTACCCGACGGCATCCACACATTCTCTATCGGCTCAGCCTGTCTTCAATTACGATAAACAAACGCTGGCCAGCGTATTGTTGACATATCTGTAGCCGATATTCTTTCCATAGTACGCAATTGTATATCGCGCCAATACCCTTAGTTCCGCGACAGTTGCGATAATTTCCCGTTATCGGCTATCAACCGGTCATGAATTTGGGCATGGATATGATCATTGTTTAGGTAACCTTACCCATGTCATGCCTATGATACCCGCCTGAAAACCTAGATTAAACATACAGTATCTCACAGTGTGCGTTTTACTTACCCGCATATTAATCAAACATATAGCCATCCAGCCTGACCCTTTGCCGCCGTCGATGAGGTTTCTGCTGACTTATGTCAACAAAATAATTTGCCTCCTTGTGCACCGGAGCCATACGGCTAGATTGGATATTCCCTACATCGGTGTTTCGAAGGAATCTTAGGCAAATACCATGACGACCCCTTGTATAAAAGGCACATCATTTACATCATGTGTGCCACCATTTGATCTAACAAAAATCTATTTCGATCCCTGGCATGCATCATCAACGATGTATGGGTGCATCGCCGCAGCCTCCGATCATCGTACGTCTGTTTAATCAGGTGTCCGCCGATCATCGTTTTCATCGAAGGGCATCGTACTTGTCCTATACGGACACATATAGAATCCTCCCCTATCGATGCAATTCGCGGCCATCGAATCTGATAGATGTGAATTGCATCGTTGAGTCAGATTCTATATCCCTAAGTGTGCGCACTTAAATTTTTTTGGAGTCTCCAGAGGAGTCAAAAATTGATCACGAGAGTTGAGAGTTTTCGTACGGTCTGTGTGTGTCGTCGATTCATTCTCAGTCGAGTCGTTTGTCGCGATTTAAGTTTACGGGGAGTTTTCTTTAAATATTCAATTAGTCGGTGTAAAGTGAGAAACTTAACATACATATTCACCAAAAAGGGAAATCGCTCGCCATCAGTGCGCAGAACTATAATTCTAAAATAAGTAAACATTTAAGAAAAAAACTTAAAGGAAATTCGTGTGTGATACCGTAATTAATACATTAGATGCCGTTTTCTAGTGATTAACTAAAAAGAACTTGTCAACTGAGTGGCTTAAGGTATCGAATAAAAGGAACTTGTCAACTTATAACGACTGTGTTTTATTTTGTTATTCTTCTGTTGTGCGCAGTTCCGTGAACTTGAGTGTGGAGAACAGTGTCCGTTGGAACAATTTTCATCGATCTATCAGTGGGATTTTAGTGAAGCAGTGCCGTACGTCGGTACACCCTACCTAAGATACCCCACAGGTCAACGCGGTGTCTAAGCAAGAGGGCATTCTGCAACGACACTCAATATATCTGGACCAAATGCTGAAAACGGTTTGGTGATTCCAATAAATACCTACAAATACACACATATAGTGCGTATACCGCCAAACAACCATTGTGAAGAAGACAGCACTGACAACAAAATCGGAAAAATAAGAGCCACATACCAGGGCATTAACAATCCATTTCGAGCAGCAAATTAAATGATCCTCGCGTTCATTCGGCTGACAATTTTATGTGTGAATTTACCACGTCTGTGCTTTCCATAACGTTAGATCGAATCTCGTTATTCACTATTTCACAAAGGCATGAAGATAGTAATCTACTCATCGATCAATGTATGTTCATAAAAAAAAAAAACATTGTAATATTTCGCAAGATAAAGTTACGTATGTAAGATTTATGATGAAAGTGTCAAACAATGTCACAAACGCGAATACTCGTAGTAGAACGAGAGTAATTCTATCTAAAAAATACCAAATGAGTGTGTGGGGGTTCTCTATATCACACGGAGAACCAACCCACAATCCTAACCTAACATGCAAAAACAATCCACAATAGCATATATCTCCCAATCTGCAATAAAACATTTTCCAAACCCCCAACAGAATATAATTCAACCGAATATATTCTAATCATCCCCACATACGTTTTCCCAACATTGCTTCGGTCAACTTTCTACTTAAGTTATATTTCCTCATTGGTCTTGGTCGTAAGCAATCCTAATTTCCCAAAAAGTCATATGCTGTAACGAAACGCATATTCAAATCCACAACGGAGCATCAACCATCGCCACCAATTATACTAAGCCGCGCACATTTCCCCGAAATTACTTCGGTTAACATTTCACCCAAATAATATTCCTTGCTTGCACCCAACCAATTCCAATTTCCCCCGAAAATGCATGCTCATACTTGCTCGCGTTCCCAAAGCCGTTTTCCCGGTACACCCAACCAACGAATTCAACCCAGCCTGTACGGCCAGAATTCGCTGGAACTGAGTTCTTATGCGAGCATAGCAACTCTTCCAAAATTCTTTATAATTGGCAGCAAGCCTAATTTTGCTGTGACGCACCGCCACGACCCGATGAATGAATTATTTTCTTTCATAAACTAGTCGACATCTAACCGCCATCAAGTGCGCATCCCCCCCCCCCCCCTTTTTTTTATCATCCGCCAGTGAGTCGATCTTCAACCGCCACCCGGGCCGCACAAGGAGTCGACATACGATCACCGCAGTTCAAATATTTCCGTCCGGTCCACTCAGTCGGCGCTGACGTGGTGTACTTCGGCAGTCCGTTGTCGGTACGTTACGTGCATTTCGGCCACCTAATGTCCAGATAGTCACGGTGTTATGCAAATAGCACTCAAACAGTATTTTGGACAATTATCGGATGTGTAAAGAATTATATTGCCAACTAGATATACTTAATGTATAGTGTAAAAACTTCACACAAACAGTACTTTGGCAATTATCTGATGTGTAAAGAATTATATTATCAACTAGATATATTTAATCTACAGCGTAGTGTGTTAAGCCGGCGAAAGCGACCCCATAGGGGGCACCATAATAAATGCTACCCTACTGCGTTACCAATTACTGAACGTGTTTTATTCCTTCTTCCCCCCCGTCGGTGCGAATAATAGAAAAGTGGGAGGCAAGTGAACCACGCGCCCGTGCCTTGGCGCATATACTTTCTAACCCCCACAAGTGTACTTGGCATCCGCTTAAAAATCGGTTTATTGACACTCACATGGCTTGTATTCAATGTATATACCTACCATCGCATTGAACTTTAATTTATACATAACCAAAATGATTTCTTCTTCAGCCATTGTTTTCCCACAACAATGTCATGCTTTTAAAAATAATTATAAACAATTACTAACTTTACATACTAGTCGACATCAATTTATTACCCCTTTCACCGACTTGGATTATAAAGAAAATACTGTAAGTGCATACAGGAAATGATACCCCTAGGTCTCAATGCCGGCAATGGACATTACATTCAAGTTCCAACAGTAATTGGAAACCATTACACTATAATGATATACCCCGGAAATCGCCGTCATTGCTTTGACCAACAAAACCATTTCCAAATACGACGTTACTGTCGGTTACTTTTCTTCCCTGCATTTGAGTGGTGTTTTGACTTAACCAAGCCTCCAAGACGGACGTATTGCCGGGTAGGGTGTCACATGACCGCCTCGTGACCATCTACAAAGTAATCTGCAATATAGACGAATGTGCATTATTATAGAGATACTTATTTAACAGGAAACGCACGCACAGAAGGGATTTTGGAGTACTGCCTGTACTTACTTAACACTGGTCGAATATATTGCACCACATTATAGTAGATCAACGTTGGTGGTATATTCCATACTGATTAATTTCATTTCCTTTTCCCTTGTTTCCCATTGCGCAAGCAGATTCACTTCATTCAGGAAATTAAGCGGTTACAAGAGTGACCAAACCGGTATTCCGGTCTGCAGGCCGGCACTCTTGCTCCATCGTCAGACTTCGAGTTACGTACTTCACCAGCCACAGAGAGATTCGGTTCTGGTTTTTACCCTATTCCATTAGATGGTGAACTGCGAACACGGTTTTTATTTTCTACTGCGTTTTAGTTGGGGGTGCTAGTTCACGGACGGCAGGCGGTTAGACTACAAATTCAAGACTTCCAGAAGTTTACTGTCGTGACTTTAAGTAACTTTGTTAACTTGTTCTGCATTATTTAGACGTTTATTAAGAAACTATTCTATTATTAGCCCAACGTTGCCAACCAAAGCGGATTCTAATTGAAAATATTGTTGATTGAGCATCAACTGGTTCGCGAATAATGTTCTTAACGGATTTTAAGTCGAAGGTACAGTATTCGCTGATTTCCTGATTTAGCTGGAAATGGGGTCAACGATTTATTGATAGACAATTTGGAATGTCCTTGACGATTTTATAAAAAAAAAATGGAAGTAATGTGGAAGAATTATACAAGTAGATTTTCTAGTTCTACTAGCTACCATTAACTGCCTAAACAAATGTATTTATGTAATTTCTGTTATAAATAAACAAAGAGAACTAGCTCATTACATTATAGATTTATTATTAAAAAAAATTGAAAACCAGATTTTTACAGACTGGACCAACTATAGCTGCTTGTTTCAGAAACCTTCAGAAAACTTGTGTATAATTGCGTAATCGAATATTAGATTTCGCCAGATAACGAATTCACCTCGTTGTCTCTCTCAAATAATAACATTGATCTATAGTATAATACTGCAGTCATACCGGAGACGATTACTTAACATACCCAATTTTAGTTTTGATGGTTATCCATTGCGTGGTTCCGAAAGTGGCTCTGTAATGTGACAGCTGTCAAACTTGAATGTCATTCAACGTTTTCTGTTTAACTACAGGAAAACGTGTTAAAGTTAGTCAGACTACATTAAAAAATTTACGAGGAGATTTTGGTCGTCATTCGCCAGTCGAGGAATTCGAGAAGCCTCTTATCATCATCATCAGCACTACAACCGGGAGTCGGTCTTGGCCTTATTTAGCAAATCCCGAGGCTTGTTAGATTTTCCATAATAATTTGTTTTTCCGGGCAAGGTGTTATAGATGTCGTACAACATCATTAGAAGGATCGCTTGATGGAAAATATCGTTGCTGTCAGTACAAATATGGTTGAAGGCCCACATTAATCGATTCAATTCTTTTTATCATCATCATCATCGGCACTTAAACTGGGATCCGGTCTTGGCTTTATTTAGCGAGTATCTTCACCGGTCCCGATTTCGAGCCGATGTCATCCAGTTTAGCACTCCCAAGCTCTGGGCGTCCTGGTCTACGCCATCCCTCCATCGCAGACAAGTTCTGCCGCGCTGTCGCGTTCCATATATCCTGCCACAAAGGACTGTCCGGGCAAACTCCTCTTCGATTATTCCCGCCCACCGGAGTCTACCGAGTTCAGTGTTTCTTACAACATTGGCTTCAAGGTAGATCGAGTACAACTCATGGTTGTAGCGTTTCTGGGATCGTCCTCCCTCACATATGGGGCCAACAATTCTCCTTAAGGCCTCCCCCTCGAACGCGGGTAAGAACTCAGAGTGCCTTTATGGGGTAGGACGTATGTGTGCCATCGTTGGCACTGATTCTACGCCTATCCCACGCTGTTACCCCGTAGATTGTCACCAATGTGGGGTAAAATTTTTGGCTTCGGCTTTGTTGGGGGGGTATTTGCTGGCTCACTAGCCACTGTTCCCAAGCACAGAAAATAAACGCGGTAGGTGGACTGTTTGGTAGTCCCCCTGCTCTTTTTATTATCACATTTATCCTCACAGTTAACCAAATTAAAACAAACAGCTCATTGAAAATACAAATGACGAGCTCTTCTTTTTATTCGAAACAATCCTTAGAGTCTAAATATTACGTACATGAACATTGAATATACAAGGGATGAGTCTCATTGTTATTTAAATTAAATCAAAGTAACAGCACGTTGAACATTACAAAGAATGAGTTTAATTGTTATTTAAATTAAGTCAAAGTAAACAGCACGTTGAATATTACAAAGAATGAGTTTATGTTGCTATCCGCACTACGCAGCGCAACACTCGAGGATCGCGTCTGCACCACACCACCGTTGAAAATCGGCCCGACGTTTAACGTGGAGGCGCGACACCTCCACGGAATCTGATATTAGACTGATTATTGCCACCGAAGCGACAGAATACCAAATTCTATCCACCGCTTCGATGATCAATAAGGGGTGATCTTTACGTACATTGGTCCCAGCAAAAGGGCGCGAAACACATACACGATGATCGCTTCTGTTGCTCATGGTGTGTGTCCACAAGTATGCGAACCGTGGATAAGCCAAATCGACAGGGGGAACACCATGAGCATGATCTGCAGCTGGGCAAGCATCATGAAGGAGATGCTTGGGTGTTTACACGATCAGCAACGGCCTACAGCATTTACACTGGTTGTGCACATATCACTGGCGTCTGCTGATATGACTTGCCCTGCACGTGTTCGAGGATTTATGTCGGTTACGTAATGTCGTAACCGAATTGGATTTTAGGAATATGCTGCGTTGTATGCAGGCATGCCCCTGGGGGAAATGCTTATAGGATGCTAATGATTGTCGATCGTTTTACCGACCGATGTGCTTGTAGGAAAAAGGAAATGAAGAAATATTTCCTGCATGTGTGCGGCGGAATTCGTTCGGGGATATGTGGACCGAAATGGTTCGAGTCATATTGGTTGCTGGTGGTGCAACCAAATTGCTTTTAAGGAACATGGTGCGTTTCATGGGACCATGCCCTTGTGGAAAATACTTATTTGTTGCTGATGGATTTTGCATCAGCGAAAATTATAGTTTTACAGCATTTCAGGTGATAGTTTGTGCAAACGATGGAAAACGATGCTTTCCAGGTTTATTGAATAAGTGGTGGAAAGGTAAGTAGTGTCGTTCAAAGGAACCGCCACACATTTTATTGAACACCCAGGTCTCGGATCCATACATGAGTACTGGTAAGACCATGGTCTTGTACAGTAGTAGTTTGGATGTTCTGGATAAATGTCGGGATCTAAAGAGCCTTGATAGACCATAGTAGGCTTGTTGGATTTGATCAGACGTTCGCATATTTCTTCTTCCGTGTTGTTATCGGCTGTGATACTATTGACCCAAGGTAGTTAAAGGATTGCATTACTTGAAATTCGTGTTCCGCTACCGTGATAGTTTGGCCAACATTAGGTGTTCTCTTCGCAGAAGTTGCCACCATGTACTTAGCTTTTCCCTCATTAATGTGCATTCACAGTTTTTGTGCCACCTGTTCGATCTGGGTGAAGGAGTCCTGTAAAGCCGATTCGGTTCTACCGATGATGTAGATGTCATCTGCGTTGCCGGTATCTGGCTGGACTTTGTGATAATAGTACCTCTAGTTGTGCTGCCAGAGTCACGGATTGCTTTCTCCAACGCCAGGTTGAAGAGGAGGCAGACCAGACCGTTCCCTTGTCGGAGTCCATTAAAGATGTTTATTGGTTTGTTTAGTGAGGGCAGAACCCTCATTTATTTTGCTTAATGCAAGCTTAAATTAAACTTAAATTAATTAATATAAAAAAAACCTTACAAACTATCTTAAATCTAGAGTAAGGAGGAGAATAAAAAAGAAAAAAAGAAAACCAGGAGGTGAAAATGATTGGTCGATAGGTGGGGTGGGAGGCTAGGGAAGAGCAAGTGTATGTGGGGGAGGCAAATTCGGCATTTGTGAGACAGTGACAGTGAAGGGCGCGTGTCCGTACTGGTATGGGGCCGGGGTTGGTGAGCTGGGGCGAGAGGTTGAAATTGGGGTGGGGCGGGGTTCGGACGGGTTTCTTCTGAGACGTCGTTTGAGGGCAGGAGTGGAGAGGGTGAAATCGAAGGAGGTGGGGAAAGAGTTGGCCTGTCGTAGCATACGCGAGAAGTGAGCTGGCACGTAAAACAGGCGAGGGTTCCGCACATTACGGGGGTTTGTATGAAATGATAATGTGGAGAGCAAGCTTGGGCAATTGATTGAGCCTGACAGAAGGCGATGGACAAAGATGATGTCAGCATGGATTCTGCGCTCCTCAAGTGTGTTGAGATTGATTAGAAGGACCCGGTCTATGTATGGTGGTAGAATGAGGGGGTTTTCCCAGTTTAGTCCACGGAGGGCAAAGCGCAAGAAACGACGTTGCCCACCCTCAATCCTACGAATGTGAGACAGTTGATACGGGGACCAGACCTGACTAGCGTATTCGAGTAGTGGCCGGACAAAAGTTGTGTAGAGTGATCGGGTGACGTAGAGATTTAGGACTTCCTTCGACCAGCGTTTTACAAAGCCAAGGGCGGCGTTGGCCATAAGGATTATGTCTTCGATATGTGCGGTAAATCTAAGTTCCTTGTCGCATAGGACGCCCAGGTCGCGAATCGATTCAACCGATGTTATCGGTTGGTCTAGCAAGAGATAGAAACGTGGCTGGGTGGGGGTGGGTTTCCGAGAGAAGGTGATTGTGTGACATTTGGCGATATTCAGTTCTAGGCAGTTATTTTGGTACCAGATCGAAAACCTGTCAAGATCCGATTGGAGAAGTGAGGAGTCAAGGGGAGAGCGGATTATCTTGAAAATGTTGGTATCATCCGCGTAAAGCGAGATGAGGGAGTGATTGATCCACGAGCCTATGTCGTTTATGGTTAGGATAAATAGGAGGGGACCGGGATGATTGCCCTGGGGGAACCTGAGGTTGGAAAAAAAAGATCGGAGAGGGTGGATCTAAAAAGAACACAGCCGGTTCGAGAGTTGAGATAGGATGAGATCCACTTAATCAACAGGGGTTCAAAACCAAGGGAAGATAATTTCAAGAGAATGAGGTTATGGGAGATTTTGTCGAAGGCCTTACTACACTACATCGACCTCATCGCCGTCTTCTAGGGCAAGGAGTATGTGGGATGTGAATTCGACAAGGTTGGTAGTAGTGGACCTGCCGGAGAGGAAGCGGTGCTGGTTAGGAGAGATGATGGGTGTGCAGCGAAAACACAACGCTTCATATAGAAGGCCTTCGAACAGTTTAGGAATGTGCGAAAGCTTAGCAATGGGACGATAATTGGATATATCGTTTTTTTGGCCCCTTTTTATGTATTGGGGGTTATGTAGGAGGATTTCCAAATGTCGGGGAATAGAGCTTGTGCAAGGGATAGATTGAAGATTGAAGCGAGCGGGGGAGAGAGAGAAGAGGGGCATTTTTTAAAGAAGATATCAGGGAGTCGGTCTGGGCCGGGACTGAACTCGTCTCAGTTGTTCAAGTTTTTCTTTAACTTGGTGTTGTTGAATGTGTAGAGGGATGAGTGGGCCAAGGGAGAATTCAGACATGCCAGTAAAGTAGGAGGGGTTCGGCTCGAATGAGTCGTCCGTGAAGGATAGTTTGAAGAAGGACGCGAAAAGATTGGGTATGGTATGGGAGTCAGTTGAAGTAGTTGAGTTGGGATAGACATCTGATTTCCGTTTGTAGTTGATGAAGTGGCAGAAAGATTTGGGGTCATTGATCAGATTGAGTTGGGCTTTGGCAAAGTAATTGTGTTAGAGGGATCTATAAAGCTCCGTGAATTGGTAAAAGTAACCGAGATAGTTGGAGTAATCCAGAGGAGAACGCGTATTTAAGAAAGTGTTCCACAACTTATTCCTCTTGTTACGAAGTGTGCGGAGTTTGCGGTTATACCAAGGGGGCGATGAGAATGATAACCTGTTTCGGGAATATGGGACAAATAGGGATATGGCGTTGTAGATTACTGTGAAGAGCGAGGGTGAAGCGACAGCATTTTTACTTGACTAGTTACGTTGGTCATAGTCAACCTACAAAGTCGTATCAATTTGTTTGGAACACCGTCGTAGGCGGCCTTATAGTCTATAAATAGGTGATATAATAGGATCTTTAATTCCAGACATTTTTCCATCGCTTGCGCAGGGGTACATACCTGATCAATCGCTGATTTGCCTGGGATCAAGCCACACTGATATTAACCAATGAATTTACCGTATGGAACCTTGTAGGATATAGGAGAGTATCTCATAGGCGGTTCTCAACAATGTCATACTCATATAGTTGCTGCAAACTGTGATATCTACCTTCTTATGTATGGGGCAAATTATTCCACGAGGCCAATCTACCGCCATCTCCTCTTGCATACGTGCACCTCATTGTTTGATCAGCTCCGGGCCCTTATTTGATTTGAGCTGTCTTATGGCTTTCAATGCTTCCTCAATGCTTGGTGGCAGCAGCATTTGGTCTTCATATTGCATTGGTGCAACCTCCAATTCTTCTGTGAACTGACCATTTAGCAATTCATTGAAGTGCACTTCCCAACGCTCCAGAATGCCCTCAGGATCGGTGATCAGATTACCCTTTTTATCCTGGCAGTAAGTGCAGCGGGGTGTGTACTGCGTCATACTGCGGATTATTTGATAGAACTTCCGCGCCTGGTGCGGACCTCGCTCTCCTCACTTTTCTTTTGTCTGTGAAGTCTTTTTACTGATCTTTTGAGCTCTTTGTATTTCTCTCCGCGTACCCCCGTTCTATGAGTCTGCTGCATTGCCCGGTATGCAGCATTCTTACGTTCAGTCGCTAGTTTGCACTCATCATCAAACCAGTCGCTCCGATCTCTACGATTACTACCAAAGATGGAGTTGGCAATACTAATGACAGTATTCTTAAGGCGTGTCCATTTCACTTCTACGCCCGCCATTCTGGCCCCAGGACTTACACTTCCTCCATTGAGCTTTTCGAGGGCGACTCTTAACGCATGGCCAAAGGTGTGCTGGTGTTCTCATTGCGTAAGGCAGCTGTGTTGATCCGAATCTGACCCGCGGATGCAATACGTCTCCGTAAGGCAATCCGCGCTCGGAAAACTGTACCAACAAGATAGTGATCCGAGTTGACGTTAGGACCTCGGTACGTTCGTACCGTCATCAGGCTCGAAGAGTGGTGGCGTTCTATCAACACATGGTCAATTTGGTTGCGAGTGGCTCCATCAGATGATACCCAGGTGGCTTTGTGGATGTTTTTACGTGGGAACCTGGTACTCGCCACGAGAAAATTCTTTGATGCTGCCAGTTCGACGACTCGTACTCCATTGTCATTAGCGTTCTCAAGCAAACTAAGGAAACCTGCGTAGTGCTGAAAATCGGTTCCTGACCTATTTTCGCATTCAAGTCACCAAGAACAATTTTCACGTGGTATCTTGGGCAGCCATTGAAGGCCCGTTCGACGTCCTCGTAGAATTCTTCTTTTTCGTCGTCAAGGGACTCCTCTTGTTCCGTGAACGTTTATGAGGCTTATGTTTATAAACTTGCCTTTCATCTATTGCATTAAAGCCGGTAATGGCAGGCTTCAGTTTTTTGGCTGACTAGAAAGCCTACCCCGATTACAACTATAATAAATGTCATACTCGTTTTTTTTAACAACACTGTAGCGGTGCTGCCAAACTCCACGGTACACTTACCTAAAAACTCCCATAATTTCATCCCAAGTCGCATAAGTTTTTGCTAATGCAATCACATTAAGCACCTGAAAATGCTTCACGCATTAATTAGATCGAAGCTATAATCGTAAAGTCCCTGTAAAGAAAACTTACCTTTTCATGCATCTCTTCGCATACAATTTTCCTTAAGAATTCTTTCTTTGCTTATCTGGAATTCCAAACCAATTCGGCACCTTCGGTACCAGATAAATTCCTGTAAACGAAATGATTCGGTTGGCATACAATGTAACCGTCATGACAGGGACCATAAATATTGTGCTGTCTATTTTCCAACTTCGCCATGTGTACGATAAATTTCTTTACGTACACATTGGCCGGCGACCTTTTTCTGCCAGCAATAAAATTCTCTAACTCGCACCATGTGCAAACAGAAGAACGCTGATCCTACATAGGTATCCTGCGATAACATAGACAATTCATATCGTTTGTGGTATCCGAAAGACATTTTTTTCATTTAATGAGTGGCTGATATTTATTTAGCCGACCCTCATTACCAAACGATGTATAAGCACACCCATTAGCATCCGACGGGATTCGATTTGTTTACACACATCTCTTGGACGCCCATTATGCCTCTTCTTTGTGTTCCACGTTCGTTCTAATGGTTTTGATCCTTGAAAAGAACCGACGTACACCCATATATGTGTGCCATGACGATCTCCTCTAATGAGATCCGGTTATCACTATAAGTAAAGGAAATGCATCCAAAAATTCTTTTGACAGCGACTTAATATCGCTGAGTCTCATACCAAGCTGCGGAGGAGCGTATAACCCCAGAGTGTGTTTGCGAATTCAGTTGTTGTCGTTCGAGTTTGTTGTTTCCGCGTTTACGTGCTGTGTATTTTCCTGACCAATAATAACATTAACGATAGTCATGAGTCCCTTTGTTCAAATTAATTTTAACCCGTAAGTGCAACGACCAACAATATTAAATAAAGAAACCTTTTTAACATTAACCGGCAATCAGTGAGTTTCATTTGACTCTTCTCCTGTGCTGCAGTTCCTGGGCGTATTCATCCTTTTCTTTCGGGTGAACAGTGTGTTTATTTTCCATCTGTGTGTGACGTGTGTTGTGTCCGCTCCGCGCTTTAACATTTGGTTGTCGGTGAACATTTAAAGAACCCACGTGCATGATGGGGAGGAACTGAATCAGCGCCGTACGCCGGTGCAACCTACTTCTCTTCCCCACAACACCACCCCCCATCCACCATATTTCTTGTAATGCTGTTATGTCAGCCTTATATTCGGTCAGGGCGTTGGCTAACTGCTTTTCTTTTTATACAATTATTGAATAATGTTACACACTAACTATACTATCACCATTCTCCAATATAGTCTCCTGTGTCTCCATACTTTTGCCACCGATTTTGAAGCTTTAATATTCCTTATTTGTAGAAAGATTTAGGGCGAGTTGTTTGAAAATTGCGCATGCGCTCCTCGACTTCTTTATTACTCTAGTTTTTTTTCCTCCAAGTGATTACCTTCAGGGGTGCGAACAAAAATTGGTCACAGGGAGACAAGTGTGGGATATAAGGTGGGTTTTCGCGGGTTTCCTAGCCTATTTCTTCCAATGTATTCCTTGTCAAGAACGCCATGTGAAGCCTGGCCTTGTCATGAAGAAGGATGACATCTCGAATGGGCATACCTCGTATTTTGTTTCGATATGCGGCTTTTGCTGACTGTAACAACTGACAGTAGTAAGCTGCATTCACTGTTCGTTATTAATCACTTTCAATAACCTTTCAAACGGCACGGATGTTGTCATCTGTATGAATTGTCCTTGAGCGTCGATCATGACTTTCGTTTTTGATACCTTCTCGCCCACTTTTAAATTCTCTGGCCCACATATGCATACGATTCTGAGACTGTGTATCATCACTAAACTGTTACTTCAACCGAGAAAACATTTCCGAGAGTTTAACGTCTTCATTTGTTAAAAACTTTATAATTATCCATTGCGCAACTGACGTATGTACCTCTTGCTCACTCATGTCTGTACTGACGACAAAGTCGAGCGCGACCGCTACCCAAGCCAATTCCCCTACTCTTCATAAACCAAACAACAGCCACGCACAAGATTATCTAGCTCGCAACTTATTGCTCAGAAAAAAAGTAAAATTACCGTTTGTATTTGATTCACACTCGTATATAATTAAACAAATAAGTAAGTAAATACAATAGGTTTGTACATTAATTTAGATGTAAAGTTGGTGTATCAGAAACTTACAATTTTGATCAAATTTATTCGTAAGCTTTGCTATTCGATCGGATATCAGTTCAACATTCCATTGAAGGTGAAGGTCTGAGATGGAGTTTATTTTGAGATGTTTGTAGCTTCCTCCAAGGTGGCAATTGGCACAGTCTCCCCACACTTGGCAACCATAAAGCGATATGGATTGAAATATCACCTTATGAATTATAATCTTATTGGATCTGTTCAGCATTGACTTCCTGTTTATGAATGGGTAAAGCATCTTAATGGCAATACCTATCTTATTTAATACAATTGAGATATGATTCTTAAGTGTTAATTTTACATCCAAATAAATTCCCAGATACTTCGCATTGGTTTTTCAGCCCACAGTTACTCTACATACGTTACGTGGATTGCTGGGTAAATAACAACTCTTTTTTTTCGACTGAGAATGATCGGTTGCACTTTTTCAGCATTAATTTGTATTTTCCACTTATTTAGGTATTCGGCATATATACATACTCACTGCTGAGAGCAGACTTAAGAGGAGAAAACGCCTGTGTTATCGGCATAAATAGACAATTCACACTCTGGATGCATAGGAAGGTCAGAAATGTATACGATGTGTGATACCGGACCAAGGACAAAGCCCTGTGTTGTAGTAATTATGCTTTTCCATTGGCATAGTCTATAAAGGCTCTGTTGGTCAAAAAGCTTTGTATTGTCTTGGCTAAATACAGGGGGAATCATCCAAGCCTAATCATTTTGTATACGATGCCATTATGTCGAACAAGAGGAAGGAGAGCGTTGCGCTTGAGAGGCATACTATATCTGAGGAAGTGAAATCCTCTCCTCGTTGAGAAGCCACCACCATTTGGAAGATGTTCGATCTTTGGCTGATTTATCTCTTTCACTGATCGCCGTGCTAAAACGCAGGCGGTCTGGCGCATTGGAGATATCACTATCATAGAGAATTCGTTTGTCCCTGGCACCACGGAGAGCGTGGTAAATAATCGAGACTCGATACACGTCTTGGATAAGGCCTTTTTGGTCCAGGAAAGCGAACGCTTCTGCAGGAATAAACCCATTCTGAAACGTATTCTCCAGATACATATCGTTGGGATAGAATGCTCCCGAAAGAAGATTATTGTCACTGAACATTGCCCTTGCTGTATGACCACGAATAATTTTAATAATGAAATTGTCTATCCTATTTAACCCTGTTTTGTTATATAGGATTTTGTTGGGATAGAATTTTTTGTATTGCGACTCTGGTGTTCTATACAGTCCGAGGCAGGAACGCAAACACTGCCCTTCAAACACACGAAACTTTTCCATATAAAGTGGAGATATATTATACCATACTGGGCGGCCATAAACTAAAACTGGTCGGATGAATGCCGAGTACGAAATTATTTTAAATCTGAGGTCAAGAAGACTACTCCGGAATAGACTTCTTGTCATAAATTATGCGCTTTTAGCTGCGGAGAGGGACGCTGCTATGTGCTTGTCAAAATATAAATACTAGTCTAGCCAGATGCCAAGGTATCTAACTACAGTTTTCACTTGCAGTGGAAGGTTATTGTTATCTACAAAAGGGTTGCGTTACGACCCCGGTATTGGAGATCAAACTCCTCCCGATAAACTGGTGGGGAGTAATATATGTACCAGACATGGGAACTAGATCCTATCAACTCCCCAACACACCGTTTGTTTCACTGTCAATTGTCCACCAATAAAACGCACTCCAAGCAAACAGCCACATGAAAAGTCACGTAAGTTACTTAGTTGATTAGTGTTCTTTATTTTTATCTACAATATGGCATCGGCACATGCGCTTAAAACTGGGAGTTCACAATGTTGCGATGGCGCCTGCACTCCTTCGAGATCGTGGAAAGTTTTAATACAAACTTCACTTAAAAAGAACAACGGATTTCTTGACTTGCCGATTAAAAACGAAACACTGTATTACAACTCGCACTCTGGAATCGCGTATCTTGACCGTGTTAAGAACTTGACCACTTTGTAACGCAGCTGGTGAAAAGGGTAACGTTAAGCGGCGCGACTGTCCGCTGTGGTGATAGAAATCTGACTCCTCGATGCAATCCACATCCATCAGATTCAACGGTGGTGGATCACATCGATGTGGGAGGAGCGAACAGGCTCAACTTGGCGACGGCCAATGAGCGATCACAAAGGAATTAAATGGCAGGATTTCCCATGTGCCCGTATAGGACAAGTACGATGCCCCTTAGCCTGCGTATCGACAACGAACGATACCGCACCTATTCAAACAGATGTACGAACAACAAGGGGCTGCAGGCATTGTGCTTATGTAATGCCGTTGTAGGCGATACACTCTTCGGTGACGATAAGTCGACCGAAGGTTTGGGGTTTGTTTGATTTAGCCGTATGGCTCTGATGCTCTAGAAAGGAAGATATTTTGTTGGCATTAAGTCAACAGAAATCTTGCCGACGGTGGCAAAGGGTCAGGCTGGATGTTATCTTATTTGGGTTAATATGCTGGTACATGGATATGGTGGTGAGGAATTTGGCACCCATGGGAACCATGGACCAGCGTTGGTAAGCAAAACAAACACAGTGCGATACTGCGTGTTTACTTTGATTTCCAGAAGGGTCATCATATAGCATGAACGTGGGTATGATTGCCTAAGCAGCGATCCTATTCATGCCCAAATTCCATGATCGGTTTATAGCCGATAATGGGAAATTGGTTGCAGCTATTGCGACCCTAAAGATACGGGGGCTATATTTAATTATGGAATGGTAGGGGAACTATCGGCTGCAGCTGTGTCAACAAGTACGTTGGTCGATGTGTCTTCTGGCCCAACGGATTGTTGTTTGGACTATCGACCGATGGTCCAGCCGATAATACGAGGATGGACATGTCATTCACCTGTGTGAGAAAGTGCTTCTCAGCAATGCGCATTGACATGTTCGGGAATTAATATCGGTTACATGAAGAGGTAACCGAATTAGATTTCGGAAACATGATGCGTTGGATGCAAGCATGCCCCGGGGTGGAAGTTTGATGCCACGGTAAGATGGGCAGCAAAAGTACTACCTATCCCAAAACCCGGCAAACCGAAGAACAGCCCCGAAAGCTACAGATCTATTAGGCTACTTACCTGTCTGAGTAAGTTCTTAGAAAAACTCATTAAGGACAAGATTGCTCGTTTCGTGGAAGCCAATAACATCTTACCAAACTTTCAGTTCGGTTTCCGTAGTGGTCACAGCACAATCCACCAAGTCTTGCGCATTAAAAAACACATAGCTGGTAAATTCATCGACACGGAGTCAACGGGACTGGTTCTTCTAGACATCGAAAAAGCTTTTGATACGGTATGGCACGATGTCTTGATTTATAAGCTACTAAAACTTAAGCTGCCAATACCGCTTATCAAAATTATCTAGAGTTTTCTTCGTGCGAGAAAATATGTTGTGAGTATAGGGACCGACATATCTTCTACTCACCGATTCCACTATGGTGTACCCTAAGGCTCGGTTCTTGGTCCCATATTATTCACATTGTTTGTCGCAGATTTACCATGTCTAGGGGAAAACATTCAGGTAGGTATGTTTGCCGATGATACGGCTATTTTCCCCTCGGGTGCCCATTCACTAACAAGTGTTTGCAAGCAGCTCTTGACAAACTAGCAGTATGTTACAAGAAATGAAAATAAAAATAAATGGTAATAAAACACAAGCTGTCTTGGTTTCGAGATGTAGGAAACCCTGATATCTACCAAATGGCATTAAACTCAACAGGTGTGCAGTTGATATTGATTGGTCCGAAGATTGTAGTTAACTAGCTATTATTCTAGATAATATACTTATCTTCCAAAAACACCTCACTACCACAATTGACAAAATAAACAAAGTCGTAAGAGTTCTGTATCCATTAGTGTGTAGAAAGTCAAAGTTTAGCCTCGAAAATAAAATCATAATTTTTAAAACCATTTTTCAAGCTATACTCCTGTACGGCGCCCCTGTATGGTGTAATTGTGCTCGCACACACAAAATAAAATTGCAAAGGTATCAAAATAAAATACTGAAAATGTTGCTGAATTTGCCATGGCATTATTCGACACGTAAAAGATGTGAAATTTATTAATGACCGAATGTCTGTGCTAAAAATACAGGGCCCATGGTACAATTATGTATTTATAAACGTACACGCCCCAAACAGAATCTACCCACGGAGAAACGAAGGACACGTTCTACGAGACCCTAGAGAGGAAGTATTTGATTGAATCTCATCATTCGATGTTAGAATCCTCCTCGGGGACCTCAATGCGAAAATTGGAAAGGCAGATATCTTCCACCCAACTATAGGTAAAGAAAGTCTACACGACGTTTCAAATGATAATGGAATCGAATTATCACGTTCGCAGCGTCAAAAGATCTGTTAGTGAAACGCACAATGTTAAAGCACACGCAAATTCATAAAGCCACATGGATATCACCCGACGGCGTAACGCTTAGCCAAATAAACCACTTCCTCATAGACAAAAGACACCACTCGAATATCCTTGACGTAAGATCATATAGAGGTAAACTAAAAGACCTGCGCAAAGGGGCTGAATAGGTTCAAGACGAACTAACGAATAGATTTAGCATTCTAGAGAATGGGATCAGTGAGGAACAGGAAGCCAATATTGTGGACACTAAATGGACATCGATCCGGCACAAACAAAGAGCCAAAAGGTATTAGGATATAAGAAAACAATTAAGTCCAGGCCTTGGTTTGACGATGAGTGCAGGGCGAAGATCGAACAACGTAAACGCCTCAGAGTGATCCACGCATGGGAGAAGACTCGTATCGAAAAAATCCTAGAAAATTCTAGAGCAAAGAACATCAGAGGTATGTATGCCTGCATAAATTCAATTAGAAATGGCCACCGAGGGAGAGCCAAAATAATTCGAAAGGCAAACGACTGCATGGTCACAGAAAAAAACAATATCCTTACAATATGGAAGCAGCACTTTGAAAACCTGCTCAATGTACGCACCCATCAACCACGAATAAACGCACTAGGCGTACATACAGCCGAGCCTCAGATCCCAGAGCCCTCTTTCGACGAAGTTGTAGGCGCAATAAACCGATTGAAAAACAACAAAGCTCCCAGAGTCGACTGCATACCGGCAGAGCTTGTGAAGCATCAAGGAGAGCCAGCCGCTGGAAAATTACAGAGGAATATCATTGCTCCCAACCGCATATAAGATATTAACAAATGTCATTCTGGCGAGACCAAACCATACGCAGAAGAAATACTGGGAGACTATCAATGCGGATTCTGGAGGAACCGGTCAACAAGCGACCAAATGTTCACAATATGGTAACCGCTGGAAAAGAAGTGGGAATACGGAGAGACGGTTCACCAACTGTTCGTTGACTTCAGAAAAGCCTACGACTCAGTCGCAAGGCAAAGACTCTTCCATATTGAAGTTGAGGTGGGAATCCCAAAAAATATGCCGCCCTCATTCAAATCTGCATGAACCAAAACAAAGGGCGAGTTAGAATAAAAAACCACCTCTCAGAACCATTTGAAATCCGGGACGGACTAAAGCAGGGGGATGGCCTCTCACCACGTCTCTTTAACCTTGTCCTGGAGTATGTCATCAGAAAGGTACAAGACGACAACATGGCCGGATCATCCCTGAACAGGGTCACACAAGTGCTCGTATATGCGGATGACATCGCCGTTTTGGGCGATAATCTAGAAACTGTAAGTAAAAACAGTGAAATCATCATGCAAGTGGCAGAAGAGATAGGCCTAGAAATAAATGAAAACAAAACAAAATACATGATTACGGCGAGAGCAGGTGGAACTCATGGAACACATATAAACCTCAGAGGTAAGATATTTGAAAAAGTTAAAGAATTTAAATATCTGGGAACGATACTGACGGCCAGTAACGAAATGTCGAAGGAAATTAACAAAAGACTACACTTCGGCAACGCTAGTTGGCACGCAGTCAGTAAACTGCTGAAATCCAAACTGCTATCAGGTAACATAAAGCTTCGTGCCCATAGAATCATAAACATGCCGATTATTCTATACGGATGCGAAACATGGGCTCTCACAAAACGGGAAGAAAACAAATTCCGCGTATTCGAGAATAAAGTTTTGAGGGGTATCTTTGGCGGTAAATATGACGAGGAGGAGGGACAATGAAGGAAACTCCATAACCACGAACTAGAAGAGCTATACCGAAAACCTACAATAGTGAGAGTAATCAAGTCGCGAAGATTAAGATGGGCCGGACACGTGGCGCGAATGGGCAACGATAGGACCGTGAGTAGATTTCTTGACGGTAGACCAACGGAAAAGAGACCCGTAGGACGGTCGCGACGGAGACGGGAGGACAATGTTAGGTTTGACCTTGAGAAGATCGAATCAATGGTCGGGCGTGGAAGGAGAGTGTACAGGACAGGGAACGATGGCGGAGTCGAGTCGGTGAGGTCATGAACTTCCGGGTTCCTACAGGCCAATAAATAATAATAATAATAAGTGATATATAGATCGAGAGTTAACGGGTTCTTGTTAGCAGTCGATGGGATATAGGTGGGGAGAAGTGGATAAAGTATGGAAAAACTTGGGCTGGATTCATTAACATCTAGTAAAATGTTACCCCAGCAGTTTGCCCTAAGACAATTATACGACTAATGTCTACAATTTAGATCACCACCAATAATTACTTTGTTTCGAGTGTCGAGTCTATACAATTTATGCAGATCCCGCTTAAAGTAAGTAGATTATTCGGCACATGAACTTCATGAAAACGCTAACGTTAAACCGGTAGAATTTCTTATTGTTGCAGTTCCGCAACATGTATTATACCATTATACATTATACCATTACGGAAAATCACCATTGGCACTGAACGCTGCCAACGACAACTAGCAGATTCATCGGACTGATAACGAGCCCGTTATCAGTAAAATAACACAAAGGAGAACAAAGAAGTTTCATATATTTTACCACTGTACTGTTCTCTCACAGTTTTGTTTTGAACGTTAAAGTTATGATGTTGTTCTGTATACGGTGCCTTCAGCACTTGTTTTTTTATGTCTCAACAGTTTTCTGTAAAATAAAGTTTAAGTTAATGTACTAAAAAATGTTTTTATTGCCAAAATATTTGCTGTGTCCATGGGGATACATTTTGAAAGATTTGCTGGGCAACAACGCCATTATTTGCTGTGCGACGCAGAAACAACCTTCTGCTGTTTCCCAGTTGGCGAACCATCGGCAACATCGGAGTAGCGGTTCCCAGCTGGCGAAACATTAGTTTCGATCCAAAATCAATCAAAACTTCTTCGTCAATTGCTCTTTTTCTAAATCTAAATCACTAGATATGTACTCTGTCTATGAAAATTCTATCGACGTCATTATTATATAAAATAACCGGAAACCTGTGCAATATTAGTCTTAAGATTCAAAAAAGCGGTTTTTTTTATAGTTTTCCCTTAATCATTTATTATTATTATTCATTATATAGATTTAAGATTATACGAGGGTTGCCTCTTATGTTTCGGGATTTGGCAACCCTGGTGTTGCAATCCGGCAATTGACAGCTCTGTCAAGGTTTTGAGGTTATACGCACTCAGAACGTTTTGACATACGAGCGCTATTTGTGTTGTTTACAGTAACTTAAAAGATTCATCTCGGCCCAAAAATGGAATTAAATCGTCAACATTTTCGTGCGATTATTTTTTACAACTTTCGGCGTGGATTAACTCAGCAACAGTGCATGGATGAACTTAATTCAATTTTTGGCGATGAAGCTCCATCAAGGACCAGTGTTTATCGATGGTATGGTGAATTCAATTGTGGTCGTAGTTCACTCCAAGATGAATTTCGTGAAGGTCGTCCAAAATCAGTTGTTGTTCCGACAACCACTGATGCTGTGCGCGAACTGATATTGGAAGATCGTCATGTGACCTATCGTGAGATTGAGACAACCTTAGGCGTTAGTGGGACCAGCATACATTCAATATTGCATAAACATTTGACTGTCAAAAAAATTTGTTCGCGTTGGATCCCACAGAATTTGTCAATCGCCCAAAAAAAGGCTCGTGTCAATTGGTCGAAAGAAATGCTCAAAAAATACGGTCTCAGTGCTTCGAAACACGTCTATGACATCGTGACAGGTGATGAATCGTGGATTTACGCGTATGAGCCCGAAAGTAAACACCACTCGACTGTCTGGGTGTTTCAAGATGAGCCAAATCCAACAAAAGGGGAATATTTTAATGTGTTGGAGATACCTCAATCAGAGTGGCAAAAGTGCTTCGACAATTGGTTCAAACGCATGCAAAAGTGTATAGATCTTCATGGGGAGTATTTTGAAAAACAATAAAGTGATTTTCGATGATCAATATTTGTGTTTGTTCTCTAATCCCGAAATATAAAAGGCCACCCTCGTACTAAAAAATGTTTTTATTGCCAAAATATTTGCTGTGTCCATGGGGATACATTTTGAAAGATTTGCTGGGCAACAACGCCATTATTTGCTGTTCTGTGCGACGCAGAAACAACCTTCTACTGTTTCACAGTTGGCGAACCATCGGCAACATCGGAGTAGCGGTTCCCAGCTGGCGAAACATTAGTTTCGATCCAAAATCAATCAAAACTTCTTCGTCAATTGTTCTTTTTCTAAATCTAAATCACTAGATATGTACTCTGTCTATGAAAATTCTATCGACGTCATTATTATATAAAATAACCGGAAACCTGTGCAATATTAGTCTTAAGATTCAAAAAAGCGGTTTTTTTTTATAGTTTTCTCTTAATCATTTATTATTATTATTCATTATATAGATTTAAGATTATACGAGGGTTGCCTCTTATGTTTCGGGATTTGGCAACCCTAGTGCTGCAATCCGGCAATTGACAGCTCTGTCAAGGTTTTGAGGTTATACGCACTCAGAACGTTTTGACATACGAGCGCTATTTGTGTTGTTTACAGTAACTTAAAAGATTCATCTCGGCCCAAAAATGGAATTAAATCGTCAACATTTTCGTGCGATTATTTTTTACAACTTTCGGCGTGGATTAACTCAGCAACAGTGCATGGATGAACTTAATTCAATTTTTGGCGATGAAGCTCCATCAAGGACCAGGGTTTATCGATGGTATGGTGAATTCAATCGTGGTCGTAGTTCACTCCAAGATGAATTTCGTGAAGGTCGTCCAAAATCAATTGTTGTTCCGAAAACCATTGATGCTGTGCGCGAACTGATATTGGAAGATCGTCATGTGACCTATCGTGAGATTGAGACAACCTTAGGCGTTAGTGGGACCAGCATACATTCAATATTGCATATACATCTGACTGTCAAAAAAATTTGTTCGCGTTGGATCCCACACAATTTGTCAATCGCCCAAAAAACGGCTCGTGTCAATTGGTCGAAAGAAATGCTCAAAAAATACGGTCGCGGTGCTTCGAAACACGTCTATGACATCGTGACAGGTGATGAATCGTGGATTTACGCGTATGAGCCCGAAAGTAAACAGCAGTCGACTGTCTGGGTGTTTCAAGATGAGCCAAATCCAACAAAAGTTGTTCGCGCACGAAGCACTTCCAAGCAAATGGTCGCCTGTTTTTTCGGAAAAACTGGACATGTCGCAACCGTACCACTAGAACAACGCAGAACAGTCAATTCTGAGTGGTACACAACCATTTGTTTGCCAGTTGTCTTCCAAGAAATCAGGAAAACCAACCGCCGAAGACGGATCACTCTTCACCACAACAATGCGAGATCTCACACATCGGCTACGACAACTGCATTTTTGAGCACCCAAAACATCAATTTGATGGGTCATCCGCCGTATAGTCCTGACTTGGCACCGAATGACTTCTTTTTATTCCCGTACGTAAAAAGCAAACTGAGAGGTCAACGTTTTTCGACACCTGAAGAAGCGGTTGCTGCATTCAGAATGCATGTGTTGGAGATACCTCAATCAGAGTGGCAAAAGTGCTTCGACAATTGGTTCAAACGCATGCAAAAGTGTATAGATCTTCATGGGGAGTATTTTGAAAAACAATAAAGTGATTTTCGATGATCAATATTTGTGTTTGTTCTCTAATCCCGAAATATAAAAGGCCACCCTCGTACTAAAAAATGTTTTTATTGCCAAAATATTTGCTGTGTGCATGGGGATGCATTTTGAAAGATTTGCTGGGCAACAACGCCATTATTTGCTGTTCTGTGCGACGCAGAAACAACCTTCTACTGTTTCACAGTTGGCGAACCATCGGCAACTTCGGAGTTGCGGTTCCCAGCTGGCGAAACATTAGTTTCGATCCAAAATCAATCAAAACTTCTTCGTCAATTGTTATTTTTCTAAATCTACATCACTAGATATGTACTCTGTCTATGAAAATTCTATCGACGTCATTATTATATAAAATAACCGGAAACCTGTGCAATATTAGTCTTAAGATTCAAAAAAGCGGTTTTTTTATAGTTTTCCCTTAATCATTTATTATTATTATACATTATATATATTTAAGATTATAGTTGTAAAGGAATTGCTGTCCTAAAACTCTGAAATACTAGTTGTAAAATATAAATGTGTTATCTACCTAATAAAAATTGAATTGAATTTTATATCCGTCTGGAGCCCAAAAAAGGCATTTTTTATGAGGTCGTTTTAAAATAATCTTCTGTTCTGTTTGAATTCAAGTGGGTGAACAATTTAAGGTAATTCTATTAGATAGGCTAATATGTTACCCAGCGCACTCGACATCAAATAACCAGTACTTATGTATGAATAAAGACAACCGACTCGTGTATTCCGAACAACAACAAAAACCGATGCCAACGGAACTTCTAAAGAAATTTATATGTTCGGTGTGAATTTGCTGCTGTTTTCTAAACAGTATGTTGTAAATGGACAAAAACTACGGGTGTGTCTGTTCAGGAATTGACTTTTGTGATTTTCATCACCACTATCATCGGCACTACAACCGGGAACCGGTTGTTAAATTTTCCATAATGATGTGTTTTTTCCGGACAAGGTCATTATTCTTGTGCCAGAGGCTCCCCGACGGGGAATCGAACCCCGGTCTCCCGCGTAGCGGCGGGTATACTAACCACTATACTATCGAGGAGCCCAGCAATATTATCTACTTAATACAAATTGAATTGAATAAAGTTGAAAAGCATATTGTAATTATTTTCCTAATAAAATGCATCTTTATTATTCACGAAAAGACTATTTTTAAATGAAAATATCAACCCAAACGTGCCTTTAATACTCACATTGTGGTTGACTTTGACCCGCAGCCAAAAAAAAAGGTTAGGGTGCCCTGCAGTAGCTTATATCGCAATTGACTACTCGAAGATGTTTTATACCTTTGGATTGAATATTTGACGTTTAGGACCCGTAAACTGAACATGTATCTGCTGTGGCATATTGGGGATCAAGTCGTGGGCAATAGAGGGATGAAATTCAGGCTCATTTTTATCAAACCTATCATGGTCGTCAGTTTTAATGGCTGTTATACACACAATAAATTCTGCAATTTGCCTATAATTTGACAAGCCATTGAAGCTAAATAATTTTTTGGGTGGGGAAAGGAAAAGAAAAAAACAAACAAATTGAAACAGCTTCATAAGTATGAGATCTGTATAAAACAATGAAACATTTCACGATGGTTTAATCAGACCTGCATATTCAATTTATCAGGATTATCTCTACCAACAATTCTAATTCTACCAACATTCTAACCAATCAATTTATAATAAATAGCTTCTAATTCTTTTACAGAAGCTTGGCAGCTCGAAATTCATCCGGAAAACCAGAAAATGAAGAATTTTGCACAGTTTGCTTCAGCCGACTTGATTTGGGGGAGTTTAAAACGTAAGCGCTCTAACGACATCATATTACTTTCACAGGCTCTCATCAATCTTTCTCATAGGTGTACACAATGCTCCATTTGCTCCAAATTTGTGTGCCGTGGCGGAAACAAATGCTCTGAATGGTTTCCGAAAGAGGGGGAATGGAAATGTAGATTATGTAGCGGTAATCACACATCAGGCTGGATTGAAGACCATTATGGATTAAAGAAAACCACTCAACAATCTTATCAGCCCCCTCTGCGAGCTAGGAGTGAGATTTACATTCCCCTTTGTGATCCTAGTGACTCGGCATTTTTATGTAGTGAGTGATATCAATCGCATCCAATCTCATATTAAATTGTTTTTGATTATAATATTGTAGACTTTGAGAGCATCAGCGAGGCGCCATCGTCAATGAGCGCTGAACAAAAGTACCAGATACGTGAATACATCGAAGAAGTGATGGAAGATATACTTGGAGGAACTTTGGAAACCACACCGGTTGGACCACTCTCAAAAAGCGATCACTGTAAGTTTCGATTGCCTTTGTTTTTCATTATTTTCATTATCTATCCCTTGGGACGATAACACCTGATACTCACTTTGTAGGAACTTTATTTTAAAATTTTCTAACGTCGCTTTGATACGAGCTCATGACTTTACAAGGATTTCATGACATTACACCTGAAGGAAGAGACAGGGCATTTACTGTAATGTTTTATATGAAACACTTCTTATTGCCTATTCGCAGGGGCAAACGAAAGAAATGACAAAAGTTTTACTATCAGTTAGTGATGAAAAATACTTTTCGTATCGCTGTTTGTTCGAATTATAATACTCCTACTAAACTTTTTAGTACTGCTCAAAGCATAAAAATGAAATTACGTGAAGGGGCTGATAATGTTGTACGGTTCAAAAATGTGCTTTAGGACAAATCACATATAATGATTATCCAACCGCATTGCCTTATGTTTCACACCTCACCGTAATGAAGTGTTTTGATTCATTAAAAAGACAACCACCCACCTGTTGACATAAAACATCAAATGAAGGTTGATCAAAAGCAATGAAAATGCAATAATTTTTGACGTTGTAAATTGGTCAAGTGAAAGGAATCGAAGGATTGGAGAGATTCGAATTTAGCAAAAGAAACAAGACTATCCCCCGATGGGGAATAAATATAAAATAATTTGTTTTACTGGAGCATATTGTCATATAATATTTTCTTCTATTCGCTGGCAAATGCCGCCACTAGTTGGACACAATTTGAATAACTCGAATTTTGCCATGAGATGAATAATTGGAATTTAACGATGAAAACATAGGCGAAACCTATCCTCTTCGTTATAGTAGTTGATCATCTGATCATGATGATCGAGTTAAGGTTGACCTTGTTTCTAATAACTAAGTTCATTACATATTTTACAAACTAGCTTACATATTGTTGCGAGCTTAGGGTTCGCTGGAATAATTATTTTAATAAATAAGAGCCGTTAAATCGATTCTCTTTGCAAACACTTTATTAATCTGTTAATAACAACCGTTTCTTGATACCTCGCTTCTTTACTTATCGCTTCCGTACTTATCGCTTCCTTACTTATCGCTTGCTTACTGCTTACTCACTCCCTGATCTGCGTGCGACGTATTTATGCCGTTTCCTCATTCTGATTCGGCGTTTTGTTTCCGTCCGTTCCATAGCCTCGAATTTTCGACTACCCATCGTCTCCAGTTTTCCAGTACTTTCTAGAATATTCTAGTACTTTGTTTTGGACTTTCTAGAATATTCTAGTACTGATTGTTATATGCGTCACACTACCCTCCACCTAGATTAGTTCGTCCCGAACTAAGTTCACTGGTCTTCTGGGTTAACAAAAAGTCGCCAGTCGGTCACGATGCACCACTTTCATCTTGGCGTTCGGTCTTCGCTGAATCCTATAGACAACGTCGTTAATCCTTGTGAGAATCTTATACGGCCTATCCCAATGTTGCTGCAACTTCCCTTTTGCCTATGAGGGTTATAAAGCCACACATTATTGCCTGCATTAAATGCGGATGCGTTGGCTCGAACGTCGTACCTTGTTTTCATCCTGTCACTTGATACCTTGAATTGCTTTCGAACCAAATGATGAATCTCATCGAGGCGATTTCTCCATTCGGCTGCATAGTCTTCAGTCTTATCTATGGCGTCTGGAGTTATCCCGAACCGCAGATCGCCTGGTAATCGTATCTCTCGTCCAAATATAGTTCTTGCTGGAGAATGGCCTGTCGTATCGTGATCAGCTGATCTATAACTCAGGAGAAAGGTTTGTACATATTTGTTCCAATCTCGTTGGTGATCACTAACGACCTTCGATAAGTGCTCTTTCATTGTTCGGTTGAACCTTTTGACCATTGTCTAACTGCGGATGTAAAGGTGTGGTCCTGGTTTTCCTTACGCCCAGTGCCACACAGATGCCTTGAAATATCTGTGATTCGAAGTTTCGGCCTTGATCGGAATGAAGCTCACAGGGAACTCCATATCTGCTGATCCAATTATTGATTAGCTGCTCAATGACGGTTGTTGCTTCTTGGTTTGGAATTGGAAGGACTTCCACCCACTTGCTGAAGTAATCCATGATGACCAACATGTATTTGTTGTTGTCGTTGGTTTTTGGAAATGGTCCTGAAATATCAACCGCAATTTGCTCGAAAGGGGCACCCACGTTGTACTGCTTCATAGCGCACCTTGGTTTTACTGTTGGTCCTTTAGTCGCAATGCAAGTCGTGCACTTCCTACACCAAGACTCGACGTCATCTCTCATGTGAAGCGAGTAGAAGCAAGATCGTAATTTTGAAGTGACTTATTAACTCCCAGATGTCCACCGGAGGCCCCATCGTGCATCTCTGTTAGGACATCCTTCACTTTTAATGGTGGGACTAGAATCTGCATTCGATGAGATTTGCCGTCCGCGGCTTCCCATTTACGCTTTAGAATACCATCTTCCACCAGCAACGAATTCCATTGTGCCCAATATGCTTTAAATGTTCCACTCTTGTCGGAAATATTGTTCCAAGTTGGCCGCTCGTTCTTTTCTTTGTGTTCCAGGATTAGCGACATTTCTTCATCCTGAAGTTGAGCTGCGCGTATAGCATCACTCGTCCACCCATCTAGTACTTCTACTTGTACATTTCGCAGGTCGTACGCCTCTTCTTTCTCTTCCGCTCTATGACAATGTTTACAATCTGGCTTACATGGTCTTCTTGATAGAGCATCAGCGTTATTATGCACCTTCCCTTGACGGTAGGAAATTTGGAATTCGTACGTTTGAAGTCGTTCGATCCATCGAGCTATTTATCCTCCCGGATTCTTAAAATTTAACAACCATTTCAGGGCGGCATGATCCGTTCGAAGGTGGAATCGACGTCCGTAGAGGTACTTATGGAGATTTTTAACGGCTTCTATGACAGCCAGCAGTTCCTTTCTTGTTGCGCAGTAGTTTCTCTCTGGCTTATATAGAACTCGACTATAATATGCGACAACTCTCTCTTTACCATCGACTTCCTGTGAAACCACTGCTCCGATTCCTGTGTTACTTCCATCAGTATCCAATATAAATGGGCGATCCGATCTTAGGAATGCCAATGTTGGAGTCTTACATAATTCGGCCTTCAATGTGTTGAATGCTGCCTCACACTTTTCTGTCCAAATGAATTTCTTGTCTTTACCAGTTAGTTCAGGTAGGGTTTTAGCCACGTTGGCGAAGCCTTTAACAAACCATCGGTAATATGTGGCTAATCCCATAAAGCTTCTTAACTGTTGCTTATCTTCTGGAGTAGGCCACTATTTGGACAGCTGCTATCTTATCAGGATCCGTTTGAGCTCCTGCAGATGAAACGATGTGTCCCAGGAGTTTTACTCTCCTTTGGAAGAGTTCACATTTGACGAATTGAGCTTTAAGTTGGCCTGTCTTAGTCTTTCGAAGACGGAGCGCAGATTATTGATGTGTTCTGGTAAATTCCTTCCAACAACGATGATATCGTCCAAGTACACAAGACACGTCTTCCATGTAAGTCCCCGTAGAACACATTCCATCAATCGTTCAAACGTTGCTGGAGCATTACACAATCCAAAAGGCATCACGTTGAATTGGTAAAGTCCGTTTCCAGTAGTAAATGCTGTCTTCTCCTTGTCCTCCTCCTTCACTTCCGCTTGCCAGTAACTGCTTTTTAGGTCCAATGTTGAAAACCACTGAGCTCCAGAAAGGGTATCTAGTGTGTCGTCGATTCGAGGAAGAGGATAACTGTCTTTCTTCGTAAAGTCGTTTAACCGGCGGTTATCGGCACAAAATCTAGTTGTCACATCCTTCTTCTTGACGAGCACTACCGGCGAAGCCCCTGGGCTCGATGATTTCTCGATGACTCCTTGCTCTTCCATCTGGCGAATCATGTTGCCTACATCTGATTGTTTGGCCAACGGTAGTCGACGAGGTGGCTGCCTTATTATAGGTCTTGATTCACCCGTGTCAATGCGATGTTTAACTATACCGGTGCGTCCGAATTTATCATTTCCTGTCACAAAAATATCAGAAAAATCGTGCAGGAGTGATTTTACGCTTGCCTTTTCTCTGTCTGTTAATCCGATTTTCTGGGGCATCAGCCTATTAACCACAGAGGATGCACCAGAGGGCTGTTGAATTGAATGGTCCTCTCCCCTAGTCTGAATTGAGCTTATCATTGATACGGGTGCACATTCTGCGATTACCTCTCCTTTTCTTATTGCCACCGGCTCCTTGGGCGCATTTAGTACTCTGGCGGGTACGATGTGCTTCTTCGCATCGATAAGGGCTTTCCCAACAAGGATGTTCCCCTTACGCTGATTTTGTACAGTTTCGGTGATATAAAATCGATTGTCACCGGGATCACTCTGGAGACTGGTCCAAATTACCGAGCCTGAACGAGCTGGGATCTCATTCTCCTCACGCACATAGCATTTCAGTCTTCGCAATTGTTCGTCGTGCAGTGTAATAGCAACCTCCAAGTTACCAATTCGCAGTGTTCTTTGACCGATATCTAGAACAACTTGATGCTCCTTCATGAAATCCATTCCAAGAATGCATTCGTCCGTAACATCGGCAACCAAAAATTGGTGGGAGATGGAAATATTGCCCAGGACTATTATGCTCTCGACTTCTCCGTAGACTGTAGAGCATTCTCCTGTGGCAGTCCTCAAAGCGTATCTTCTATTTTTATTAAGGGCTATTTTGCAGACGACATCCGGCCGAATTATGGATCTTGTTGCTCCAGTGTCGATTGTCACTGTTGTGTCCTTGCATTAACGATCGTAGTTATAACCAAACTTCGGTTATCCCGTTGGAGTTGTGATACAGTTACGATGCTGGGGCTGCACATTCCACCAGGCGACTTTCGCCCCATAAGGTCTGCCCTTACAAGTTTCCCGAGCTATTGACCTCAGGTTGATCCGTTGATAATCTCCTCTTATGATTAGCGCATGAACAACAATTTTCAATTGACGTTTCATTCATTCGTCGATGTTTCCTACAGTCAACAGAGATGTGGCCAACTTCGCCGCAGGTCCAACACTTCATATCAGGTCTCGGGATTCTCCGTTGTACATGCCCGATTCTTTAGCAGGAACATTCCTGGACGGACATTTCTCGGACTCTATATGTATTCCTGGTAGCCAGTTTAGCAGATTCATATGCCAATCCGAGCGCCAGTATTTTATTAGTTGTCTTCTTTCCCGCCAAACGAACGGCTTGTTGCAAGTCCCGATCTTGGAGTGCATTTATAAATGCATCCATTGCTACCTCGTTCAGAAATTCCTTAGTCATATTTGAATAAGACCAGTTTGCCAATCGCTCAATGTCTGCCTGCAACAGTTGAAGATTTTCTCCAGGTTTCTGCGTTCTACTCCGTAGTTGCAGGCGGTAGACCTGCTGCATGTGGTTGTCTCCATACCTAGCTTCAAAGCCGACTCTTACCTCTTGAAAATCTGTTTGCTTCTCTGCTGGCATGGTTTGTAGCAATTCTGCAACCGCCCCGCGGAGTGACAAGATTGGCGATGTTTACTTTTGCTCATCCGACCACTTATTATAATTGGCCGCAGCGTCAAACTGACGTATAAATACGTAGAAGGGTCCCGTTCCATCGAAAGTTAGCGGTTGTATCCTTGTATCTTTGTGGTCATGTTGATTGCTAGGCGATGTCTTATTTTTCTCAACACACTCAACTCTCTTTTCGATTCGCATTATTTCATCGGTGATTTTTAGATCCAGATTTTCTACTTCGTTTCGAATTTTTGAGTGAATTTCTTCCTTAAAGTGTTGAAAATTACATTTCATCCACTGCGTTTGGGCATCCAATTTTGCATTCAGATCTGCAGCTTGCGCGTCCAATTTTGTGTTAATGTCTGTAGCTTGCGCGTCCAATTTTGTCATCATCACACTGAACATCTCCGAAATGTCCAACTGTGGCGAACTCTTCTCCGTTACATTGGCACCATCTTGACTCGCTGTTTCTTCTCCATCCGGACAGTCTGGCACAATCGTAAAAACATATGTGTCGAAGTCCCAAATCCTGCACATGTCGATAGTCCACGAAAGACTACGGGAAAACGAACCAGGTAAGATCAGCTGGATAGTAGGTGATATCAAAGAGGAAACAACATCGGATAACGACGAACAAAACACAGTGAAGAAACTGATGCACGAAATTGAAGCCATGAAGACAAAACGGGAAAATCGAGTTCATTCGAGCAAATGAACGAAGGGAGGAGACGCCTGATGACTACGTGCCACAGAGAAAAAAACGATATGAAGGACTGGATATATGGTGACGGATGTGGCCGGGATGCTCCTCGGCCCTACGAATACAGCGGGACTATACTCCACTGTATATGTAAGAAGAGCCCGCGAAATTAAAGGCGTCTACCAACTAGATGGAAGACTGGTCATGATGGCAGCCATCAGTAAACTGGCAGGAGCACCAAAAGGTGCATGGGGGTCCTTCACTCATCATTACAGGAATTTCTATGCGATTTACTAAATAATTTCTCGACGAAAGATGATACAGATGATCTGATCTGCATGAACGTTTTTTTTTTTTATTTATTACACTTCACTCGGGAGAAGCGAACCTATAGCGCCGAGTGGGCGCCCCGCGGTACCTCCAAATAGCTGTTGCAGTTCTTTTTGAACAGTTGCAAGGTGTAACGCTTCGGGAGCACTCGCGCGAGAAGAGAGTTCCACATCTGCCCCGCTCTGTAATAGAAGGAGTTCTGATGGAGGGTTCGCGCCGTCGGGAGATGAACCGCAAACTGGTGCGATCCATCGGATTGTCTTGTGGAGCGCATATAAACCGAATTGCATGTAACAATACCACGAATCTCCGAAGAACAGTACCCGTGATAATATCTGTAAAACAAACAGAGGTCGGCTACGCGCCTTCGATGTGATAGCGGCTGTAGTCCCGACATCAGCGCTGAGTCCCCGATCAGGCGGATCGCTCGTCTCTGTATGCTCTCAAGTAGGCCGAGCTCCTAACATGAGAGCAATATTCGAGCGCGGGTCTAATTTGAGATTTATATAGGAGAAGAAGTTTGGCCGGAGTAAAATATTTCTTGACTCTAAAAAGATAGCTCAGTTTTCTTGAGGCTGACCTGGCGATGCTCGACACCGACCAATTTCAAACTTTCCCCGGCCGCGAGGGCCCGGTCATTTGTCATCAGCTGTGGAATCGATGATCCACTTTTCTTTGTGAATGTTGTATATTGTGTCTTCGTTGCATTGAAGTCGACGAGATTGGCCCTTCCCTACTGCAGGACCCTATCTAGATCCTGATTCAAAAAGTCAATCTGTCTATATCTCACCTGATGCGACATAGATGCACCAATAGGCCGAACACTCGAAAAGGAGGAAACAAGCGTACTATCATCCGCAAAACTGAAGACGTGTTATCCGATGTCTCCAACAAATCTTTTATGTGGAGGAAAAATAAGGTTGGAGCCAAAATAGAACTTTGGGGCACATCGGAATTAACAGGATACAATTCTGAACACTCGTCGTGCACAAAATCCGAATCGATGGATTTTCGAGGAAGCTCTTCGTCCAGTCGCAAAGCTGTTGGAAAAGTCCATATGAACGAAGTTTGGTTAGCAATGCCCCGCGCCAGACGCGGTCAAAAGCCTTGGAGATACCCAATGCTGCCCTTGAGTCACCATGCCGCTCAATCGCAGATGTCCATATATCGATTATAAGTGTCAAAAGGTTTCCCGTGGACCGCTTGCCACGGAATCCGAATTGACGATCATTCCATTGCACTCCAAATATTTATTTAACTCGACATTGATGACCTTTCTTAATAATAATTTTCAATGTAATTTTGTGGGAGACACTTTTTTATCCTGCATGCAACTCGAGCGAGTTTCCAGCAGGTAGGAAGGTCCTTCGTTCATAAAATAAGCGAAAGAGTCTGCTAAGAATTTGCGATAGTTCTGGAGCACAGTTCTTAAGGACTATTGCTGGTATTCCGTCCGGACCGGTTCCCTTCCTACAGTCCAGTCCACGTAGAATGCGTTGAATAGTACGTGGGCAAAACCTCACATCCCACATCGAAGACCGTACCGGTGCGATCACGGGTGGCTCCAAAACACCGTCATCGAGGTTGGAATTCGGGGGAAATAAATTCGCGAAAACATTTGCTGTATCCTTCGAATAACTAACGTCCCGCTGTCCTTCACCAAAGGAGGAAAAGAGGAGGAAGCGAAATTAATGCTGACAGCCCTCGCCATTGACTATAAGCGACGCGAACCAGTTGGGCACTCAAGAAGTTTATTGGTCACTCGGTCGTTGTAGGCCTTTTTCGCAGTATCAATCGCCTGGTTTCACGCATTTCTGATTCTAACAAAATTCATTCTGTTAACATCGGTGGGGGTTGAGTGCTTTTTTCCACTGTAATCTGATCGCATTTTTTATCAAACGAAGGTTTATCAGACGAATTTCGTTTGGTGGAATGCGGAATGTAAATCTCCACCCCGAGAAGAATAATCTCCGTGGCCGATTCCACGCATGCGTTAACATCGGAGTCTCCAAAGCACACCTCCTACCATGGATAGGATGCCAAGAAATCTCGCAAATCATCCCAGTTGGCAGCCCTGTGGCGTTTGTAACAGATACACACACAATACGTAAGCAAATAGTGAAGAACACCGAACGAAAATCGAATAAGAAAATGCATCAGAGCCAAATCCACATCAGTCGAATGTACTTGAGTTTAGAAATCGAATTCGTACACACGGCGGTGGCCTGGTGGGTTGCGCTTTGGTTCAATTTTTGGTGATTCTAACTGTCATAGCGTCGGGTCGAATCACACGTTCTTCACTATCATTCCAAACGCTATAATAGGTGACTATGATGTGATCTGTGTACACAGCACACACTTTCCCGTAGTAAAACAGTTCTTCACGACACGATCACGGCTTCCGCTAGAGCACCGACATACTCGCCTGCTCCGACGATCTCTCGCTAGCTCGTTCCTCACTCCCTCGTTCGCACACGAAGCTGATCGTAACAAAGTTACTGAGGATGGTGTAGTGTGGCATTTGTAACAGATACACACACAATACACAAGCAAATAGTGAAGAACACCGAACCAAAATCGAATAGGAAAATGCATCAGAGCCGTATACCATAGCGATAACATAACAATTCCACATCAGTCGAATGTACTTGAGTTTAGAAATCGAATTCGTACACACCGCGGAGGCCTGATGGGTTGCGCTTTGGTTCAATTTTTGGTGATTCTAACTGTCATAGCGTCAGTTTGAATCACACGTTCTTGACTATCATCCCAAACGCTATAGCCCCATACCTCCATATATGGCGAAGCTGCCTAGGTCGGTTATTCGCTTGAGTGGTCCGAGTTTCCCAGTGGCGCAGCAATCTCCACGGTATAAATGCTCGGTTCGGATGTCAAAAACAGATCCAGGATGTTTGTATAATCCCCTCGTATATCCGACACTCGTTTAGGTTCATCCACGAGCTGAGTCAAATTGCGGCTAACAGCAAACATCTCAGCCATCCTCCCAGCCTCGTCGGTTCTGTTAGAATGCATCAACCAGCCGGAATTGTGTACATTAAAATCGACGAGGGCGACCGTTTCAGCAGCCGGGTGGTTCATTTGTATCCAATCGGCAGTACGTAAAAGATCTTCGGGGAGCGGTAAAGACAACAAAGAAATTTAACGGAATTCCTCAGCACGACCCTCAACCATATGATGTCCATATTATAGCGTTCCAACGCCTCCGTCCTCTGGCAAGCCAGATCGGACCCCATGAAGACGCAGACTCCGCCCTTAAAACGGAATCTCGGATGCAAGTCGTATCCTAAGTACCGAAGATGTGTCGAATCGGTTGACGAATCAGTTGTCGAATCAGTTGACGGGTCGGCTAGGGCAAGGATATCAGGTTTCGCTGTTTGCAAATATTGGTGGACGGTGTTTAGATTCGTATAGGTGAAACCCATGCCACAAAATGCCGTTATCACTCAAACGTCAACCAGGCCGTGAGAACGAGCCCAATTATGCGATGACGAATTTCTTAAAGCTCGGTTATTTATCATGATATCTGCATGATGTTCGCAGTGACGTAACCCCCCCCCCCCCCCCCGGCGGGAAATCCGAATGGGAAACTAGTTTACCTCCGGACGTCCTTATCTTAGAAGGTACCATCATGACTTGTCTCCGTTTCAGTCCGGATCATCAGCTATACATCCTAAACATAGTCGAAGATTTCTCCCGACGATATCGCGGCATGTACAACGTAACGGTATCTCACATTGGGACCGACTACCACCTAAACCAACCTTGTCTTGAACCGGTCCATCAGCCAAGCTTCGAAAGATAGTTCGGGATTCCCCCCGACCATTTCATGGAGGTTATAGCTTGAAGGGGTGGTATTTTACCGGGCGGCAGGGGGTTGGAACCCCACCTACCACTCGGGGAAGGAAAAAGCTCTGTACCATCACGATAACGCACCGCCACTCACGTCCCTGAAAGCGATGGCCAAATTGAAGCATTACGATCGAATCGGTTCCTCGCCCACCATATTCTTCAGACTTGGTTCCCAGCGACTATTATCTGTTTCTTAACCTCAAGCGGTGGTTCCGGTGAAAGGGATTCAGATCGAATGAGAAAGTCGTAGCGGAAACCGAGGCTTACTTTGAAGGCTTGGATGTTTCGTACTACAGAAAGGGCATGGAAATGTTAGAAAATCGCTTTACCGAGTACATCGCCCTCGAAGGCAACTATGTTGAAGAATAAATATAACTTTACCCAAAAAAAACGCTTGTTTTCATTGAAAATCCTGGGACTTTCCAACCTATGTAGTATTTTGCAATGATCGGCGCAAATCTCGTGGCATTGCATAAGGCCGCATCAAAGACCACTACTGCCTGTGTAATAAGATGTTACGTTGGAGTAGCAAAAAGTATCCCTATGAGAATCGTGCCCTTTTGGTTTTTGACCCACTAAATCCCTGCAGAATTTCAACCTACCCGTTAAATCTAAAACACTATTTTCACAAAGTATATCCTAGACACAAATAATAATTTCAAATTGACAATATTTAAGGTACGCAATAAATATGTAGAGAGGGAGTATTTACTCGTACTGTAGACAAACGTGACCCCGGGTGCCCACGCATTTGGTATATAAGGCCTTTTATTTCAATATTTAGGACGTTAAAGGTAGGCAGACGGCTGAGTTTTCTTTTTAGTAGGTAATATGGGTAATATGGGGTAATTTCGCCAACGGTGAGTACGTTGATCGCATGTTAGTCCGGAAAACGGCATTTGCCTGCTTGCGGTCTTAAATGAGATATGGCCACCGGTAATAACCGGGGAAGAGTGTGTGGGTAAGTTTAGTTGGGACGCCGGCAAGGGTGCAAAGTTCACTAAACTTCCACAGTCCTCTCCCGAAAATTGTTCAGCAACCCAAAGTTTCGAAATACCGAGCGGAGAGGAAAATAAAACACACTGAGTTCGACCTCTGGCGCAAGACTGATGACCTTGCGCGGAAAATTTAACACGTCGCAGGACTTGCTAAATAAGACCAAGACCGGCTCCCGCTTGTAGTGCCGATGATGATGATGAGTTCGACATGCGGATTTTTTATTAAAACACAAATGTCATCTTATTCTATACTCCTGGTCGCACTGTAAAAGTAGATCTGATACTCCACTGGTAGTTCTTAGTACATTAAATAGTTCACCGGTCACGTTGTTTCTCGATATTGTTTAAAAGGAAAAGGTCTTGAATACATAATTAGCACTTGTCGTGGACATCGATGGAGATTTAATGTTGGTAAGTAAATCAGCGCACAATGACCCGGCGAACAATAACAAACGGAGAACACTATTTTCACAAGAACACGAATTTCCAAGTACGGAATTCTCGCACGAGGTGTATTTACACGCCAATCGAACACATAACTTATCGAATTCTCGCGACTCCGACAATGCAACGACCTCGATTTGTCTGCTCGGCTGGTAGAATTTGACTCCTTGGGCGAATAAAATCTGACTCCTCGATGCAATCCAAATCCGTCAGATGCAATGGTGGTGGATCACATCGGTGTAGGAGGGGCGAACCGGATCAACTTGGCGACGGCCAATGGGCGATCGAAAAAGGAGTTAAGTGGGGGGGGGGGGGGGGCTGTGGTAGTTTTTTACGTAGGACATCAACAAGGATGCTAGTTGATAAAAACTCCACCGACGAATAGACGAATCACAAACACCAACGACGAATTTAAATTGACACAAAAATTGTCTTACACAAAACAGTGAACTCAAGTACCAAGAAACACTTCACAATCGAACAATCGATGAAGATGTCTTTGCTGCTCCAAAAATGAAACACACTGGAAGTACTGTTTTTTTATTCATAATCGCTTCCTTTATTCACTGAGCTGCAGATTTTAATTGCTCTTCGCTTGAGGATATTATTTGAATGTTCTGTTGATTACAAAAAAACTTTATATTTGCTTCGGAACTGGTGGTTCCTTAAAAGTTAATTACACGCTCTTGGTTGTCGACCGATAATTATATGTTCCTGAACTTAATTCTGACGCGTTACACACTGACATTCACCATCGATCGGACTCCGTCCTGTTAGACAAAAATACACTAGCGCGCATCGGGGGTTGAAAATTCGGCTGGACTCGAAAGTGATTTGATCGCGAAGCAAAACTCCACTGGAAACCGTGTGTGACCTCCAATACGTATCTTCGGTTATGCGGTTAATATCTGACTGAATTCCGTTCGCCACCATCAGAATGATATTGCAAGAATCGCCTCGATAAGGGGAGGAGCTACACGATCAACTCGAGGCAGTCAATCGTGATTGGATTGGGAAATATGGCGTACATTTCGCATGTATGTGTATGCGTCGCATACGATCGTCCGGTGTACATAGATAGATGCGGGCGTCGTTATTGCATCTCATTGTAATGATCATTAAACGAAGGGATAGGTCTCTGCGATCTTATGTCAACAGAGACGCTATTTCCATGATCGGGTAATGGGAATCCATTGTTTGCGTTCGCCAACATTGCATGGGTCTACGGCTGTGTACACAATCGATCGTGTAATGCTCGCCGGCAACAGACCATTCTGGTGTGAAAAACAAACCGAAGATCTGCTCGCCCGAAGAGAGGCCATAAATCAACATTCGGTTGATGGACATGCAATTTTCCAGGTCCGCGGACGGTTGGTAGAAAATTCCGATGTACCATAAACAATCCGGAAGATATGGATGCGACGTTTAGGTATTGCAAACGAATATAGGGTGCAGCCCTTGCCAGTTGTTAAAAGTAAACACTTGATGGCCACATCCAATTCGTTGCTTGTTTGCGGTCCATGATCGGTGGAAACCGATAATGGAAAACCAGCTATTGCTGAAAATGCGGGAAATGTTTGCTTTGCGTCGGCCGAAACCTTGTCGACGGTGGCAAACTGGTGAGACTTGGTAGCCCCACGCTTAGAGGTGACATGGACAAACAAACCAAGCACATTAGGAACTCTGTGTTGATTTTGTTTTCATGGCATGACGTGGGTAGCATAAGGTAATAGGGACGTGATGCACAGGGTGCAATGCATGCCCGAGGGTGAAATTTTTGATGCCACGGCTAGGTGATAATCCTTGCCGTGGACTTAATGTTTTCAGGAATGATCGTGGAGAAAGGGTTTGGAAAAAAAACCCCAAAGAAAGGTAAGCTGCCTATAAGGTATTTATGTCGGTTATCCTTTGGGATGCCCGTATAGGACAATATAGGATACGATGCCCCTTCGCCTGCATACAGACAACGATCGATCCTGCACCTGTTCAAACAAATGAACAAGCATAAGGGGCTGCAGGCATTGTGGTCATAAATCATCAATGATGCATGCCTGATAACGAAATAGTTTTCTGCGTCCTAAGTAAACAGAAACGCTATTTCAAAGGTCATATGATGAGATGCACATCGTTCGTGGTTTTGCCGATGTTACATTGTATCATCATCGTGTTTATTTAGGCGTTCACTGTCATGCCGTTGTAGGCGATAGATTCTTCGGTGGCGATAGGTCAACCGAAGATTTGAGGTTTGTTTGCGTGACTGTGCTGGTACATGGGTACAATGGCGAGGAATTTGCCTTGTGGATGTGCAAGCATACGTCTCGCCCAGGGTGGCCATGGACCAGTGGTTGATAAATAGAATGAAGCTACTGTGTGTATGTTTAGTTTACAAGCGGGAGCATCGTAAGGCGTGATCATGGGTATGATTGCTTAAGTAACAATCATGTTCATATCCAGTTCTACGATCGGTTGGTAGCCGATAATGAGAAATTGATTGCGGCTATTGCGAACCTAAAGATATGGGAGCAATATTTAATTACGAACTGGTGGAAAGAATATCGGCTACAGCAGTGTCAACGGATACGCTGGCCAGCGTGTGTTTGTCGATTATCATTGCTGACGAGCTGAGCTGATAAGGGGTATTGGATGGTTCAAGTATTGTGAACCTGAAAAATTCAATAATATGCATGCCAGATTTGCTTTCAGGTGGAACATGCTGCAGGGGAGCTTACGCTGCACATTTGCAGGTAAGTAGAAAGACTTGCCTGGTAAGTGGGAGACAGGTAAAGGGAATGGGTGGTTCTTTGGAAACGGCTTAAAGAAACCCCACAAGTGTTACTTCGTAACATTACCGCCCCTAAATCTGGCTGTGGTCTTCGATTGTTACAATAATGTGAGATATATTTTTGCCTAGTCGGGAAAAAGGCGCACGTATAGGTCCATCTAAAATTGGCTAACCGGAGGACATGCAAATTTAACAATGGTCTTACTTTAACGCAAAAATATAAAAAGCTTTCGCTTTTCATTTTGACTTGTGTTCTTCGGAGTGCTCTTTGATTCACTTCCAGATAGCGCGTCTTCCATTGGAATAGGCTATTAATTCTTTAAATAAATTGACAATACGGTTTTATATTCTAGTACATACTCCAAAAATACAACCAATTCAAATGTTCCAAATATTACATTACATAAAATATTATAAATTTAAAATTTCATTTTTGTATAAAGATATTTTATGTAATTTTCCAGACTTTGAATTATACAATAAGTACCATGAAGTCCTAAATCGGCATTTCATTGTGCTGGAAAATTATTTATTTCGAAAGTTGAGTGGAGGTGAGTTTCTTGATGGTTCACCCGTTTTTGTTCTCTTGCTGTTGATGTTTCTTAATAATTAAACACTCACATTTCACACATGCATGTGGCACGTCTATATTGTACACGTTTGCGCGATGTTTGAACTTAAAACTAACGTTAAACGTAAATATTTATTTGTTTACCTAAATATTTCTTTGTTTCATTTGTTTGTAATTTCTCTACCAAATATATAAAATTTGTACGTTAATTGATCACTGCTCTAGAAGATGTACTAACGATGTTAGAAACTGTTAATATTTAACAAAATCATGCCAATTTATTGACTTAAATGATGCTTTGAATCTTGTTGAACCGTTGGCAAAAATTTGATTACCTGGAAGAAATGTTTTGCTTGAAAACTCAAGCCGTACCTCAAGCGAGGCGGACTCTTTCAAGCCAGCTGCCTACGTCTAATAAATTCCTGCTAAAGAGGTACACTTAAATGTCTTATATTTTGTTAACTTCTGAAATACAGGATTATCGCTAGAGGGTGTTTATATCCGCTTAAAAAAATTGCCTACAAAGAATACGCAGTATGCCGTCAAACCATGTACACATATACAGGTGTGCGAGCACATAAGCTTCAAAAGCTTATTCATGGAAGAAAAAAATCTTGAAGATTGAATATCAACTAGTTAGGGGTACCTGAAAATAAGAATCAAACATTAAAATGCCTCGAGGGATGTTCCTTTTCGAGTCATTTTAATTTTATACATCAAAATAAAATGGACTTTTGGTCATGATTTAAATATGTTGTTCAAGTGTTCCGCCGAACACTGTTTACCGCAGAGAAACGAATACACCAACGGAGTGCACACAGCATAAAATTGAAACACGAAAAGAATTGTCTTTATATTTGACTTTTATTTTTGTTCTAGAGTTCGGTCTCCACTTACGTCTACGACACACTTTTGGACACACTTAACTTAGGTTACACCGTTTTGAAACTATCTTGAACCACATATTCGACATTTCTTATTTTCGCGATATCGCAGCGCGGACCTACCTTATTGGGTTCCTCTCTGTGCGAACGTATTCTCTAGACTCTATGTCTCTATCTATTCATCTGACTCTATGTCTCTATCCCCGCATCTGCAAAGGAAAATTTCCTTATCCAATCTGCTAACAGATTTTCCCATAGTATCTGTTAACAGCATAAAATTTCCCTTTGCATCTCAAAAAGAGAATTTTCCATAGGATCTGAAAAGGAGAAATCTTACCTCATAATCATCAACACCATTACCTGTTGGTTCTCAGAATCTCGTTCCTTTTGTTCAAAGATCGGATACCGTCGCTTATTCTCCGATCTTTCCGTGAGATATGTTTAGAGTAGCCATGTGTCTTAAGCTAACAATGTTTTTGTGTGTTTCAGATGGGTAATAAAAGGAACCGTGGGATTGGTATAGTTCCTTTGTTAGGATTTTCGAATCATAAACATCTAGCGAGCGATCTACGTAAGATGTTTATGATTGCATGACTATTGGACGGCAGCGAAACGATATGCCTTGTTTGCACAAGTGAGCCTTTTGCGTTAGGGTCATGCAAGGGATTTAGATGCTAATTGCTATTAGCTACCAGAGTATGCATCCGTTGTTCGGTTTATTTACCGACAATGGTATTTCAAGGGAACCATCGCGTTGATGCTTAGGATAGGTGAGTGATTTTCATGCGAGGCTTTCCTGAATGGCGAATTGGCTTAGATGCGATGCTTTGCTGCATTCTTGAAATTGTTCTTGCATACGATGTATGGATGCGTTGAACTCGATATTGGAAGCTTTTGAACGTTAAGTTCCTTGATTTTTGATATCGGGTTCAACGTTGCTGCAATGTCATGTAACCTTTTGTTTCAGGTATGGTTAGTGACTATTGGGACTCGTGTCTGTGGGCACGTGTGCTGAAAAAGGTGAGTAAAGCTCCTTGGCGGGAAGGATACTTCAACCTGTAGTAAGTTGTATGGTTCGTAGAACCGCTACAGACTGCTCTATGTTTTTGACATTTGTGTGTGCTTTAGGGGTACCGCATCTGGTCTATCTGCTTGGATGTGGTGTTCGTGCTTGGCATAAAGTCATGGACCATAGATACTGGTGCTAGTCTACATTATCCGTCTGTATTTTGGTGAATCTGGGTACGCTGTCGTCTCCGGTGATGATCTGCCATTCTTTCCAAATTCGGTTTCTTGCATGACCATTAGTACTTCCATTTTGCCTCGTCCTGTTCTAGGCTTGTGAGGATGTCTGTCGATGCGCCCAATAAAAATTGTACTTTTGTTCTTGCTGATCGGATGTATAGCTGGCCTCATCTGAACGATTTCTTAATCCCTATGTTGTGTCGTAAATTCGATTTTACTGGTGGAATACTAGTATTACCACTATTGCTACTATCACTATTTATTGGCCTGTAGGAACCATGAGCTCATTGACTCGTGTGCACTCTCCTTACACGCTTCACCCTTTGATCCGATCATCCCAAGTTCGATCCTTTTATTGTCCTCCCATCTCCGTCGCGGCTTGAGTGATGGACAGTTCTATATTTCACTGCTGGGCATCTTGGTGTCCTGTGTGAGTTTCTGGCATTATTTTCCAAACGTATCTCATCTTGGTGGGCCTTTGCACGAGGGCTAAGATTCTTTGTCTGGCAATATCCTTATTTGCTCCCAGCCTGGTTGGGTTGTCTTTGAATGGAAGTCTCACCTTGGATCGATTGTGTCCCTTTGTTATGAGTGTCTGGTGGATGTGGGATTCGCATTTCCGTTTTGCTACCGACATTTCTATTTTGCCTGTTGGTTGTCCAGTCCTCAAGAATCTCTTCTTCTGCTGTTCGATATGGGAAATCAACCACTAAACGTAACACCCCAGTTCTCGTATGCTCAAGTAACAGCTGGTAGGAGAAACACGCCACTACCCACCACACGGGTACCGCCGCAAAATACGGTGCCTCCAGAAACAGTAACACTGGCAGATATGCTCACAAACTTGCTCGCTATTCAGACGTATGTCTAGCCGAAAGCCTTAGTTGCTAGAGCTACTAGATTTAAGTTACTATTTAATTTACTTACATTGTAATAAATAATAAATAAAAAATAAATAAATATTCAGACGTATATAACACAAATGCAAAAACAAATAAAAGAGCAGGGCACTAGACTAGACTAGGTCTATTCGCAGTTGTCTAGTCAGCCGTCAAAATAAACCCCCGAACAGAAAGCACAATTAAGGCTCTAGTCGTGAATGTAAATTCACTTATCAGAATCGAGAGATGAGCCGCTCTCTTTAAACTGTTGCAAGATGAAAGTCCTGACGTGCTGCTGGATAGCGAAACTAAGATAAATCAGAGGCATAAACTATGTCACACAAACTACGACATTATACGAAGAGGCCGACCTGACTCCACACAAGGAGGAGGGGTGGCAATCTTTGTTAAAAAACAACTTCAACATAAGGTAATATATAGTGGTGAGATGCGCAGATTTCAGGTGCTTGAAGCGTGCATTATCCGCATACCCCTCCGACAAAGTAGGGGGATGTATGTGATATCTGCCTACGCACCAGAAGCACATCAACAAAATCAATTTATAGTGGGGCTAGAAACTCTGTTCCGATGCTTACAACTTCACTCGGAAGGGAACTACTACATCGAAGGTGACGATTTGAATTCTAAACACCCAGATTGGGGAAATAGCATATCCAACACGAGAGGAAATCAACTAGCTGGTTGGCTAGATCAACATCACATTGAATATAAGGCTGACCTGCTATCTATAGAATATCCTACTTGCCTCAGAAGGGGATCGTTCCTAGATATTATGCTTATTGATACACGACTTAAACATACACATACTAACAGACAAAATATAAACTGCTTACGCACAATTGAGTATGACAGCGACCATTGTGCATTATCAATCGTGATAAAAACACCAAGCGAACTTGCGGAACTCGGTGAATGTATGATACCGCAGCCCCATAACTATGGAGGTATGCGATGGACGCGTTTCATGAGAACCTTAACAAGAGAAATTCGCTTAAAAGATATTAACCCTCCTACCAACAGAAACATATGCAACGATGACATCGACAAATCCATACAAAAAATGGACGAAACCATAAAACAAACTATGAACAAAACAATACCAAAAACCACACCTACGGACAACATGAACATGTCCCGAAACGCCACAATCAACGCACTCTACAGAAAAAAAAGTAGACTTCTGTCTCAACTGAAACTATGGCATTGACGATTTACTGACGGGCAAGACCAGTGTTACGGCCACAACCACCCATCCCATAAAACCTACGTCTTTGGAGCTAAGCTCCATCATTAATCGCGCATACGGTAAAAATCGCGATATAAATTCAATATCAAACAAGTTGAACTGCACCTTCAATTTGACCATATTGAATCCAAGACGTGAAAGAACGAACCATATATTCAACACGCAGAATCCGCTGGATCCAAATCTGTGCACCAGATGACCAACTTTCAAGTAAAGTTGTTGAGAATCATAAATTGCACGTCTGCAATTTTATGATCTTTCAAAGGTTTGTACAATGGGTGGTGTAAAGGATTTATCAACAAATGGCGCAGCCGGTAGGATCAAGGAAGCCCGAGTTCAATACTTGTAAGCGCTTGAAAAGCCTTGGTCTCTACGATAAACCTACGTTCTGCAACATCGTATAAAATAAAATAAAACAAATATAATAATAAAATAAATGACTTAACTAAAAGCTCAGAACACAATAGTAAAAACTAACATTAAACACACAAAATCAGCGACACAAAATAAAAGACAACAGTGATAATAAATACAAACAATAGACACACAAGTGTACCGCATTAAAACAAAACATTACCCACAAATAACACACCAATAAACTAAAAAAGTTAAAGAAAAACAATAATAATAACATAAAAAAACAACAGGTCAAAAAAACAGCAGCAGCGAATCAACATCAGAAGGAAACCATTAACAACGCCATCAGGACTAGACCACAAAGAGGACATCAATTAAAAGATAAACTTCTGCAATTTGGGTATGATTCCTTTCTTCATTTTTTTGAAAATATCGTTTTTCCATTAAATTTGTGAGAAAAAAAAGAAGAGAATTTTATTAAAAAGAAGAAGCTTTTTACAATTGTTTACATAAGCTAAGGTAAATTTCTAGAAAATAATCAAAGTGTAAAGATTCAAAAATAAAGAAATTATTAAAATAAAGATAAATGTCCAAAGATCCCTAGGGGATATAAACTAATTAGTTTGTTAGAGACAGGGTTTAATCAACATTCAAAAATCTAAAATCTGTTTTTACTTGTAAAATTTGCCCTTTTATATTGGCGCATATTTTGTCCGGTAACATAATAAATTAAGAGATAAGCGGGAAGTGCTTCCACTTCTAGATATATAGAACAAAACCATTTGTCACCAAATTAGTATTTTAGCATCTGTCCATATATTTGTCCATATTCGCCGTCGTTTAAATGAAATTTGAATTGAATAATTGGGAAGTATTTCCATTCGGACATATATATATGAAACACTCCAAAAAATTAAAATGAGTAGTATACGGTGATAACATCATCATCATCATCGGCACTACAACCGGGAACCGGTCTTGGCCTTATTCAGCAAGTCCTGGGGCTTGTTAAATTTTCCATAATGATTTGTTTTTTCGGGCAAGGTCATTAGTCTTGCGCCAGAACGGTGATAACATATATATTAATAAAATCATAAACATTGCAAACACCTTCGGAGCAGTGATAGTCCTCATACCCGTAGCATTCCCTATTTTCTTTTTCAGCGGCTTTACTGATTTAATTTGTGAATCTCCAGACTGTTTCTCTCCCCTTTTCTCTTTTACCCAAATTAAGTCCAGTTATATCTAAAATATGGCTGTAGACTATACTAAGGTAGCTGTCAACACAGCTAATTCCCACCTTCTCAGGGGAACGTAATCCACATTTAGGTGCCGAACTCCATACATTTTTAGATTGTAGTAGGAGGGCATTGAATTGTCTCCAGGAGGAGGAGCACAATGTGTTTTTGCAAATCTTTCCAACATGGTGTCAATAAAGTATCTGATTTATTCGCGTCCACTCCGTTTTCATCCTTTCAAGAAGCCGAAGACTTACTAAGAAAAGTCTATCTGCCAGTAGAAAGTTACCAAGATTTGGTCAACAAACTGTTAGCTACTCGGCAGAATCTCGCAAAATCGGCCGTCTTTTTCCAGCTACGGCTGAAGAAAGCACTATCGGAGTGTAAAAAAGCGGCGGAACAGAAATATGGCCCCGAACACGTTGAGGGTGTAAAAGTACAGCTGGACGACTTTACTAGGAATGTATATAAACAAGGGTTGGTAAATCCATACCATGGACAATTCTTATTGTTGATGGGTGAGGTACCTCTTGACATTCTGATGTAAAGGACGTTGGAGTTGGAACATGCCATCTAACTTTTCGCAGGCTTCGGTAAATCCTCCTTTCCCCATTATATCGGCACCACTCCCACAAACAATACCGAACACTCCAAATGTAGAAGGGCTACCACACAGACAACCTATCAGGCAGGGGACTCCGCAACAACAAGAACCAACACCAGAGCCCGAGCGAGCAATAGTACAAAATGCCTCCATCATCAAAGTAACTTGCAGTTACTGCCACCAAAGGGGGCATTCCTACGAGGATTGTGTGAAAAGGAAAAACACCCGTTTGCACACATTGCCAGCAAGTAAATCACGACATCTGTGATTGCTGACGATTAAGGGAGGGGAAAAGGATTTTGCATATAAGGCAGATTTGCGACTTCTGTGGCCAACACGGCCACAATCTAGAATCCTGTCAACGAAAATTGACATGGTAAGCGCGGGTTCAATGCCAGGCTCCCACAAACTCCCCCCCTTCACGACCAACAAGAAAAGGTAAGTCAAAACCCTTGGTGGTAAAAAAGAGTTACCACATTAGGACTCCATGCTCGCCAGTAACCAACGTTCCAACTGTCCAGCTACCAATAGATGTAGGTGTAAATAAAAACACGACTCTAGTAGTGGACACTGGCGTTGAGATAAGTCTGATTACCAAAAGCAGTCTCAACGAATCAGACGTTAAGATTAATCGGCGAGAGGCTTGCACCTTACAGATGCCGTTTGGAAGTATCCGAACCTTGGGAAGCTGCAAGGTGAACTTCCAACTGAATGGTAAGTCTAAACTCCCATGCAAGTTTCAAGTAGTGAGCAGTATGCCCTATCTACCAGAAGACGGACTACTTGGAAACGACTTTCTGTCGAAAAATTGCAATGTGGAAGGCCCCAAACAGTGCGTCATACCATGCACGCCAGCAATTTTATGACCCCTTAGAAAAATGGTTACCTAAAACCATTAAAACAGCCCGCGCCAGTTTCCGTTTTAACCAAACTAAGTTAAAACAAACAACAGGCAATAAAACAAAATGCACGTTCGCCTGGGCGCCATTGATCTTTCTTGCTATCGGTTTCCCACGGAAAATATCCTTGCCCATTCGGTTAAGGAAAACAACAGGCGCAATAAAAGCACTATTAATTTTTCTCTACCCAAAAAAGGATCAGACGGGAAAGAGGAGATATCCTTTTATCTGCCGGAGGAAACCAGATTTCGAGCCTAAAGAAAAGAAAAAATGAGAAAACCACTAACGACGGTTGGGACTACAGATTTTGGGCCGAGACAAGGACACGAGTCGAGAACGGACACGAGCGTTGGGTTTTGAGACTAGTCGAGAACGGACACAAGAGTTCTTGGTTGAGGGTTGGTAAGATGCGAGTAACGTGATGAGGTTGACGAATCGTGTGTCGGGTGATTTAAGATATCGACTTAGTTCATTTCATTTTTTTTTTTTCATTTTTAAACATTTTTTTTATTTTCTTTCTATATTCTTAGTTTCTAAATTAAAGGCTAGACAAAAAATGCTTAAATTCTAGCTTAAATAGCTTATATAATAACTTACTGGTCCTTCGCAGACGCTCTAAGCTAAACATTACTTACTATATGTATAATTTGCCTTTGGGCGACAGAACTTTGTGGCAATACTTATAATTATTTGAAAGACAAAGAAAAATTTGAAAAACTTTGTCAATTTTTTTTGTTTTTTTTTTTCTTAAAATTTAACTTACTTAACTTACCTAAACTGATCTACTTTTTTTTTTTTTTTTTTTTTTTAATTCTATTTAAAAGCACTTAACTTACCTTAACTTAAATCTTATACTACCCTAATTCTAGAAAAGCTAAGTCTATGTAAGCTAGCTGATGATAGTGTGATTCTATACCGACTTTGGTATCCAGGTCTTTATATGCCATTCAACCACCAGAACTGTTGACGCTGTCTAATACTATCGTCCCGGCCTCTGTGGGAGATAGCCCTACTGAAGCGCAGGAGCTCTTCTTCGGTGCGCGTTACTTCCCGGTCGTATATCGACTTAGTTTCTAGTTGTGATATGTTCAGTTTTTTGATTAAGAGTATGACTTCGTGTTTAAACAACTTCAGGAGCGTTCCGGTGTGTGGTTATTCTAACATAATAGTTTGTGCCAACAATGGTGAAGTAAATTGATTTGAAAATACAAAACATAAAGAAGTGTACTCTTTTAAATAATCCCTATCTAAAGTGTGTCGTTTACATGGCGGTGCAATTGACTAAATAATATGTGTAATAATAAGGGTGACATACCATATAATAATAAAGGTAGCATAGTTTAAATAAAAATAAAACAGTGTTTTATTTAAACGGTGAGTGGTTTAAAGAAAGTAAATATATAAAAACAGTACATTATGAATGTTTACCACAACTGTTTCCGTATTATGCCTGTCTGATTGAATGTCAGAATGTCTTACATTATTTGAAACAAAACTTTGCGATACCTTCTAGTTTACTATATAGCCGTAATACCCTTATAGTATCAAAAAATCCAGGGCGGGCACACTGCCCTATATGTGTGCTTAAACTACACGTATAAATTTTATATTTAATTAAGTTATATGAATTTTGTACACTTTCGAACAGCTATGTATCTTTGTATTTGAATTTATACACCATCACATTCAAATTTCAATTTTTGAACAATAAGTGTTTGCGACAACGTTTCCCACTTAACAACCAGTTTTGTTAAAAATAAATCATACGCAATTAAATCGGCAAGCGAGATGGGTGAGATGAGTGTTTGAGTACCAATAAGCCTGAAAAAGCAAAATGATGCTATATATGTACACCTATTATCAAAGTTAATTCATAATCACTTTTCGCACAACTAATTTCCCCATTCGTATCTGGATCAGTCAACTACAAAAATATTAATTCCGGTTAACACTGCCACGATCAATGATTCCTCGTCAATGATGAATCACTTTTTGCAAACCCTGTAAACGATGTATCCAATTTACAATACTATCGGTCCTGTTAAAATAGCCCAAAACTACCCTGATAACAAAATGCGCCATCACTGTTAATAACACAACGGCCCATTCGCTTACTTAAGCTTGAGATCGCTGGTAACAAAAAACGACGCAAACAGTAATCGCCGATAAAATGAGGCCTCACATGTGAATAGGTTGTTATTGATGGTATTTTTATCTAAAACCAACCTACTAACGCAGGTACTACTTAACACAGCTACAAATAAGACGCCCAGTCGATAGTAGCTCGGTAAAAATTGAGCAAGCCGAATCAAGTGTTTATTTCGAGAGATTCCTGAACATTAGTTAGCTGAAAGGTTTTTAGTCGCTAGTTAGTTGACAAAGATACAGCGATTGCAGTTGTAGCTTCTGTTAAGAGCCACGCTGCGTATGTTTGTTAATTCTCTCTATACGGTTCTAAGACGTGCGGTTTTTATCTTATGAACCCGTGCCACGTTTAGGTATTAATTAACTCCACCCGCTGTTCTGCACGCGATAGAAACTTTATCACGTGGTTTTGGATTATCAAAATAGGGAATATTTATCGGTCCTCGCAGTTAACACGACATTGTGTACTGTCGCGTGTGCCCGGTCATTTCCAACCTTAATCGACCGTTGCAAATTCCAAAATCTTACATAAGACCTCGTGTGTAATGTGATCAACGTCCAAAGATTAGTGATTAGTGATTCTGATAATTCGTCATTTGTTACGAAGAACTCGCGACCAACAACTTTATCCGGTAATCTGATCGTGTCCGGTAAACAATCACGTCTCATCCAAGGAAAGTGATCTATGCCGATGATCGGCTTACAGATTCCTGAAGCTATTAGTATTAAAATTGTTTTGCTTTTAAATCCACTGTGTTTATGAAAGTAGTGTCAGCAACGATACATAACAAGCGGCCCGACGATAAGGTATCCATAATTCAAAAAACGAGAAGTACCCTTCAAACGAAATCAACATGACAATGTGCTGTATTTTCACTTGTGAGGTGATATTATAACAAGGACATTTTCATAGCTCCAATGAAGAATTACAAAAATAATTTTGTTGAAAAAGATAACACAGTTTGTTTAGCTAGTCATTAAATGCACACGAAGGCCGGCGAACAGGTGTAGTTACTGTGAATGGTGCAAGTTGTATAGACCCTATAGGAGTTTGTACTTTAGCCTTTCGACTGACCTGGTGCCTTTTTCTAGGGTCAATTAATTCAGAAAATGATCAAAAGTTCACGACCAGTGGTGTAGTAACATAAAATAAAATTACGCAAATCCATTTTCTTACTCTGGACAAAAAATAAGATATGATTTCGAATGAGTGCCCGACAGTAGATAAGGTAGTGCTGTGTAAATAGAAGGAGATTAGATAACAAACCGGCTGATGGCGCACCCATGATCTTCATTAAAGTGGATTCATTTTGACCATGAAATTCCCAAATAGTCTCGATATTTGACGTTATATTCCAACGTAATTCAAGTGACGATATACCCGCCTTACAGCTGGTATAGATGGATTTTGTAATAGAGTTGTTGCAATGAAATTATGCATCTTGGTACACTAACAAGTTCCCTGATGCGCACCATGCCGTCTTTAATAGATGTTACGTTAACTTCTATGTAAGACACCTTTGCGAGCATTTTTAATTCCTTTTGATTTAATACCTTAGGTTTCCACAGTTGTAGTCAGTACTATATCGATGTAATTTTGTTACAACTCGCGTGCGAAAAATAAGACGGAATTAGGCCACCTGCCTTGTCTCGTGAATTCCACAGAGTGATATATGTATAAATTACTTCGTAGATATACATATTCATTTCACTACTTTTGTTGTGTTGATTTCTTTTTCTTTTTTAACATACTGTGTTTATTTGACCAATAATCAATGTTTACATTAAGTACTACAGCTAACTTATAATTCTAGTGATACATGCATACATTACACATTTTTTAAACATAACTGAATGTGTGAATAACTATTTGAATATTATAGGTTTTAATATTAACAGTTTTCCTGGAAAAGGTTAGAATACCAGGATTTTTATTTTTTTAATTTAGCCTAATCTAATACTTAACTTAACTCTAACTTATTCTAGCTTAACCTAATTTATATTATAATAAGTTAAATATGTAACGTGAGTTGGGGAATATAAGGATTGATGGTTAAGGAGGTAGGTTGGCGTGGAATATGGTCAGTTAGTGGTCTCGGGTGCCCCCCTTGGTAGAAACCTTGATGTGGTGCGGGGGCTTAAAGTACAATGAATCACTCAGGCTATGCTGACGGAAGCATACGCTTCCAGTAGGTTCACCCATGTCAGACGGGCTAGCGAGGAGTAACACGCAAAGATCTACCATCCCTAATCCCGGGTGTTACACGACACCGTGTCCATTGGATGGTTTACAGTCAGGGGTATACCCGCTGTATTATAACGGCGCATCTCTGACACCGAGTCGAATCAGAGCAGTAAGCAGACCTTACCATATCAAAGAGGGGTTCTGATGTGGCGGACCATTTGAGACCCCAAGACTCGCGGGATAAAAAATGGAGAATCAATATACAAAAAACAATCCCACGAAAAACCCGGTAGGTGTAAGTGTGATGAGCCGACACTACAATAAGGGAACAAATCATCAAGAAAACACCAACTCGGCAAAAAGAAGACGCAGGAAAAAACGTAAAAAGTGGGATATACGCGTCGGAACGTGGAATGTTCGAACGTTATACAAACCAGTCGTGATACAGATGGTCGTAGAAAACGCGAAACAATATAAAATGGACATCGTCGCGCTTCAGGAAGTCCGACTCTCACATCAAGTAATCGAAACCAACGGGTTTACACTGGTGTGCGGAGGTACCGATACACATAACCTCGGAACCGGCTTCATAAGCAACAAGATTACGCCCCATGTAAAAGATGTGCAATTTATTAATGACCGAATGTCGGTGCTAAAAATACAGGGACCACGGTACAATTATGTATTTATAAACGTACACGCCCCAATATAATCTACGTACGAAGAAACAAAGGACACATTCTACGAGATCCTAGAGGAAGTATTCGATGGGATCTCATAATTCGATGTTAAAATCCTTCTCGACCTCAATGCGAATATTGTAAAGGAAGACATCTTCCAATCAAGTATAGGTAAAGAAGAGCCTACACGACGTTTCAAATGATAATGGAATTCGAATTATCACGTTCGCAGGGTCAAAAGATCTGGTAGTGAAAAGCACGATTGTTGTAATCCAGCGCCGTGCTTCCTCGTTAGAGGGAAGAGCGTGGACCTTTAATTTTTAATCTATTAATATTAATTAAAACTCGGATTCTTCCTTTTCTCTTCTTTGCGAATTTAATAATTTTTATTTTCTTCTTTATTCACTATTCTTTACTTCTGTTCTAATAACTTCTTCTCTATTTCTAATTTATCTTTGAACTGAACTGAACTTTCTTTTTTTTTGTCTGAACTTTACTGAACTTCTAACTTTTCTCAACTTCACTGTCTGAACTCAACTTCTAATCTCAGCTTTACTTCTCTGAACTTAACTTTACTTCTCTGAACTTAACTGTCCTTACAATGAATTTTTCTCTCTTCTTATACAACTTAGTGTTCTAATTTACTGTAAATTATTACTTGAACAAAATCAATTTTATCAAAGTATTACTTAATCTACTGTGACTTTTAATTTTGAACAAACTTTGAACGAAAATCAAAGAGCTATGTTTCGAATGAAAAAAGGGGCATGTTATGAAAAAAGGGGCATGTTATGAAAAAAGGGGCATGTTATGAAAAAAGGGGTGTTGATACTTATTTCTTTCACTTCTTTCAAACACCTACTTTGCACATCACACACACTTTAAGTAAAACAATCTTTTGCTCTTTATATAAGCTGGTCTTTATTAAGAAACGATTTTACTTGGTCGAATAGGAATTATTTTCAAGAAAAGCACACTTCTTACTGTTTTGTATTTACAACTTTGTTTAATTCACCACTGTTTACTGGGTCGAATAGGACTTATTTTCAAAAAAGCACACTTCTTAATGTTTGGTATTTTTCAAATTAATTTAATACACCACTGCTTGTACAAACTATTATTTTATATATCGAAATAATAAACGCACACCGGAACGCTCCTAAAGTTAGTTAAACACGAAGCAATACTCTTAGTAAGCACAATCAACACATAACAACTCCAAACCGAAACTCTGAACGGACCGTTCTCGTCCAGATTCCAAAACCAACTCTTTGTTATCTCACCGTCTCGGTCGAGATTCAAAATTCAACCCCCCAACGAAGACCTGTTTTTTCTTCATCCTGAAGGTCGAAGGATATGGCATCTCTTGCTTTATCTTTCCCGGCTTGGATTCAAACGCGGAAACACAAAGGGAAAAATCAACAGAGGATCGTGCGAATGCACATTTATAATCCTCTATGTTGTTATGCGCTAAACGAATGTGTAATTCGTTTTATGATGCCTGTTGTTTGTTCTAGCCGACTCGGCAAGGATCCCTTTTGTAAGGATACGTTAGGGAATACAAATAGAGAATTGTGCTAATGAGCATTTCTGATTCTCTATGTTGTTTATTTTAGCCGAATGGGCAAGGATCTTTTCCGTGGGGAATCGATACAAAGGCGAATATTTTCCTTTTGTTTGTTTTAACTTAATTTTGTTAAAACGAAAACTGGCGTTGGTTGTTTTAATTGTTTTAGATAACCATTTTTCTGAGGTCTCGTAAAATTGCTGGCGCGCAATTTTTTATGATACTCAATGGTTTTGTTTGAAGGACGGCATCTGTCCTCTTAGGGGTTGTTGTGGTGAACCCTTGGTTCAATGATTATGTTTCCCAGTTTTTTATGTGAGCAAATTGAACGTTTAGTTCAATTTGCTTGGAGTTTAATTGATTAGCGCAAATCGAACGTTTAGTTCGATTTGCTTGCTATCAATTTATGCGGGACAAGGTGTATGGGGTAATGCTTTGATTTAGCATTATGTCACATCCTTTAAGTGGATGTTTTTGGCGTGTATCGCCGTTAGTGGTGGAGACTAGCTCCAAAAGGGTAATTTTTATGGGATGGGTGGTTGTGGTCGTAACAGGGGCATGTATGAAGTGTACTGAAACTGACTTGATATAGAATATTGTGGGTGTTTATTTGATTAAGGATATATATTAAGTGAGAATGTTAGATATGTTAAGAGAATGTTTTAAGGGTGTGTTAGATAAATTATAAATGAGATTCAGTGTTAAAGTTAATAATCATAAGGACAGTAGTATTCTGGAATACTACATCCCACCCTCCTTCGAGAAAGAAAATTATCCTTGAAGAGAATAATTTTCTTTGTAACTATAGTTTAATTAAGGACTTGGGTTTTCGTTCAATTACAATTGGTTTTCAAAATAATAGGTTTTCAAAATTAATTTTCCATCAAAGGTTACAATAATTAAATTTCAAAAAGTTTTTAACACTAGAAAAATTGTCTATTTACATTATATATATTAACTAAAATTAAATATTTCTCCTTGGAACTTTTTCTTTTCTCATCCAAAAAAATTTTATATTTTAAAAAGTATGATTCATGTACGTTCAAAATTCTCTTTTTCATTTGGATATATATTTCGAATTTCAAATATATATAGTTAAAATTTTCAATATATATATTAACTCTATAACAATTCCAAAAATTCCAATATATATATTAACTCTATAAAGATTTTCTTTCTTTCTTCCCCCTCTTTAACTTTTTTTTTTTCCATTTCCTACAATTGTTTGATTTTTCCATATATATTGAATAAAAAAAAACAAAGGCCATTTGTTAGGTGTGTACCTTTTCTTTAAATTTATGGAAAATTTTCCAAAACCGTTTTAAGCCTATTACTACGATGATTGAATAAAAATGAATATTACCAAAAATCTTCTTAAGAAATGATCTCAAATAACTTAAATGACTGTGTAACTTTTTATTTTTTTGTATTTTGTGTTTGAATAAATGTTTATTGTTGTTAAAAAAAAATTGTATTCTCTTCTCTTATATATATATATATATATATATATATATATTTATATATATATATATATATATATATATATATATATATATATAAAATTCTCTTGTCACAGTTTTTGTCCTCGAACTCCTCCTTTTGTATATATATTCGGTAGGTCTGAAAATAGGTTTTTATCTATTTTTTATGCTCATAAGTGCAATTGTTTAATAAATATTAATAATTTATTAATTTTCAACCTCGGTCGATAACTGAGTAAGTGCATCGGCTATTATTATAACAGTTTTGGGCGGTGTTCCGGCCATTATTATAAGTTTTTACTGGTTTTTTTAGGGAGTGAATTTCCTCGTGGAGTTGTTTCATCTGGAATCGAAGTGTATTGATGTATTCCACTGCTTCCAGATACTTTTTTTGGTAGTCCATAGCTTGTGTCTCCATGGTTGTTGGTTTCTTTGTTGCGCTAAGTAAAATGTCGGTGGCTCTTCTTTTGCGCTCTATGATGAATTGTTGGTCATCACTGGGGCCGTCGCCTAGCATTCGTTACTGTTGGTTTTCACTGTTTTTTTACTAAAAGTATGGCGCAAGGCTAATAACCTTGCCGGTAAAAATAAATTATTATGGAAAATTTAACAAGCCTCGAGGCTTCCTTAATAAGGCCAAGACCGGATCCCGGTTGTAGAGTCGATGATGATAATGATTACTAAAAGTATTTTTACACGTGCACTTCACACACTTTTACTGACACGTGCGTTTTACACACTTTCACAAACACGTGTTTCGCCTATGCTATGAGCGAACGTCTGTTCGCTCTGAAGCACTCGATAAGAATGTTGTGTTGATTAAGTGTCACTTCGCTTCACTTCTGTTCACTTTCTGTTTGCGGACATTTTTTTTTATATATATCTCAGGACAAGTAAACCTACATATTCTAACAAGTTATAACGAGGAACAAGTAATCATCAACATTTATTTTGTCTCCTTTAAGATAGGACTTATTTGGAGCGGTTTTTTCCTAACGAATAATCTACTAATCCATATATTGTTTATAGGCATAGACCGGGATTGCCCTAAGTTCTCTCAGCGTTTTTTTCTTATGTCTACAATTCACTCAAAACGGCTCCCTAGAAATGATGAAGAAACAGGACAAAATCACATGGCCCCTTATTTAGGAAATACAGTACTTGCTTGCTAGTTTTTGTTGGTCAAAAAGACGCCAATTCACAATGCTCCATTTGAAAAAGAAATGTTTTTTTAGATCAGGGACGGGTCTAATATACAAAACATCAATCAAAATGTGGTGAATTCGTTCATGAGAGATGGATAGCTGTTGTAAAGGCTCTCTTAAACCATACTGACGATTTTCAAGTAGAATTTTCTTCACTAAGCGCATATTTTCTTTAGTTACTTACAGTTGAAAGTCAACTTGGATGAACAGATTGTCTACGAGTCTCATTGATCCTTATACCACTGCTCTTGTGGCGGTTTCAACTCTATTTAAGTTTTACGCGCTTTATACTTTGTACGTAGCTCAAATTTTTAATAGCAAGCCCTGACACTCGATTTTAATTTTATTTTTCGCCATCAAAGTTTCCTTGGCGGGTAAAATATGTTAATCAAATTATTCGAAGAAATTACTCCACTTCATTGGAAAAGTATAAAGCAAAAAAAGAAAAAAACACAAACCTGACAATCACTAGCCCCTAAAATACAAAAGAAAAGGAAATTTTAAACACTAAGAGTATTTGTTATAACACAAAAATAATAAAAACTTTCTAAAATGTTTCCTAAAAATTAACCTTTTTTTATGCGGATTAAGCTCCAGCAGAGAAAAGGTTAGTTTAGGTGGTAGTCGTTCCCATGGTCGGATACCACCCCGTCACGCTGTACATTCCGCGATATCGTCGGGAGAAATCCTCGACTATGTTTCGGATGTATAGTTTGATGGCCCGGACTAACACGGAGATAGGTCATGATGATGGAAAACATACTACATGGAAAACCAACCCACAATATCAACCCTATTTCGCCTGCTAACATCGCACCACCTCAACTCAAATTCCTCCTACCAGCTAATTCACCTGAAGAAAGATAGATCCCAAAAAGAAGCATGGCCGGAAGTCATTAATCTATGGAGTTAATGCACAATTGCATTCAGTCGTTTCTTGCCATACGGCAACACTATTGCAATAACCCCATGAGATTTCCGGAAATCTGTTAGCAACAACCCTGACCAAACGACACGGTTGCATCATCGTGCAACGGCTGAGGTAATTATCGAATTCCTTAGTTTAGTTTCCACGGTCATATTTCCCTAGCCGATGTAGCGTCTCTTTGACTTCCCCCAGACACTCAATTCGCTGGGATCAATGATCTCTTTAGTCAGGTGAATAGCTACAAACCGCTTTGCGTTCCACTTCATTTTCCCCTTTGCTGAGTGCATTGCACTCTGAGATCATACCAATCTCCGAACTAGATCACTTGGTCACCGTTGATTTTGCTTCAATGCATGGGAAGTAAAATCATCCCCGGGATCATTTCGCTTTTCGTTCCGGTTCTCGCATTCACTCTAGTCCATCGACACATTGAATTAACTAAAATGGTTTATTCACCTCGATGGGCGGGGAGAATGAGAGAGCACAGGTGAGAGTATTTTTTTTTTTTTTTTTTTATTAGACTTCTCTCGGGAGAGGCGAACCTATAGCGCCGAGTGGGCGCCCCGAGATGCCATCAAATAACTGTTGCAGTTCTTTTTGAACAGTTGCAGGTTGTAACGTTCCGGGAACACTCGCGTGGGAAGGGAGTTCCAGAGCTTCCCCGCTCTGTAGCGGAACGAGTTCTGATGTAGGGATGTTCGCGCCGTGGGGAGATGAACCACAAACGGGTGCGATCCGTCGGATTGTCTTGTGGAGCGCATATAAGCCGAATTGCGCGGAACAATACCACGAATCTCCGAAGAACAGCACCCGTGATAATGATCTCGATTGGTTGATTGTGTGGCTAAAGACAATTTTCATCCCTCATTGGGATCAGTCATTTATCAACCTTTCAAGAGCACACACGTGCGAAAGTCAGATTCCATCCCCTAAGTTGTGCACACGCATAACGTTAAAATCAAGAGTGTCCGTACGGTCGTAGTGAGTTGAACGCAATTAGAAATTCCCTTAAACACTAAAAGTATTGTTTCTTTCTTTTTCGAATAAACCAAATGTTATTAAAAATCAAACAGTGCCAACGTACAATTAAGAGTAACTTAATATTAGAAGTGCGCTATTTTATTAAAAAAGAGACAATTATCACCACCTATTTCGAATAAACCAAATGTTATTGAAAATCAAACAGCGTCACCACAAATAAGAACAACTTAATATTAGAAGTGCGCTATTTTCATTTTAAAAAAGAAACAGTTATCACCGCCCAAAAAACAGGAAACAATAAAATAATTCCAAAAAAAAACTACTTGAGTGCTTATTCTTTCGATGCTGTGTCCGCTTTACCATTCTGCACCATCTGCTGTACCATCTTCACCAGCGTTTCAACATTTTCACCGGAATGTCATCGTTGGGGATTAAGTGAACCGAGTGCCCGTGTTAGGTACAATAACTTCGAACCACCACATTGGTGACTTTTAAGTGTTTAAATCACGCAACCTTCCCACCAAGTTAAACACAAAAAATGTCTCGACTCCCATTCCGCAATTTGACGCTGGTTTTTGGATTCTACTGGAAGAACGATGTTTCGTTACCCGTAACAAGTGATTTTAAGAAATTTGGATCATGTAAGGAGTGGTTGACATCCATGGGTTTTTCGGGATCCCTCGAAGTATGTGGAACAAATCTTGCACCAACCTTTATTTTGGTAAAATCTTTGTGAAAATTTTGGAAACAATGGTTTCTTTGCTGATATTTAAAATCTCTCATCATTTTCAATGACCCATTCCGATAATTTGTCATAATTACGCATTTTGTCGATTCTTTCGGTTGTCCGAGCTGAAATGAACGTTCCTTCACGGTTAACATCCTCTACCCCCTCTCTGTCCTCCAAAAAACACATTTATTCTACAGAAAAACATTTGCTCTACTCAAACAAAAGTCGCTGTTCATTTGCTGCAACAACAACATTTTTTCTTAAAATTTATTTTTATTTTTCTACATAGTCTTCTTGTAACTCTATACACATCTCCCAGTGATGCTTCTATCTCTCTAACCAGTCCAAATAGTACTCGGCGTTTTTCTCTGCAATATAACAATTCACGAAGGTGATTGCCTCCTCATTTGATGGAAATCTCTGTCCTCTGAGCGCAAATTTTAGATTAGGGAACCAAAAAAAAGTCGCTTGGGGCTCGATCTGGTGAGTAATGCTGATGGTCAAGCAGTTCAAACCGTAATTCGCGGATTTTCACCATGGCTTTTCGTTTTTGAGTATAATCGATTAAGACAACTCCATGACTATCCTAAAAAACAGTCGCCTCACTTTCTCAGCCGAAAAAACAGTTTTTGCTTTTCTTGGAGCCGATTTGCCCCATTTGCAGTCCACTATTTTGACTGTATTTTTGTTTCGGGCGTACAATGGTATATCCAAATTTCATCGACAGTAATTAATTGGTGCCAAAAATCGGATTTATTGTGCCTAAACTGCGCCAACAGACCGTTGAAAATGTTCATTCAAACACGTTTTTGGTGTAACGTGAGCAAAGTCGGCACCCAACGCGTGGACAGCTTTCTCATGCCTAAATCTTGATTTAATATGTGAGAAACGCGTTCTTTGGAAATTTTCATAGCCTCTGCTATCTCTCTCACTTTAATTCGGTGGTTGTCTACCACCATTTGGTGAACTCTAGCGATGTTATCGTCAGTTGTTGCAGTTTTTGGACGCCCCGAGCGGTCATCGTCTCCCAGGCTCACACGGTCACGTTTAAATTCAGCGGCCCAAAATTCCACTGTGGTGAATGATGGTGCAGAGTCCCCATACGCAGAGTCCAACTCCTCTTTGATTTGCATATTGCCTTTCAGAAACAGAAATTTAATGACAGTTCGATACTCAATTTTGTCCATTTTCACAAAAACACTCACATTGACTCACTCAAACGACTGTCAAATAAAAACGGTGCGTCCAAAATGGCTGAAATGTTGGTGAGTAACTGCCAAAAGACGCGCAACTACTTTTATTGACGAGTGCTGCTATCTTGACGTGGAGGTCGGAAACTTTTCAGTCCACCCTCGTACGTCTCACCTTGGGACCGACTACCACCTAAACCAATCTTTTCTCTATATAATAGTATAAATTGTTGTATATCATGAATTGAAAAACGAGTGATGCTGAGATAGTAAATATCTGAAATCCATCACTATATAAGGATCTTACTGCCAAGTGCTTTTGTTTTGCGAGAAACCGAAATAACAAATGTTGCATACAACCCTCATGACGGAAACTTGGATATGACACTTCGACTAGAAAAGCATGAAATGCCATTTTTGTCAATTCAGAGCCAGCGGTCGTGAGTTCAGGAAATATATAATGCGAGCAACCAATTAAATACCAAATCAAACACCGACCATGAGAAATTATAGTTTCCTGCGTTACTTATTTTTTGTAATTAACAAATAAAACAACCAATCATTAAAGGAAAGTAAATTTTAATCGGAAAAACATTTCCTGATGTAATTTGAACTAATTTACTATGGCACTGTAGTTTCTCCATAACAGGTAGATAATATCCGTGTGTTCAGCCTTCAGAATTCGCATACCCATAATCAATCCATATGGCGCAAGGCTAATAACCCTGCCCAGAAAAACAAATTATTATGGAATATTTAATAAGCCTCAGACTTGTTAAATAAGGTCAAGACCGGATCCCGGTTGTAGTGCCGATGATGATGATGATAATCAATGCATATCCAAAAACACAACAATGTAATTCCGATAAATGACTCAAGTAGGAACAGCTAGATTCATCTGTTAATTGAACCGGTTTTTGATTAGAAACGTCATATACCATAAATTTTATTTAGTATGTGTCATCCGTTTGTTCGATTGTGATCTGTTTACCAAGGTTCAGATCACATTCTGAGGAATAAAACGAAATGAAGGAAAAGCTCGGTATGGGGGTCGTATTACCAGACAACAAAACACAAATTGACTGAATAGATGTGAATTCAGATACTGGCCCAGATTGAAGAATTGACCAAATATAATCAACGGTGGTGTATATGCAGGATATAGGCACCAGTGTCTAACCAACTTTCCTAAAATAGCATAACGTAAATTGCAACAATCAGGTAGTGTCGTAATACAATTTTTTTTATTTGCGCATGCCAATGAATGTTTGATAAAAGGATATACATTCTGAGAGAATAAGGGTATTAATAGTCCTTTAAGATATGGCCATTATTACAAAAAAACATGAGGCATCGAAGTAAAAGAGAAGGGAAACATAGAACCCTGCCTTCATAAATAGTGAACAGAAAATTCTTAATTTAGGAGACAAAGATTCCCTTTCGGGTGTGAGCGCCGATCTTCCTTAATACTTCACTTAATTACAAAATTGTATATCTAGCAGATGTTTAATCACTCGTATTTCAACAGCAAATCGCAATTTCATTTCTTGACTTAAAAATTGTAAACAAATACAAATACAAATGATTTCACTCTGATGTTGAATACCCCAGTTTTTGAGTCATCATCAATCCAGTCATCATCACCATCATCGGCACTACAACCGGAATCCGGTCTTGGCCTTATTTAGTAAGTCTCTCCACCTGTATCCGGTCCTTATCCGGGACTTGTTAAATTGTCCATAATAATTTGTTTTTCCGCGCAAGGTTATTCTACCGGCGCCAACCTTTCTCAGGATGTCGCTGCATCCATTGGTTCACTACTTGGCGGGTGTCAAAGTAGCTATCCGGGGTGCCACGTGGAGACTGCATGTCAACTTGGTCGCCCTAGCCTTTGCGGGGTTGAAAGCAAAGATTTTGCCCTGTATAGTCTTGTGGTATTTTCTATGTTGGCACCAGCAAGGATGCTGGTTTAATAAAAAATATACCGATGTCTGCTGCCTAAATTGTGCGCCAAAGCAAAACCAAACGAATAAGAACACTCAGATACGGTTTGTCATTTAACGTTCTTTATTTTATTTATAACATGGCATCGGCACATGCGCACAGGATCGGAAATTGTTCACGGTTTACAATATAGGGTGATCGACTTTAAACAAATGATTCGGTACAAACTTTACAAAGTCTTGCTTTATTCTTATGTTCTCTAACTCAGTACTGGTCACAACAACAATTCACACAATCCTCTGGCGATGAACGCCGGCAACTCCTTCCCGTACGCCAAAAGTATCGTACCTGGTTCACTTTAAGAATACGAGGGTTCCCTTTTATATTTCGGGATTAGAGAACAAAAACAAATATTGATCATCGAAAATCACTTTATTGTTTTTCAAAATATTCCCCATGAAGATCTATACACTTTTGCATGCGTTTGAACCAATTGTCAAAGCACTTTTGCCACTCTGATTGAGGTATCTCCAACAGATGCATTCTGAATGCAGCAACCGCTTCTTCAGGTGTCGAAAAACGTTGACCTCTCAGTTTGCTTTTTACGTACGGGAATAAAAAGAAGTCATTCGGTGCCAAGTCAGGACTATACGGCGGATGACCCATCAAATTGATGTTTTGGGTGCTCAAAAATGCAGTTGTCGTAGCCGATGTGAGAGATCTCGCAATGTTGTGGTGAAGAGTGATCCGTCTTCGGCGGTTGGTTTTCCTGATTTCTTGGAAGACAACTGGCAAACAAATGGTTGTGTACCACTCAGAATTGACTGTTCTGCGTTGTTCTAGTGGTACGGTTGCGACATGTCCAGTTTTTCCGAAAAAACAGGCAACCATTTGCTTGGAAGTGCTTCGTGCGCGAACAACTTTTGTTGGATTTGGCTCATCTTGAAACACCCAGACAGTCGACTGCTGTTTACTTTCGGGCTCATACGCGTAAATCCACGATTCATCACCTGTCACGATGTCATAGACGTGTTTCGAAGCACCGCGACCGTATTTTTTGAGCATTTCTTTCGACCAATTGACCCGAGCCTTTTTTTGGGCGATTGACAAATTGTGTGGGATCCAACGCGAACAAATTTTTTTGAGTCAAATGTTTATGCAATATTGAATGTATGCTGGTCCCACTAACGCCTATGGTTGTCTCAATCTCACGATAGGTCACATGACGATCTTCCAATATCAGTTCGCGCACAGCATCAATGGTTTTCGGAACAACAATTGATTTTGGACGACCTTCACGAAATTCATCTTGGAGTGAACTACGACCACGATTGAATTCACCATACCATCGATAAACACTGGTCCTTGATGGAGCTTCATCGCCAAAAATTGAATTAAGTTCATCCATGCACTGTTGCTGAGTTAATCCACGCCGAAAGTTGTAAAAAATAATCGCACGAAAATGTTGACGATTTAGTTCCATTTTTGGGCCGAGATGAATCTTTTAAGTTACTGTAAACAACACAAATAGCGCTCGTATGTCAAAACGTTCTGAGTGCATATAACCTCAAAAATGTCCAACTTTACGACAGAGCTGTCAATTGCCGGATTGCAACACTAGGGTTGCCAAATCCCGAAACATAAGAGGCAACCCTCGTACACTAAACGGATTTATCGGCTTAATGATCAAAAGCAATAGGCGCTAACTCGCACTCAGAACTCGAGTATCCAAACCGAGGTTAAAACCGACTCCACGTAAGGCGGCAAGCGATGAAAATTAATATTAAAAGGGCGCGACTGTCCTCTATGGAGATTGACATCTGACTCAGAGAGCTGGCGACGCTGACCCAGCCTCTGGTGATTGCGGGGAGTTTCCACCGCACACCATCGCAGGAGAAAACATCCCTTTCGTCATGCTGTGGCCAATGAGAGCCGTCCCATTGGAAAGTTCTTACACAATATCGTCTCGATTGAAACGAATGTCTTCCTATTGGAAGGAAGGACAAACGAAACGCGCATTGAAACACGTATCGAAGAAAATATACAGCTGTTTAAACATAAGCGTGTATAAACCGAAACGTTTGTGTATACCGTAATGGTATCAAAAAGGGCAAGCTCTAAAATGCGGATTATTTGGACAAGCCAATGAAAATACATTAGCATTGCCTATGTAGCTGATTCCGGATAATTGGTTGCAGCTGTATAGGCATCGATTTGCATGACGTGATTGTGGGATCGGTGATTGCTTGAGAAAAGCAAACAGGAAGATTTCTGAGAACATGATTGACATGAATGTCGATAAGGGGACAGTGGAAGTTTTCCTAATGGTTGGCAATGGATGGGTGCCGATCAGGGGACACGAATATGGTTTAGGAAAAATGCTTCTCAGCCATGTTCGGATGAACATGTCATGCATGTGTAAGTGCGAATTCGATGTCGATTACGTGAAAAGGTAACCGTGAGGTAATAGGACATGATGCACTGGGTGCTAGCATGCCTCGGGGCGAAAGTTTTTGTTGCCACGGCAAGGGGTTTATGTTTTCAGGTGAGGGATGCTCTCATGCTGGTAAGTTGTTTGCAGAGATTTGCGGATATTTGCAGTTATATGAGGTTGGGGGCGATGTGTGGCTCTTCGGGCCCTGAAAACCCCCACAGTCTCCAGTTTTCCAGTAATTTCTAGAATATTCTAATACTTTGTTTTGGACTTTCTAGAATATTCTAGTACTGATTGTCATATGCGTCACACTACCCTCCGCCTAGATTAGTTCGTCCCGAACTAAGTTTACTGGTCTTCTGAGTTAACAAAAGTCGCCAGTCGGTCACTGCAACTGTTGTCATATAGACAACGTCGTTAATTCTTATGAGAACCTTATATGGTCCTTCCCAATGTTGCTGCAACTTCGGAGACCTTCCCTTTTGCCGATGAGTTTTATAAAGCCACAGGTTATCACCTGCATTAAATCCGGATGCTTTGGCTAGAACGTCGTACCTTGTTTTCATCCTGTCACTTGATACCTTGATTTGCTTTCGAACCAAATGATGAATCTCATCGAGGCGATTTCTCCATTCGGCTACGTAGTTTTCAGTCTTATCTATGGCGTCTGGAGGTATTCCGAATCGCAAATCGGCTGGTAATCGTATCTCTCGTCCAAATATAATTCTTGCTGGAGAATGGCCTGTCGTCTCGTGATTAGCTGATCTATAACTCAGGAGAAAGGTTTGTACATATTTGTCCCAATCTCGTTGGTGGTCACTAACGACCATCGATAAGTGCTCTTTCATTGTTCGGTTGAACCTTTTGACCATTCCTTCTGATTGTGGAAGTAAGGTTGTGGTTCTGGTTTTCCTTACGCCCAGTGCCGCACAGATGCCTTGAAATATCTGTGATTCGAAGTTTCGGCCTTGATCGGAATGAAGCTCACAGGGAACACCATATCTGCTGATCCAATTATTGATAAGCTGCTCAATGACGGTTGTTGCTTCTTGGTTTGGAATTGGAAGGACTTCCATCCACTTGCTGAAGTAATCCATGATGACCAACATGTATTTGTTGTTGTTGTTAGTGTTTGGGAGTGGTCCTGAGATATCAATCGCAATTTGCTCGAAAAGGGTGTGGGGAGGAAGTAATGTGCCTAACACGGACACTCGGTTCACTTCCTCCTCCATCATAAATTAATTAATTGGCCCGTCGTCGCAACAAGAGGAAACACAAAAGTTCCGCGGAAAACGCTCGAAAACTGCAACACAACGTCCACAGAAACAGGAAAGACAAAACGAAACATTGGTCATTATTATTAGTGAAAGGTTTTTTTTATTTTTAATTAACCTTAAACAAACACTGAAGGACAAACATTTTAATTACACACGAACGGTTAACACTAAGGCAAAGTTAATTAAAATGAACTGGTCCGCGATGAGGAATATTCGGTGGCTGTGACACTTTCTGGCCAACGTGCCCAACACAACCACGACTCGGAAATATATATATGCGCGTGTCTGCAGCGCTACAGACCGCGGAAGTCCGCACGACTATTGTCGTCGGCAGATGGAAAAGGACTCATAGTTAACCTACCGTACCGGCGCCGGTACGATGGATGGCAGGCGACCCGACCGCCTTGCTGGTTGAATTACGACTCAACGATATCTTGCTCGTTCAGAGCTCACTCGCTCATCGTGGTCATGGTGGTATGTGTGCCTAGAACAAAGAAAGACATAAAGTGCATTCCTAGGATACGATTTCGGTAAAGCAAATAAAATCGAAATCGTCGGATGCATGTGCGTACCAGCTAAACAAAGAGACCACGATGCGATGTGGAAATGTGCTAATTAGTTTTAGCTATATTACTGGGAAATGGTGTTTATGGCATCGCTACTAAGGGTACGTATTAAATACCTATTTGCATTGTTTATGCTTGGATTTCAATTGATGCCAAGGGACGCAGAATGCGTATTTGCTTTGGGTTGCACATTGTGCAAGTCAGGGAATTTATTGCTGGGAGAAAAACGTCGCCAGCCAATGTATACATAAAGATATTTATCGTATACATGAATGAAGGTGGGAATAGGCGACGCCATGATAATTATCTCTGGCTGGAATGGTTACATGATATGTGTTTATTTTCAGGATAATTTATGATAAGGAAAGTAAGAGCTCTTACAGGCGATTTGTAAGTGAAGGAATGCTTGAAAAGGTAAGAATTCTTTTGCAGGTACTTTTCGGTTATACGAATTGGATCTATTTGATGCGTGAAGCATTTAAGATGCTAATGCAATTTGCATTAGCGAAAGCTTATGCAGACTGGGTTGTGGCTATGGGGTTTTTTCAGGAAGGCGAGCCGTGGGATCTGGCGGTTTTGCTGTTGGTCCTTTGGTCGCAGCGTAAGTCGTGCACTTCCTACACCAAGACTCGACGTCATCTCTCATGTGAAGCCAGTAGAATCGAGATCGTAATTTTGAAAGTGTCTTATTAACTCCCAGATGTCCACCGGAAGCCCCCTTAGTGCATTTCTGTTAGTACATCCTTCACTTTTGATGGTGGGACTATAATCTGCATTCGATGGGATTTTCCGTCCGCGGCTTCCCATTTACGCTTTAGAATACCATCTTCCACCAGCAAGAAACTCCATTGTGCCCAATATGCTTTAAATGTTTCACTCTTGTCGGATATATTGTTCCAAGTTGGCCGCTAGTTCTTTTCTCTGTGTTCCAGGATTAGCGATATATCTTCATCCTGAAGTTGAGCTGCGCGTATAGCATCACTCGTCCACCCACCTAGTACTTCTACTTGTACCTTTCGGAGGTCATACGCCTCTTGTTTTAAACGATCAATTTCTACTTCCGAATTTGAAGGCGACGTTTTACGGTCAAAATTTCAGTTTGTCTCTCTGCTAGATCAGTTTATAAACGATTGTTCTCCTCAATGAACTTTTCTCGGCTGGTCTTAAGAGCAATTATCTGTTGATACAAGGATTTACATTCGGTCGTGGTGCTGTCCAAGTCTGAATCACGCTGAAGGCTTCTCTTGTGATTAGCGCATGAATAACAATTCTCAATTGATGTTTCATTCATTCGTCGACGTTTCCTACAGTCAACAGAGATGTGGCCAACTTCGCCGCATGTCCAACACTTCATATCAGGTCTCGGGATTCTCCGTTGTACATGCCCGATTCTTTGGCAGGAACATTCCTGGACGGACATTTCTCGGACTCTATATGTATTCCTGGTAGCCAGTTTAGCAGATTCATATGCCAATCCGAGCGCCAGTATTTCATTAGTTGTCTTCTTTCCCGCTAAACGAACGGCTTGTTGCAAGTCCCGATCTTGGAGTGCATTTATAAATGCATCCATTGCTACCTCGTTCAGAAATTCCTTAATCATATTTGAATAAGACAAGTTTGTCAATAGCTCAATGTCTGCCTGCAACTGTTGAAGATTTTCTCCAGGTTTCTGCGTTCTGCTCCACAGTTGCAGGCGGTAGGCCGGCTGCATGTGGTTGTCTCCATACCTAGCTTCAATGCCGTCTCTTACCGCTTGAAAATCTGTTTGCTTCTCTGCTGGTATGGTTTGTAGCAATTCTGCCACTGCCCCGCGGAGTGACAAGATTAGTGATGTTGACTTTTGCTCACCCGACCACTTATTATAATTGGCCGCGGCGTCAAACTGACGTATAAATACGGAGAAGGGTCCCGTTCCATCGAGGGTTGGTGGTTGCATTCTTGTATCTTTGTAGTTATGTTGATTGCTAGGCGATGTCTTATTTCTCTCAACACACTCAACTCTCTTTTCGATTCGCATTATTTCATCGGAGAATTTCTTAAATTCAGCTTCGTTTTTTAGATCCAGATTTTCTACTTCGTTTCGAATTTCTTCCTCAAAGTGTTGAAAATTACATTTCATCCACTGCGTTTGGGCATCCAGTTTCACATTCAGATCTGCAGCTTATGCGTCGAATTTTGAATTTTGAGCGTCCATTTTTGTCATCATCATCCTGAACATCTCCGAAATGTCCAACTGTGGCGAACTCTTCTCCGTTACATTGGCATCATCTTGACTCGCTGTTTCTTCTCCATCCGGACAGTCTGGCCCAATCGTAAAAACATATGTGTCGACATCAATGCCCTCTTCCTCCATTGCTGCTTGCAGACGCTGTCGAAGAATTTTCTTCTGTCCTCTGTTATCCAGATTCCGGTCCTCAACTTCCTTCTTCAACCCAGGGACGCGAAGATCCTCCAAATGTCGATCTGACATCGTCACAACACACTTTCACAGACTTATTCACATCACCAATAATTAATCCCACTTCTGACACCAATTGTAGCGAGCTTAGGGTTCGCTGGATTAATTATGTTTAATAAATAAGAGCCGTTAAATCGATTTTGAATTAATGTAACACTTTATTAGTCCGTTAATAACAACCGTTACTTTTACCGTACAGTTAACGATTTCTTGACTTATCGCTTCCGTACTTATCGCGTCTTTTACTGCTTACTTCTTCCTTCTTCGACTGCGTGCGACGTATTTATACCGTTTCCTCATTCTGATTCGGCGTTTTGTTTCAGTCCGTTCCATAGCCTCGAATTTTCGACTACCCATCGTCTCCAGTTTTCCAGTACTTTCTAGAATATTCTAGTACTTTGTTTTGGACTTCCTAAAATATTCTAGTACTGATTGTCATATGCGTCACAATATTTTTTTACCTCAATATGTAAAACAAAGTAGAATGCGTTTGTAAGGGCGAAAGGCTTAAAAGTGAGTTCTGTGTTTTTTGTTTACTTTTTTTCGGTTAAGAACATCTTTCAATTATTGCGAAAATAATCCCGAGCATTTAAAACTCAAAAAATTGTTTAGCTTTAAATCTAAATCTCCGCAGATTCTGATGTTCACGACCTACGCAAGCTTTTTTGGCACACTTTATTGTAATCGCCTGGAATACATAATTAGGCAAAACATTCCAAGATCGTGTAGTTCGTCTGAAAAACAATATCCTGGTGAAATTGATTTTTATGGTGATCCCATTATTACCTTTCATCGCCAAATATATGTTAAGAAAAGTTCTTGCATATTCTCTATAAGTGGCTTTGTCATGACCCAGTATAAAAGAATTCAACGAGCTATAATATAATATATGAAACAGACGTGGGCAGAAAACGTTCCTACCCCGCACTAAAGGCGGAATAGAGTATTTTGTAGAGTGTTTTGTCAGTGTGTTAAATCTTTTATTAGCTTAAAATTCAAACCATTGACTAACTAACGAACTTAAATTCCAGCTTTGGACTCATAAACACCTTATAAATGTTGTCTGATTAAAAGCGATGAAGTATTTCACGCGTTTCTTAACAAATCCTAAAGATTATTGTTGTGCTCTCAAATGTAGGGATTTCATTAAGACGTTGCAATTTGTTAAAAAAAAAACACCGGGATTTAGAAAAGTGTTGAAGTTTCTATTTTGATTGAAGCCTTTTTATTAGTAATATTATTCAAATGCCCCCGTTACAATCCTTTCAACATAAGTTACTATTAATTTTTGGGATAAATTCCAGCAGTTTCGAATGCAATATTGGATTTTAAGTAAGGGGTTACCAAGCCCGCGCCCGTAAGTGATATACTAATGGACCTGTTGTGTTGCGTAAGCGGAGTCTGTAATTCAACAACGTTGATCGAACTGGTTGGATTCCAGGAACTGCAGTATCCTCTTCTTTAAACCAAAAAACTTCGAATAAATTGACACCAGTGCAGCTGAAGATGTATCTTCTTGTTACTCGTTGTGTTATGTTAGGTAGATTATTGGTGTTTTTAACGCATTTATTTGCAAATGAAAAAGAAGTACATTTAAGGTTTTAACAATATTAGACTAAATCATTAGCCAATTTTTACATATTACATTTTGATGTAATTTACTGGCTCTGTAAGGGCACTCTAAATTATTCTACTTACATTTATTCTGTTTTCTATACAAATATGTTACCATTCGGAGTACAGTATTTTTATTTTTTATTGTTATTCCTTTAAACAAAATTTACAAATTATATCAGAGAATAAAAGGAAAACTTAAATCTGGTTACATTAATATGATCTTGAAGTTGTGTTTTTTTTTTGTTTATATATATATATATTTTAAGAATTATATTTTTCGGCATTCACAATTTTGATTTCTTTCCTACGTCCACCTGTCGTGACTGCTCGAACAAGAAGAAGGCCACGAACCGGAAGTCCACCCATTATCGTCCTATTGTACTAGATCAGTCACAATGGGTTTACATTACTGATGGGCTTACAGTGTAAGGTCTAGCGATAAGTTGTGTACAATTTTTTATTTCTTTACTACAATATATATATATATATATATATATATATATATATATATATATATATATATATATATGTAATGGCGCAAGGCTAATAACCTAGCCCGTAAAAAAAATTATTATTGAAAATTTAACAAACCTCGAGACTTGCTAAATAAGGCCAAGGCCGGATCCCTGTTGTGGTGTCCTTGATGATGATATATATATATATAATTAGACTCGGAGTAACGGTCAAAAGATACACAACTACATTCACTAACTTTTGTTGACGAGTGCTGCTATCTTCACGTTGAGGTCGGAAACTTTTTAGCCCACCCGTGTATGTATATATATATATATATATATATATATATCATGTGATCTTTTCAATCCAATTCCCTTTCCCGTTCATCCGATTTCTGTGATGTAAATTAGTATTTAAAATAGAACATTTTATGTTCACAAATGCCATCTATTACTATGTTCACAAATGCCACCTAACAGCTGAAGTAAACTTATTGCATGGTACTTAAATTATACATTTTACAATATAGTATCACAATTAGTCGTATAAGTTTTTGTATGTTTATCAAAGAGCGAGAAAAATCTATGTAGTGGCTGACGAAACCTTTTTTTCTCTTTTTATATAGTTATAGTTGTCCTCGTGCTGTACTTTTTCTTTTAATTTTAATATCACTAGATTTAAAACACAAAACCAAAAAGAATAATAATAATAATATTTTAAGAAAATGTACGAATATTAGGAAAAAATTATAAAAACCTTAAAAATTCCAGACGTTAACAAACAAACATTTTTTTCGTTACCCTCATCATCATCATCGGCACTATAACCGGGATCTGGTCTTGGCCTTATTTAACAAATCTCTCCACCGGTCTCGATTTCGAGCCGATGTCATCCAGTTTGGCACTCCCAGACTCTGGGCGTCCTGGTCTACGCCAGCCCTCCATCGCAGACAAGGTCTGTCGCGCTGTCTCCTTTCATACATCCTGCCACAAAGGACTTTCCGGACAGGCTCTTCTTCGATCATTCGAGCTAGGTGTCCCGCCCACCAGAGTCTACCTACGTTGATTTTTCATACAACATTAGCTACAAGGTAGATCGCATACAAATCATGGTTGTAGCGTCTCCGGAATCGTCCTCCCTCACATACGGGGGCAACAATTCTCGTTAAGACCTTCCTTCCGAACGCGGCTAGGAGCTCAGAGTGCCTTTTATCGAGCACCCAGGTCTCGGATTCATATATGAGTACTGGTAAGACCATGGTCTTGTGCAGTAGCAGCTTGAATGTTCTGGATAAATTTCGGGATTAAAAGAGCCTTGATAGACCATAGTAGGCTTTGTTGGATTTGATCAGCCGTTCCCGCATTTCCTCTTCCATATTGTTATCGGCTGATGCTATTGACTCAAGGTAGTTAAAGGATTGCACTACTTCAAATTCGCGCTCCGCTGCCCTGGTAGTTTGAACAACGTTAAGTCTTCTCTTCGTTTTTTACTTTGTTTTTTCTTCATTAATGCGCAGTCCCAGTTTTTGTGCCACCTGCTCGATCCGTGTGAAGGAGTTCTGTACAGCCGATTCTGTTCTACCGATGATGTCGATGTCATCTGCGTAGGCAAGTATCTGGCTGGACTTAGTGACAATGGTCCTTCTAGTTGTAACGCCAGAGTCACGGAATGCTTTTTCCAACGCCAGGTTGAAGAGAAGGCAAGCCAGACCGCCCCCGTGTCGTAGTCCATTAAAGATGTTTATTGGCTTGGACAGTAATCCCGCTATTTTTACTTGACTAGTTACGTTGGTCATGGTCAGCCTACAAAGTCGTATTAATTTGTTTGGAATTCCGAACTCTCTCATGGCATTATATAGTTCTATCCTGGCTATGCTGTCGTCGGCGGCCTTAAAGTCTATAAATGAATGATATAATGGGATCTCAAATTCCAGACATTTTTCCATCGCCTGCCTAAGGGTCAATATCTGATCAATCGCTGATTTGGCTAGGATGAAGCCACACTGATATTGACCAATGAAGACCCTTGGCGTGTGGGGCTATCCAATCTTGTAGGATAGAGGAGAGTATCTTATAGGCGGTAGTCATCAATGTTATACCACCCCTATAGTTGCTGCACACTGTGATATCTCCCATCTTAGGTATGGGGGATATTATTCCACGACGCCAATCTTTCGACGTCTCCTCTTGCTCCCATACGTGCACCACGATCTCATGAATTGCGTGATGTAACGCTGTTCTTCCTTGTTGGATCAGATCTGCCGGTATGCCATCAGCTCCGGGAGCTTTATTTGATTTGAGCTGTCTTACGGCTTTTAATGTTTCCTCAATGCTTGGTGGCGGCAGCATTTGGTCTTGAACTTGCATTGGTGGAGCCTTCAATTCTTCTGTGAGCTGATCATTTGGCAATTCATTGAAGTGCACTTCCCACCGCTCCAGAATGTCTTCAGGATCGGTGATCAGATTACCCGCTTTATCCTTGCAGTAATTGCAGCGTAGTGTGTACCGCGTCATACTGCGGATTATTTGGTAGAACTTCCACGCCTGGTGCGGACCTCGCACTGTACTTTTCTCTATTTCAAAGATAAGGTTTTTTTCTCAGCTACTCTTCTTTTGTCTGTGAAGTATTTTTTTTCAGATCTTCTGAGCTCTTTGTATTTCTCCCGGCGTACCCGCGTCCTATGAGACTGCTGCATTGCCCGGTATGCAGCATTCTTACTTTCAGTCGCTAGTTTGCACTCATCATCAAACCAGTCGCTCCGATCTCTACGACTACTGCCTAAAACGGAGTTGGCAGTAATAATGACAATATTTATAAGCCGTGTCCATTTCTCTTCTACACCCGGCGTTCTGGTGCCAGGACTTACTCTCCCTCCATCGAGCTCTTCGAGGGCAAGTCCTAGCGCATCACCAAAGGTGTTACTGATGTTCTCATTGCGTAAGGCAGCCATGTTGATTCGAACCTGATCCGCGGATGCAATACGTCTTCGTAAGACAATCCGCGCTCGGAAAACTGTACCAACAAGCTAGTGATCTGAGTCGACGTTGGCACCTCGGTACGTTGGTGCCGTCATCAGGCTTGAGGGGTGGCGGCGATCTGTCAACACGTGGTGAATTTGGTTGGGAGTGGCTCCACCAGATGATATCCAGGTGGCTTTATGTATATTGTGACGTTTCTAACAGATACACACACAATATACAAGCAAATAGTGAAGAACGCCGAAAGGACGTTCGAATAAGCAAAGCTTCTGAGCCGTATACCATAGCATAACATAACAATTACACATCAGTTGAGTGTACTAAAGTTTAGAAATCGAATTCGTACACGCGGCAGTGGCCTGGTGTGTTGAGCATTGGTTCCATTTTTAGTGATTCTAACTGCCATAGCGTCAGTTCGAATCACACGTTCTTCACTATCGTTGCAAACGCTATAATATCTTTACGCAGAAACCTGGTACTCGCAACGACCAAGTTCTTTGATGCTGCCAGTTCGATAGTCCATTGTCATTGGTGTTCTCATGCAAAGTACGGCGCAGTGCTTGAAAACCGGCTCCCGACCTATTTTGGCATTCAAATCACCAAGAACGATTTTCGATTTCGCATTATCTTGGGCAGGCGTTGAGGGCCCGTTCGACGTTCTCGTAGAATTCTAATTTTTCGTCGTCAGGGGACTCCTCTGTTGGTCCGTGAACCTTTATGAGGCTTATGTTCTTAAACTTGCCTCTCACATGAAGAATGTGTGGGGAAGAAGTATGTTGCACCGGCGTACGGCGCTGATTCACTTCACTCCCCATCACTAATTAGAAGTTCGGCCAAAAACTGGAAATGAAACAAAACAAACAGATGGTACCGTAGCAAAAGTAAATGAAACGCTCTGTTTTAATGTTATTAATCTGTGTATTTATTTGTGTCCATGTTTTTGTTTTTAATTGAAGAGGGTAAAACTAATTAAACGTTAAGTGTAGACTTGCAGTTTCACGATGGAATACAATTGATTTTCTGACCACAAGATTTTATTTTATTGTTATTTTTTTTGATAAGTTAAGATAAGTTCGTTACGTAACATTTAATCCACACATTAATGTAATCGAGCACATAAGAAAATAAAGATGACACTTGGTGAAAAGCTAAGAAAGATGGCACTTAGCACGAGAAAACTATTAATACACTCGGAGTTGTGTTAAACTCGCGACTCCGGGATGTACGCGTGCCCGCGGCACCACGGGGAGCAGGAGAAGAAACAACCGGTGTGTCTGGTGGTTAAAATACGACTTTGGGATGTATACGTGTCCGCAGCGCTACGGACAACGGAAGCAAAACGACCGACTCGGTCGGTGGATGGTAAGGGACTCAGCGATGGTGATTCGCTGGCGAAGGAAATTCGGCCAGTGAAACTGGCTCTCTTACTTTAAGGGTGCATTTTCCATCCCAGTAGAAACGTGGTCTCTCTTTGGGTGTAGGTAACCTGATCTCATAGAGGAGATCATAGAGATACACATGTATCTGTGCACATTGGTTCTTTCATGGAACAAAGCCATGAGAACGAATCTGTAACCAAAGAAAAGGGAATAATGTGCATCAGTGAGATGTGAGTTCGGCTAAGTAAACAGGTCGAATCTCATTGGGTGCTAATTGGGGTTTCTGTTTGTTCATGCCGCTAGTCATGAGAAGCAGATCCAGAAATATGGGAAGGCAAAGAGATCGGGTAGATCATTGTCTGAGCTATGCATTGCAGCTGTAACGATAGCCGCTATGTACCATGTACATGGTGCTAATAGATTCTAGCTTATTTACAGGGAATTTGTGTTTATGGCATCGCTGCCAAGGGTAAGTATACCATACCTATTTGCATTTACCTATGCTGTAGGATTTAATTTATGGTTTAAGACGGGAGATGCGTATATTTGCTTTTGGCCCTTGGGCATAGGTCGCCACACAATGTGTATGTATGTTTATTATACACATGGTGAGGCTGGGACTAGGCGACGCAATGTTTATTATCCCTGTTATGATGGATACATTATATGTAAACCAAATTGTTTTGTTTTCAGGAATTCGACTAGGGAAAATGCGTATGTAAGATTGAGGTTGCCTGGCAACCGAGGGTGCCGAATTGGGCTTGGGATTAATGAAGTTTGGAACAGAATTCTTATAGGGAATTTTGAATTCGAATAAATTAATGAAGGTAAGAATTCTCTTCCAGGAGCTTTTAGCTAACTACATTTTATGACTTAGTGCGTGAAGCATTTACAGGTGCTAATGCGATTGCAATAGCAGAAAACGATGACGGTTGGGTTGTAGTTATGGGGGTTCTTCGGGTAAGTAAACAGTGGGGTTTGGCGGAACCGCCACAAATGCATAGCCTTTCGTCTATTGCATTAAAGCCGATAATGGTAGACTTCAGTTTTGGGCTGACAGAAAGCCTACCCCGAGCACATGGTGTTTGGTATGACAGCTGTAATAAATGTCATACTCGTTTCTTTGAATAACACCACTTCCCGTCCATTTTATTTCTTGTAATGCTGTTATATCAGCCTTATATTCGGACAGGACATTGGCTAGCTGCTGTGCGACTCGAGCTCTATATAGTGAACGGACGTTTCATGAGAAAATTCTTAAATCGTTTAGTCATTTTCGTTTCCGTGGTCGTCATCGTGTATCCGGTCCATATCCGGATTAAATTACATTTGCCATAATAATTCATTTTTACGGGTATAGTTATTAGCCTTGTGCCAACCTTTCCCAGGATGTCGCTGCATTTATTGTTTCTCTACTTGGCGGGTGCCAAAGTAACTATCGAGGGGTATCACGTGGAGACTGCACGTCAACTTGGATTGAACAGGGACAAAGATCGTCCTGGCCTTCGCCGGGTTGAAAGCAATCAGTGACTTTGCCCTTTATGTTCGCTCCCATCATCATCATCATCATCGTCATGGGCACTATAACCGGGATCCGGTCTTGGCCTTATTTAGCAAGTCTCTCCACCGGTATCCGGTCCTTATCCGAGACTTGTTAAATTGTCCATAATAATTTGTTTTTCCGAGCAAGGTCATTAGCCTTGCGCCAACCAGTCTCATAATATCGCTGCATGCATTGGTTCACTAGTTGGCGGGTGCCAAAGTAGCTATCCACGTGGAGACCATGTCAACTTGGATTGAACAGGGAGAAGGATCGTCCTGGCTTTCGCCGGGTTGAGCGCAATCAGAGACTTTGCCCTGTATGTTCGCTCCCAGCCCCCCTTTCATTACCTTGAAATTGTAATATTTTTGCTAACTGATAATCAAAGCTTGTTCTCGAAGGCAATGCCATAAATAATAGATAAACACAAAATGATTTAGAGTGGTCGCAGAGAGCCAATAAATTAGATTAAAAAATTTTATTGTCAAAATAGACTTTAACATTTAATCTCTTTATTGTTTTACTGTTTTTGGCACAAAGCGAATGGAAAACGTCACAGATGACATTTAATCGAGATTGGCAATAAATAAGGGGTGCAATAGAAGTGCCAGATTAAATATGCTAGGGGAACGGATTAGAAATCACCTTGCACTACACTCGCGTGTAACTGCGTCTCGTACTAAAGAGTGTAAAGATACCTTCGTTTATTTGGGAATCGTTTTAATCCAAATTTGGTTATAAAATATGTTGATTTGGATATAAGTGAATAGCAAGACCATGCTAACCACGCTTAGATAAGGAGAATTTAGTTGATGGTGCATTAAACTACAGAAATGAAACTTCAGTTTTGATCCACAGACGATTGACGTCTTATAAATTTCAATTTTAATCAGTTGAAAACAGTTAGGTCAGTGGATCAGTGCCCCAATGAGGAAATAGCCAGTCTACCGCCTTCCGTTACGTCGCACCACCACGGGGACATTACGATGCGGATCGTATACAAAATAACTTTCGAATCGATTGAATACGCGGTGCACTTTTCGAGCGACACTCTTTTGAACAAATGGGAGAAACTGTTTAATCAATTTTAGTGCACATATATTTTTAGTTTCTACGCGGCAATATTTTTACATATAATGCCCGTAAGAAATAAATTCACTCACGTGGAAACAGGTTGTTTTATTAAGTGGATATTTTTCCACTTTTTCCTAATAAATTACGTAAAAAAAATGTCATCTGATATTTCGATTGTAAGTAGTAATTTGTAGCCGAAAACAGTTTTCGTATAGTTGTTTGAATACCAAACTCTAGAATACTATCGCAGTATAGTTAATATTATAATTCACACATTATAAAGTTGTTATATTCGTTAAATTAGAAACACCGTCCATTTTATTATTAGCGCAAAGGCAAAAAAGTGCCTCTTCGCATATTTCACGCAAATTAATGAATTTATATGCTCAGCAAATGTTTGTAAAACCAAAAGGTTCAAATGAAAGAGTAAACAACAAATCAATAATTGAGCATCGCAGTATTTGCAAACCTGTAACCTCATAGATAGTAAGAGAATTTAGGTAGCAGCAACGCGGCTCTCTGATGTTATCTTTAATTAAATAAGCAAACAATTTTATTTTTGTTTATTCGTGGAACACGGATTCAACTGAATTAATATCAAATCAAATGAGCCCGCTACAATTTCGGTGAGAAAGTAAAGATGGAAAATTCTTCATGCCGAAGTTACATATGGAACAACTTGAGCTCCTTGCATATCTGACCTTAATATAGTGACTGGGGAAGAGATGTCTTCTTGGGAGGCAACCGTTACAAAAGGAATCATGTCCACGAAGAAGCTCTAGAAATCATCGTTACGCCTCTCCAGATGGGAGCTGCGCCACTTGTTGGCATTGTGACTACACAAAATAGTTTCACAATGTCGGCTAAATGATATGTAAATGGTGGCGAAGTGGTATAAGAAGTAAGCGCTTTAGGTTTTAACACGATTTGATGAACTTACAACATCACAACACTGCTACGTTGACCCCTTGCTCTGAGTTCATTGTCGGCGAAATTACACAAGTACATGAGGGTCGATAAACGTGTGTAACAAACTGTCGAACAATTTTGGCTATTTCATGGTAAGCCTAAATTAAATTCAAGAAGTCTTTCTGAAAATTTTAAACACAAAAAAAACTAACTAAAACTAATTTCAGAACGATCTTATCTGTCAATCGGCTAATCAAGACTATTTAATGCAAATGATGGAACATTTAAATCAAGTATATCTTTTATGAACAAGTGGCTTTAACAAATGTATAGATCACAAAAAGTAGATCAAGATATAGCATATGGCCAATTGACGTAGATGTACAAGACGACCTACTTTTTTATAAAATATGCACGCTTGAGTTATGTTATATTCATTCATATACATTCTTACTCCGAACGCGACTGCGTAATACAGACTAAAAGTTTCGTGGTAGTGTAGTTACTTCGAATGTATATACTCATTACCATAATAATATTGTTGCGAGCTTAGGGTTCGATGGACTAACTATTTTTAATAAATAAGAGCCGTTAAAACGATTTTGAATTAATGTAACACTTTATTAGTCCGTAAATAACAACCGTTACCTTTACCGTACACTTAACGATTTCTTGACATCGTTTCCGTACTTATCGCGTCTTTTACTGCTTACTTCTTCCTTCTTCGACTGCGTGCGACGTATTTATACCGTTTCCTCATTCTGATTCGGCGTTTCGTTTCCGTCCGTTCCATAACCTCGAATTTTCTACTGTTCATAGTCTCCAGTTTTCCAGTACTTTCCAGAATATTCTAGTACTTTGTTTTGGACTTTCTAGAATATTCTAGTACTCATTGTCATATGCGTCACAATATAATGAGATATATATTTGGTTGAGAAAGATGTATTCGTCGATTTTATAAAAAATTATTGTTTTTCTTATGAAGAAAAGTTTTAATTACCTAAATATTTCTGATTCACTTCTACCACTTTCAATCATATCTCCTCCAAAACCATTATTCATTTTTTATAAAAATAAGGTTTCATTTTAGAAAAACTGACGCTAGTGATTTTCGAGGTCATTTTTACACCAAGAAAGAAATCAAAAGTTGCAAAGGTCTAAACAAACGATATCCTGGCATTTCAATGTCAGGACTATGTAGTGTATGCATCAAAACTTCCCAGCCAGGGCTTCTTAATTTTTGCCGAGTCTAGGGTGACCCAATTTAGGCGAACATATTCTATATCCTAAAAAATCAATAAAAACACTTTTTGCTGTTCAGGTAAAAATCGCTTAATTCAATTTAAGAAGATTTGTTTACATCACTTCTGAATACAACAACGCGCATGAAGTCGCCTTAAGCTCGAAAGGCAAATAAGTTCGTTTTTCCACGTTTTCCACTATAATGATTTTGTAGTATACCTTGGGTCCGATTTTCCTTCCTCTGTGTAAGGGATGGTTATCCCATTCGTTGTTTCTTCTTTGGTAGGGGATGATCTGTTAAAATCCCACCACCGCTATCAGTTTGTAGTAGCCTTTGTCTCAGCCAGCGTGTCTCTTAAAAGGACGAGGAATTTCTTAGACCACTCCTGAGATAGGCTCGTTGGGGTCGCTACCGTGCTTCTTCCTTAGGAAGGAAGACTAGCGACCGATACTGTTGTTGCCGGCCTTGAAATTGCTGGGTCCAATAAAAAAACGTGGTTGTGCGTTGTACTGTAGATATTTTAATTTGTCTGAAACTATTTTTTTTTTTTTGTTTATAAAATTATTTTAAGTTATTCGCTGATTTTACTGGTGTCCCCGCGCTTTAAAAGCCAATTGAGACTGATCTTCGGATTGTAATGTTATTAGTAACAATTTTAAAAACAATTTAAGGAAAGGATAATGGAAAGGAAGGTGACTTACTTGTCAGAGTCTTGCAGGATTGGACCGTTCCTTGGTCATTGTGGCTACTTCCTGGGTGCAGAGGGTGTTGAAATTTGATCCCCCTGATCCGGTCCGTTGTTCCGTTGTTCCGGGACTTCGTGTTCTGGTGTAAGAAGAGATCCTTTCTTTTCGCTTACGTAATATTTGCTCCTTTGTTTCCTTTCTCGTTTCTTTCGTGGATAATTACGACAAATCTTTTATATTCTAGAATTTGTTCACGTTTGAAGCGTTTTCCCGACACGTGCGTTCTAGTTCATATCTGTTTCTCAATTAATTATTTTTATTTTTTTGCTGTTGACGTTTTTATTTTTTTATTCGGCGCCAAAGCCTTTTATTAATATTTTTTCTGCCAAGTAGAATTTGCAAAAGTAGTTTATGCAAATTAGCTACTTGACAATATTTCCAATTTACCGGTAGAGAGGGGAAATTCGTGGCTTATAGTGTATTGGGCGAGGGCATGGACATGAGAACCTTAACAATGCCCCCCCCCCCCCCCCCCACCGCCCACCCACCCCGCACGGCCCCCATAATAGTGGTAACTTCATTCTTAGAAGAGGAATGAAGCTCGGCTACAAAGTATAGAATGTAGCATGGAACCTTGCACTGGCTGTGGCGCCTTACTTCCCTCCGTTTGTCGTGGTTTGTCCGTTTTTGGCTTCCTCTATTCGTAGTAGTGTTTCAGCCTGTTGTTCTCACCACGTTTCTTCTTTTCTACCTTCACTCCCATAAACGTCCCGGTATTGTTACCGGTGTGTTCACAAAAATGTCTACCTCCGAAGGGTTTGGTGGTAAGTGTTCTAGACAGGAAGTCGTTCCCACACAACCCATCTGCTGATAATCTTAGTAGGGAGTCTATCACCTGAAAATTACAGGAGATTTGTTGGGGTACTTTGAGTATCCCCTTGCAGTAGCCTCTAGACTTGCCCTTGCCAAAAAGAGTTTGGATGGTAGTTGCTTGTCCAATATGGTTCCATATTGGAGTTCCTTCAGCTTAATAAGGCTGATCTCCGCAGCTGTGTCCACTATTTGACGTGTAGTGTTTCTACAACCGTTGTCTAATGGGAGCTGGACGACTATAATTTTCGTTGGTGGGAGCTGAAGATAGGTTTCATTAGTTGGTGACTTTAGTTCGGTCGGGTTGGGGAATTCCGTCCCGATCTCTGGAAGTTTTCCGCCTTCTCCCATTTCGATCTTTGTCGACACCCTGCGTTATAATTATTTATTTAACAATTTAATAATATATGTATTCATATATTTGAATATATTTAAAAGTAAATGTGACGTGGGCGTTGAGTTGCTGCTCCCCTATTCAGCTTCAGATAATGATAATTCTTCCGGTCTGACTTCTGTTGATCTCGTGACCTTCTTTAATTTCAATTTATGACTGCTCACTTACACGTTGGGGTAATTAATCGATTACTAGCTTGTTGTTTCGTCGTTTTACGTCGAATGAATTAATTTTCATTGCCGTTGACGTTTATTTTTTATTCGGCGCCTACGCCGTTTTTTATTATTTTCTCTACCAAGTAGAATTTGCACAAAGTAGTTTATGCAAATTAGCTACTTGGCGAGTTGTTTTCCTTTTAGAGGTAGAGAGAGGAAGCTTACGAAAGGGGGTTAATGGATGTTAGGGGGGACCTGGACGCGAGGTAGGTCCGTAACACCTGCCACCGTGTGGTTGTGCCCCCTGCAAAATGTACACCATTCACCATTCCTGTTGGCCGCCTTTGTCGCGTGAATACCTATTGTCCTTCGAATTTTTACTTATTTGGACTGTCTTACATTCTGTGTTGACCGTACAGGTCGGTGGGGTATGGTCGCGGAGTACAGGCTTGACCACTTCGGCTGCATCTGACAGTGGCTGTGGGGTTTGTACCCGCATTGCCTTGCAATGACACTCGTCCCACGTGTGACCCATTGGGCCACAAAACTCAACAACATCGAATCCTGTACAGTCTACGATTCAATGCTGTTGCTTGTTTCGAAGTAGGTGGTCGTTCTTGCCCCTGGCTTGGGGTATTCATGGGTACCCTCTGTTAATTCTGCAACCTTGGACGTGTAGGCTCAGGATTCTGTGCAAGTGGTTGTGTATTTTGTGTTTGACAATCTTGGGCATCGTGCACATATTGATCGCACTTCGCACACAACGGTGTGCTCCGGCGTCGGAAGCATTCATCATACAAATGACCTTTCTTATTGTAGAAACTGCAGGTCATATGTGCACCAAACGCGTGTGGCGTTAGGAAGTGCCGAGAAGATCGCTCGTGCATTTCAACTGTTATGGGGAATTTTGTTTATGCATAATAAATGACCTTTGGTTTGATTTATCGACCCCCGGGGGGGGGGGGGGGGGCGACGTTTAAGAGCGGTAGAGGTGAGATTGAAGTCAAAGAAAGTCGGGTAAGAGTTTTCACCGCAGCATTCGCGAAATGGATTGATTAGAGCCGTAAGAAGTGTGATAGCTGGGCAAAAAGAAAAGACGACGGTTTTGCAGGTAGTATTAGTATTATATCGAATTTTGCTTTTATCTCGCTGATGTCAAGAAGGCGATGGACTACTCCAATCGTTGCCAATGCTACGTTCACCTTTCACGTTAAAAATAATCCCATTACCAAACCTCCCCAAACCTCGCCTTAATCGGAATCCAATCCCTGAGTTCGTTTTTGATAACTCCTCGCCCATTGCTCCCGCGATCAATTTGCTCACTCTCTTCGATCTCAGAACGAGGACAAAATCTCCCAACTTTTGCAGTTCTCACACTCTTAATCCTAAAATCTCTGCCTGTTTCATATTCTGCCATCCATCGGTCAAACCGTGCGCCACATCACCTCCCCAAGTTCAACCTCTTCTTACTTTACCACACTCCCTCTCCCTGTCGTCCAGTATTTGGCCGTTTTTTTTTTTTTCGCAGCCGTAAGAGTCACCCAATCAACCATACACTCGTCAGATTGTCGCCACAGGATCTGTTAACTAAGAAACAAAAACACTAACAAAAATATCCGTATCTTTCTGACGTACCTCCAAGACAATTTGCTTCGAAAGTAAAATAACAACCAGCGTTATGGTAGTCATTTAACAAGAAGGCTTACTAACCACTTTCCTAGCCTCTTAAACTCTCTACAAGATTCCACGAACATTTTAACATAGTTCTCCAAAAACTGTCGAGGAACCTCATGGCCTTTGGACAACACATTCACTCGAAGAGAACACTACATCTTCAACGCAGTAGAGCGGACCAAAATCAATTTATTTCGACTCTAGTTTGCAAACTGATCTATCCCCCCCCCCCCAAATCCTCTATAATCTCCCATTTACATTCTGTTACCGATGTCGGGGGCCTTCACTGCAAAAAAAAAATCCAACCCTTCCTTCCGATACATACGACCTTACTGAAACAAACCCAATTCCCAGCATAAGCAATGAGGAACTATTCCTTTCCTCCCCTGCTGTTTGCCGCCTCCACCTTGGTAAGCGATCAAATAATGATTCCTCCTACCGCGGAGTGCTCTTCAACGTCCAATGTGGCCTGGACTCCGCGGTTATCGCTTTATCTTCCACATCTAAGCTCAAGTATGTCTCTATCAAATTACAGCTAACCCAAATATCAAAATACGTAATTTGTTTCTGGATCCCGCCCTCCCAGCCCATTGAATCATACGGAGTAGCAATTAATGCTATCGACTACATAATAGATATATGCGATTCTCGGGACGTTCTGTCGTTTTTGGGGACTTTAACCTCCCACATCTTTAGTGGACCAGATGCTCAATCTTTCTATTACACCTCTTCCACCAGTGCCAATGAATGTTTCTTCATCGCTCACTTAACAGGCTCAAGCCTCTGTCAACTTAACAATATGTCAAACCACACGGGCAAGCAGTTACATCTAATTTCTACATCTGGCCTTATTAATCCCACAATCTAAACCTCTCCCCTTGTCATCTCAACCATCGACAATTGTCACCCACCCCTTACCCTGCCCTTTTATCACAAATCCCTGCTGCAATTCACCCCGATCATTAATCATATGATTTCCACAAAGCGAATTTTCACAATATATTTAATACCATTACTGATCGCGCTTAGATAACATAAACTTAGTTTATGTTGTATTAAACTACAGAACTTAAACTTCATTTTTGATCCACAGCCGTTTGACGTCTTAAATATCATTCTCAATTTTAATAAGCTTGAATGCAAGTTAGGTCAGTACATCAGTGCCCCAATGAGGAAATAGCCAGTCTACCACCTTTCGTTAGGTCGCTACATCACATTAACATTACGATGCGTAATCCTTACTGATGATATTTGTGAATCTAACAGGAATTGAACGTATAAAAAGTAACCTTGGAATCGATTAAATACGCAGCGCATTTTTAACCTTTTTAATATATACCTTAGAAGCATTGCATTCCATATTCATCACCTAACTGTAAAAAGATGCTAGTTCTAATCTCTACATAGAAATCCCCAAATTCATTTCCATTTACGTTCCCTATTGCAGGCATAACACCTCAACCTCCTCACCTCTTTGGTATAACCGTAAGCTTCGCTCGTTACGTAATAAAAGGTATAAGCCGTAGGCTACTTTCCTCTGTAGTCGCTCTGTCTGCAACTATTCCAACCATATCTGTGTTCGTGTCTTCAACTCGCCGAACTTTACACATTCCCTCTACCAAAATGAAAACACAAGCTAACGCAGTAAATGACCCGAAGGTCTTTTTTTAAGTTTGTTAATTACAAATGGAAACCCGATGGTTATCCCACCATCCTTTCCTTTAATTCGGAAACCTCAAGGGATCCACACGTCATTGCAAATTTCTTTGCCTCCATTTTCAAACAATCGTTCAATGACGACTATTTATATTTTAAATACGTACCAAATTGCTCCCTTGCTTCAGTTGCTTCTTATCTCATTGATATGCCAACGATTAAAATTAATAATTAATTAAACTAACTCAACTTAAATATGAAATCACTCCCAGCCCAGATGGTCTTCCTGCTATTTTCCTTTAAAATTGTGCCTGCGTTCTTTCAATCCCTTTTGATGATAATCTTCAATCTGTCCCTTTCCCAAAACATATTCCCTAATATGTGGAAAAGTTCTTTAATGTCCCCTATACAAAAAAACCCAAGGGCTATGCCTCGAACTATTGTCCTATTGCACAAACTTTCGCACATCCCAAACTTTTTGAAAGCATTCTGCAGCAGAGGTTATGCTTCCACTGCAAATCCCTTATTTCACCCAGGCAACACGGGTTTCTTCGTGGTAGATCTGCCAACATTAATTACTTGAATTCACTTCCCACACACTGCTAGCCCTAGAGAACGGCATAAAACTCTCGCACAAACGAATATTTTTTAAATTACCCCCTTTGGTCTCGAACACGTATTAACAAAGTGTATTTCTTAATATTTGAGCAATCGGCTCTAAATATTACGTTTCACATTCGTTTTTTCAAAACCTTTTCTTGCCACATCTGGACTCCCTCAGGGCAGTCACTTAGGAGCTCTTCTATTTAATCATAAATTATGTTGATATGATTATCAAGCGTACCTGTATCTCTCTCTGCATCGTCATTTCCAAAACCAGTTGTTCTCCGCTTGATTCCTCCCTTCTCCAAAGAGACTCGATCATTTTTTGGTTTGATACCAGAAGATTTGATTGGAATTGTTGACAAATGGAAATCTATTACGTTTTTACGGTAGGGCACCTTTTCCTCTCCTCGCCCCTACTTCCTAATCAACCAACCTTTGTCCTCTGTTCACTCGATACGCGACCTTTTCATCATATATGACAGGCAGCTAAATTTCCTCTCTCACATTGACGATATGATCCTTAAGGCCAATTCTGCTCTCAGATTTTTAAAACCCTAGTCTAACGAATTTGCTCACCCTTACATGACTCTATTTCTCTCCGTTACTATTGATTTGGTCACGAGTAAGAACAAGAACAAAAATCTTGGATGATATCCTTAATAGGAACGCGTCGATTTGATTTCGGTACCTACCCCCTTCGTAAGGATCACCTCGGACTCAGTTCCTGCAAAGAGTTCTACGTCCATCGGACAGGGTCGGAGGCGCCTGAAATCGTTCTCCAGAATCACCGAGATTCAGTTTCTGAGCCCCACACCCCTTCCATCAAGATTTTGCACGACACAGGACAGTAACTCATATGTTCCAACAACGAATTGCTCTGGGCATTTTTCACTTCCTCGATGAGTCTCAAATTTGCTCGGCATTTCTTGGGCACGCGACCAATTCGGCCGAGATATCCTTACGAACCACATTTTCATGATTGTTACATCGTTTTGCGACGATAGTGAACAGAATGCGGTTCAACCCAACGCTATGGTTAGAATCACTTTTTAATTTTCTTTTTTATGGTTGCGCCCAAAGATGTGTATTCTTCTAAAGATACCGCGTGTCCAAGTCTTTGATATGCACGATTCACAGAGTTGTACACCATGTCACAACGCTCCACGTACGTACTAAAACATACCCTTGCACCCCCAACCACTCTGCCGGCCAGGCTGACTTTGAGTTCACCTTCGCGACGCTGTTTAGCTCAGTATTCTGCTATTGCTTTCTGTGACTTTCGTTTTGCTCTTTCGCGTTCACGCGGCTTATTCTATACTAAGGTTACTAGATGCTGGCTTCTCGACCTTCGCATTGCGGACAGAGAGGTGAACTGCCGTTGCCAAAACGGCTTAGATATTTTTGACACTCACCGTGCAGTGACAAGAACTATGTAAGGTTGTAGTTGCAGTTCCCGAGTGAGCGCTTTCCAAACTTCTGCGGATGTAAAGAGTTTAAAGGTTCATCTGTCTTTAAGCTCGTGTTCCATCTGGCCTGCCATATCGCGACAGATGTTTCTCTTTCTTCTAGCTTTATCGCCGCCATTCACCTAGGCAGTATATCCTTTATGACTCTCTTTTTATAGCTCCGAAACATCCCCTTAGCTAGAATGTCTATGGGGAGTAATCCGGTTATAACAAACGCTGCTTCATCGGAAATCGTCCTGAAGCCGCATATAACCCTTAATGGGCAAAGCCTGTGTTACTCTCATCATTCTTTTCACCTGTTTTTTTTTTATAGAGCTTCTGCGTATACTGGCGATGCACAGTATAGTACTGATACGACCACCCTTGACAGGATAATTGCCCTTCTATATCCTGGTGCCCCGATGTTAGGCAATATACCGGATATGGCTGCCTGTGTGCCTGCGGCTTTCTTACTCGTATACTCCACGTGAGACTTACATTTCAATCAGTTGTCAACCAACTTCGTATGTGCTGATTTTTATATGGAAGTTAGCATATTCCATACGATTTCAACTAGTTCTTAGAACTTCTTCCATTTTGTGATCGACTACCTCACTTATATGTTTAGCGATTGTTACAATTGCAATGTCGTCTGGAAGAACTATAATTTCCACTCATTGTGGTAGTTTGATTTTTAAACTCCATCGTACATACTATAATACTCGTAATCAACAGGAGCGGACCAAGCGCAGACCCTTGAGGAACTCCTGCCAAGACATCATCGATTTTTCTGCCCTCATAGTATCGTCCATCACCATTCTATTGGTGAAGTAGCTTATGATGATTTTTAGGATATAGGCCGAGGTGCCAATTCAACTAAGACCTCTTCTGATGGGGAACCAGTCGGGTGTATTAAAGCTGCTTTTTACGTCCAATGTTACCACGGCACAATATATGTATATTTTTTTATATATTACACTTCTCTCGGGAGAGGCGAACCTATAGCGCCGAGTGGGCGCCACGAGATGCCACCAAATAACTGTTGCAGTTCTTTTTGAACAGTTGCGAGTTGTAACACTCCGGGAACACTCGCGTGGGAAGGATGTTCCACGGCTTCCCAACTCTGTAACGGAACAAGTTCTGATGCAGGAATGTTCGCGCCGTCGGGAGACTGGTGCGATCCGTCAGATTGTCTTGTGGAGTGCATGTAAGCCGAATTGCGTGGAACAATACCACGAATCTCCGAACAACAGTACCCATGATAATATCTGTAAAATAGACAGAGGTCGGCTACGGGCCTTCGATATGATAGCGACTGTAGTCCCGACGTCAGTGCCGAGTCCCCGATCAGGCGGATCGCTCGTCTCTATATGCTCTCAAGTAGGTCGAGGGTATGTTTAGGACCCGAGCTCCAAACATGAGAGCAATTTTCGAGCGCGGGTCTAATTTGGGTTTTATATAGGAGAAGAAGTTGGACCGGAGTAAAATATTTCTTGGCTCTAAAAAGATAGCTCAGCTTTCTTGAGGCTGACCTGGCGATGCTCGACACGTGTTTATTATCATAGCATTCCCACAGACCGTGACACCGAACAATTTTAACCTATCCTCCGAGGGCCCGGATATTCATCATCAGCTGTGGAATCGATGATCCAGTTTTCTTTGTGAATGTTGTATATTGTGTCTTCGTTGCATTGAAGTCCACGAGATTGACCCTTCCCCACTGCAGGACCTTGTCTAGATCCTAATTTCGGACAGTCAATCTGTCTACATCTCAGCTGATGCGACATAGATGCACTAATCGGCCGAACACTCGAAAAGGAGGAAACAAGCATACTATCATCCGCAAAACTGGACACTTTGTTATCCGTTGTGTCCAACAAATCATTTATGTGAAGCAAAAACAAGGTTGGAGCCAAAATAGAACCTTGGGGCACCCCCGAATTAACAGGATACAGATCCGAACACTCGCCATCCACAACAACCCGGATCGATCAATTCTCGAGGAAGCTCCTCGTCCAGTCGCAAAGCTGTTGGGAAGTCCATATGAACGAAGTTTGCTCAGCAATGCTCCGTGCCAGACGCGGTCAAAAGCCTTGGAGTTATCTAATGCGACCGCTCTTAACTCACCATACCGCTCAATCGCAAATGTCCATATATCGGTTATAAATGTCAAAAGGTCTCCCATGGACCGCCTGCCACGGAATCCGTATTGGCGATCATTCAGATGTCCGTTGCACTCCAAATACTTAACCAACTCAGTATTGAGTGTTACTTTTTCCATCACCTTAGATAAAGTAGACAGTAATGCTTTCGGACTGTAATTTTGTGAGAGACACTTTTTTCCCGTCTTCGGGATTGGCTGAACTCGAGCGATTTTCCAGCAGGTAGGAAAGGTCCTTTCCTCCGTGCATAAGATAAGGGGAAGAGTCTACCAAGAACCGGCGATAGTTCTGGAGCACAGTTCTTAAGGACTATTGCTGGTATTCCGACGGGCCCGGCTGCCTTCCTACAATCTAGTTCACGTAGAATGCGTTGAATAGTGCGGGGACGAAATCTCACATCCCGCATGGAAGGCCGTACCGGCAAGATCGCGGGTGGCTCCAAAAGGCCGGGATCGAGGGTTGAGTTCGCGGAAAATAAATTCGCAAACACATTAGCTTTATCCTTTGAATTCGTGACTAACGTCCCGCTGTCTGTCACCCAAGGGGGGAAAGAGGAAGAAGCGAAGTTACCACTGACAGCTTTTGCCATTGACCAGAAGGATCGCGAACCAGTCGGGCAGTCAAGGAGTTTATTGGTCACTCTGTTGTTGTACGCCCTCTTTACGGAATCAATCGCTTGGTTGCACGCGTTTCTGATTCTAACAAAATTCATTCTGTTAACCTCGGTAGGATTGAAACGCCATTGTTTAAAAGATCTGCATTTTTAACTGTAATCTGTTCGCATATTTTATCAAACCCAGGCTTATCAGATGAATTTCGTTTCATGCAATGCGGACTGTAGATCTGTGGCGTTTGTAACAGATACACACAATACACAAGCAAATAGTGAAGAACACCGAACGAAAATCGAACAAGAAAATGCATCAGAGCCGTATACCATAGCGTAAACATAACAAATCCACATCAGTCGGATGTACTTGAGTTTAGAAATCGAATTCGTACACACGGCGGTAGCCTGATGGGTTGCGCTTTGGTTCAATTTATGGTAATTCTACCTGTCATAGCGTCAGTTCGAATCACACGTTCTTCACTATCATCCCAAACGCTATAGATCTCCATCCCGAGAAGAATAATCTCCAATCTCTAAAATCGCCAAAGACGGCAATTTCAGAAGCTGTGTGGTTGATATGTATCCAGTCATCGGTACGTGAAAGATCTTCGAAAAATGTCGCTGGTCGATCGTCATTCGGGGAGAGGTAAAGACAACAAAGAAATTTAACAGAATTCCCCAGCACGAGCCCCAACCATGATGTTCATGTTACTGGGTTCCAACCCCTCCATCCCCTGGCAAGCCAGATCGGACCACGTTAAGACGCAGACTCTCCTAAAACGGAATCTCGAATGTAAGTGGTATCCTGAGCAACAAAGATATGTCGAATCCATTGACGAATCGACCTGGATCTCAGTTAGGGCGATGAGAACAAGCCCGATTAGGCAATGACGAATTTCCTAAAGTTCAGTTATTTATCAGAATATTTCCATGATGTCCCTTCTGACTTTTTTGAAGTATAGGTATTAGGTATTAGGTATAGGTAAAGTTATAGGTATAGGTATTGTGGCGGTTCCGCCAAACCCCACTGTCTACTTACCCGAAGAATCCCCATAACTACAACCCAGCCTTCATAAGTTTATGCTAATGCAATAGCATTAGCACTTGTAAATACTTTACGCAACAAGTTTATCAAATGTATTTAGCTAAAAGCTCCTGGAAGAGAATTCTTACCTTCATTCATTTATTCAAATTCAAAATTCCCTATAAGAATTCTGTTCCAAACTTCATTAATCCCAAGGCCAATTCGGCACCTTCGGTTCCCAGGCAAATCTCAATTTTACATACGCATTTTCCCTAGTCGAATTCCTCAAAACAAAACAATTTGGTTTACATATAATGTAACCATCATAACAGGGATCATAAACATTGCGTCGCCTATTCCCAGCCTCACCATGTATATAGTAAATTCCTTTACATACACTTTGGCTGGCGACCTATACCCAAGGGACAAATGCAAATATACGCATCTTGCGTCTTAATGCATAAATTAAATCCTACAGAATAGCCAAATGTAAATAGGAATGCTATACTTACCCTTGGCAGCGATGCCATAAACACAAATTCCCTGTAAATAAGCTAAAACCAATTAGAACCATGTGCATGGTGCATTGCGGCTATCATTACAGCCGCAGTGCACATCATCTTTGTGCTACATACACATCATCTTTGTGCTACATATTTCTGGATCTACTTCTCATGACCTAGCGGCATGAACAACCAAAAACCCAATTAGCACCCAATGAGATTCGGCTTGCTTACTTAGCCGAACTCACATCTCATTGATGCACATTATTCCCTTTTCTTTGTGTTCAGATTCGTCCTCAAGGCTAAGTCCCATGAAAGAACCAACGTTCACACATGCATGTGTACCATACGATCTTCTCTATGAGATCTGATTACCTTCCCCCAAAGAAAGACTTTACGTTTCTCTTGGAATAGAAAATGCATCCTTAAATTAAGAGAGCCAGTTTCACTGGCCGAATTTGCTTAGCCAGCGAATTGATATCGGTGAGTCTTTGGCAATGTTGTTACCAGTTTGGTGATGTGTTAATTTATCTTTATCGAAGGCCAATGAGGTACGTAACACGGAAAATGAGATGAACACTGGAGCGAATGCCGTCACTAATAAAACACGGAACTCGTCTTTGATTTTCACTTTATTTCATAGCACAATCGTTTTTATTGTTTCACAATAGGACGAATCCTTGAAGAGGTGAATGTCACAAAAGAAATAATTCAATAGTCACTTAGGAATAGCATCTATTAGGTTTAAATAAGGTCTGGTCTTAAGGGCATACTATTTTGGCAATGTTTTAGGACAACACAAGTTATACAGTTATAACTTTGACACGGCGAAGGCACGTTAACGAAACACACAGGCTCTTCCTCGAGTAGTCTTCCTCGCAAGTCGACTGTCTATTCTCTACTCCTCACAAAATGCCCTGATACCGATCGTATCTGTATCTCTATCCAAAAATTTTCCTATTCCCCCTGCTAACAGAATTTCCGGATTCCTGTTAGCAGCATGTTATCGTATCCCCGGGGATATTTCATAGTTTTTTGAGAAAGGGAAAGTCATCTTGCATACATTCTTCGTTGGTGATAGCATTTCCTTTTTCACGGCCTTCTGTTTGCACAGAACATCTGGCGCGAAGGCCGAGATGATTTTTCGGGCGTACAGCCCGTGGTTGTTTGCCTTTTGTAAACACAACCGAAATCCATTAGATTCTTGTAATGGGTGTGAAATTTTTACAAAGGAATCGTGGGACCGGAGTATTTCCTTTGTTGGCGTTGGACTTGTAAATCTTCCGAATTATCTTGTTGCGATAATTTCGGTTGTTTACAATTTTGGCCGCGGATAGGCGATATGCTTTCTTGCGTTTAGCTGCCAGCGTATGCATCCGTTGTTATTTATCTACCGAAAATGCAATTCCTGGTACATCGTGCAGATGCTTTGGATGGAAGATTTATGGCCTGTAATCTGGCATTGTTTTTGCATACTATGAATGGATGCGTTGACTCGATGCTGAAAGTTTTTGAACGTTAAGTTCCTTGTTTTTTTGATGTCGGGTTCAACATTGTTTCAGCTTCCTATGCCCTTGTTACAGGCCCGATTAAGAGCTTTGGGGACACGTGTCTGTGGGCACGTGTACTGGATAAGGTAAGTAAGTTCCTTGAAGGTTTGGAACCTTACCTGGGCGGAATTGTGCGTTCGTAGGACGCTACAAGTCCTATTACATCCGCCGACCGAGCAGGTCGTGGCCACCCCCACCCCCCGGTGCGCACGGGGGCGCGATCATCATAAAGTCGAGTAGAGTAAGCGCATCACTCGAGTGAAAAGTAATTTTTCTTGTGCCTCAAGTATATTATTTAAAAATAAAAGAACTTTCCAGAATAAACGAAGTGTCTTTCAATTAATTACTTCTTGTGAACGGTGCGTTGCGAAGCTTTCCTTAGGTGTTCAGCGGAATAATGGACGGTTTGTCGTGAAGTTTTGATTCCTTTTGGTACAGGAACTTTAATTTATGATGGAGGAAAGAAGAGAATCAGCGCCGTACGCCGGCACACAATGCCTCTTCCCCACAGTATAAGTTCAAAACAGACATGGTCCGTAACCAGTGGTATTGTCTGTGAAATGATGCAGCAGTTGCGACGTGACGAGCGGAGTAACAGGTACACTCCGTCCCACCCCGCGATGGAATATATAAAAAAAAGTTCCGCGGGGATCAACGGGAATATGGGCCTGGCGGGAGGTGGTATAGGTATAGGTATAGGTATAGGTATAGGTATAGGTATAGGTATAGGTATAGGTATAGGTATAGGTATAGGTATAGGTATAGGTATAAGTATAGGTATAGGTATAGGTATAGGTATAGGTATAGGTATAGGTATAGGTATAGGTATAGGTATAGGTATAGGTATAGGTATAGGTATAGGTATAGGTATAGGTATAGGTATAGGTATAGGTATAGGTATAGGTATAGGTATAGGAATAGGTATAGGTATAGGTATAGGTATAGGTATAGGTATAGGTATAGGTATAGGTATAGGTATAGGTATGGGTATAGGTATAGGTATAGGTATTCTGGCGCAAGGATAATAACCTTGCCCGGAAAAAACAAATCATTATGGAAAATTTAACAAGCCTCAGAACTTGCTAAATAAGGCCAAGACCGGTTCCCGGTTGTAGTGCCGATGATGATGATGATAGGTATAGGTATTAGTATTAAGGTATAGGTATAGGTATAGTTGTAGGTATAGGTATAGGTATAGGTATAGGTATAGGTATAGGTATAGGTATAGGTATAGGTATAGGTATAAGTATAGGCATAGGTATAGGTATAGGTATAGGTGTAGGTGTAGGTAACAGGTAAACTCCGTCCCGCCCCGCTATGGAATATCTAAAAGAAAGTTCCGCGGGGATAAAACGGGAATATGAGCCTGGCGGGAGGTGGTATAGGTATAGGTATAGGTATTCTGGCGTAAGGATAATGACCTTGCCCGGAAAAAACAAATCGTTATGGAAAATTTAACAAGCCTCAGGACTTGCTAAATAAGGCCAAGACCGGTTCCCGGTTGTAGTGCCGATGATGATGATGATAGGTATAGGTATTAGTATTAAGGTATAGGTATAGGTATAGTTATAGGTATAGGTATAGGTATAGGTATAGGTATAGGTATAGGTATAGGTATAGGTATAGGTATAGGTATAGGTATAGGTATAGGTATAGGTATAGGTATAGGTATAAGTATAGGCATAGGTATAGGTATAGGTATAGGTGTAGGTGTAGGTATAGGTAGGTATAAGTATAGGCATAGGTATAGGTTATGTGTAGGGACATGTTTATTACTACATTTTAAAATACTACTCAGTTTATTATACTAGTTCTATTATACCCTTCTTATCGGGAGGCAAGCTCCCACTTTATTATTGACAGCAACAATTTATTTTAACCAGCATTTGTAATATCTGACCTCTTCTCATGTGGATATCATATCCAAACAAAGTCAAAAGAAAAATTTGTTAACTTTTCAACCTAACCATTCCAAAAATATATATATTCATTTGTATAATGATACAGCAGCAACACTCGATTCAAAATATTTCACTGTCGTGTTTTTCTAACGACAAAACCTTGCTGTTGTTGATATCAGTGCTTTGATTTCATTTTCTTTATATTCTAGTCAAAGCGCAAAGTAAGAGTATCGAATTTGTTTATATATCAAGCGTTTAATATTCCACGTACTTCTTTTACCCCTTAATAAATGAATGCCTACTCAAAACGCGGGTACGATATTGTTTTAAGACGGATACGAAGTTTAGTACTATTTTACTAGCCAATCCTCGAAGACGCGGTATTGATCGCAAAAAAACTACACACGGAAAACGGACAAATATTAACCCTCGTGTTTTCTTACTACCTTCCGATAAATATGACCTCGCATTACCGTCATCTAAACTTTACATTTTAGGAAAGAGACTATTTAAAATCATGAGTTGATAATTAATCGTTTCGGATAAACTTTACAATATCTCGGGAGTGTATGATATAATTTAAATCAAAGTGTAAAACGATTGAAACTGTATGTGATCTGCGTAAGTCATCATTTTGTGGTAATGGATGCTAACCTGACGTTAATAACTGCCATTTACGGCGCGGTAACCTTAATTATCGTCTCCATCGTTTACATCGTTTACATAATTCAATCCAAATTAGGTAAGATTCTATATTGCATGTCATGCGATATCATATTTTTATTATTTGACGTGATAAAACATTTTAACATGTTTAACCTGTTTTGTAAGACTTACAGAAATGCTCTTTAACCCTTCACGTTAAGTGAGCTTGACGGCGACAAAATAAAAAGCGCTTTATCTTTCTTTTACAGATGCTGTTACTGGAAGGAGTGATCAAGAATTACGAAATGTATCTGGCCTTAGACTTCGCAGGCTAATAGAAAGCATCATCGCTGAGACAATCCGAATGCCTTCATTCCAGCCTGTAAATGCCATAGAAAATCAAGATGGTGTTCAGCACCAAAATGGACGAGCATATAATGAGAGCGCTTGCAATGGCACAATGGGACATTATTTCGAACCAAAAAGTTATCATGACTTGTTGGCAACTGCTGTTCTAAATAAGGTAAGTTCATGCAACTTTATAAAAAGCCTACAACTTCAACAAATTCCTACTAATTACAAGGGGATGAAATTTTAACAAGCCCTTCGGAATGACAGATGTCAATACAATCTAGATAGATAAGTTCCTATAACTTAAGTAAATCCCTGTACTATAAAACCAAATTAAATCCTATAACTTTTCCATGATCACGCTGCGTCAATCCGCTCGTGAAACTTTATGAAGCCTCTACAACTTCAGTGAATCTAAGTAACCTACATTGAATTACTGCCCCTTTTAAAGTTTAAACAACTTTACTAAATCCCTATATTAAAAGGAAATACCCACAATTGTGGTAAAGTCGCAGTTGTTTCATAAGTTTAATGAAATTTTAGTAAATTTTTTCAACTTACGCGAAGTCATATCATTTTAAAATATGTCAACAAGTCATACAAGTTAGGTAACTGATTACAACCTATGTAAATGTCTACGTCCCTGAATAGTCTACACAACTTAATCAAAGTAAATAGTTACTTACACCTTTGTAACAATTGCACGAGTTTAATTTTAATGAGGTTATAAAATTTCAGAATATAATTTAAAAACATTATCATATCAATGTTTTTCTTATTATCATTGTTTAGGACACAAAAATAACGCTAGCCACGCGACCGTCCGTTTTTTTCGCCATGTAAATGTCGACTTACAGAAAATGACTTCAACCTACCTACTTGAAAATACGATTCTCACGAGCTACTTGAATTACAATCTCGATATTCATCCTTGAAAAATGTTAAGTTTTATATACCCAGACACTACATTTGTAGCGGTTCCGCCAAACCCTACGGTCTACTTACCTGAAAAAAAACCCCTATAACTACTACCCTACTCCCTTAAGTTTGCTAATGCAACAGTATTAGTACCTGTAATGCTGCACGCATTAAGCTTACCGAATATATTTATTTTCAAGCTTCTGCAAAAGAATTCTTACCTGCAAGCATAACTTCGCATGTAAAACCCCTATAACAGTTCTTTATCTTATCCTAAATTACCTGAAAGAAAATTCATCGGTTCATATATAATACAACCGCATAATCAGGAAACCTTACCCTTGAGTTGGTTTATCCCAGCTTCATAATGTGCATCATAAATAACCAGACAAACGCATTGGCTGGCGACCTACACCCAAGGGACTAAAACAAATACACACATCTCTTGGCACCAATTAAATCCTACAGCATAAGCAAATGCAAATAGGAATTCAATACTTACCCTTACCAGTGATACCATAAACACCATTTCCTGGTAATCTAGCCAAAACCTATTAATACCATTTCTTCATTGCGCCGCGTCTATTGATTTAGCCGCGACGGACATGTCAAACAAAGATGCAGCTAGCATCCGACGAGTTTCGGTTTTGTTTGTTTTACCAGACACGCATCCCATGAATGCACCTCTTCCTTTCTTTGTTTAGATTCCTTCCCATGGTTTTGATCCATAAAAGAACCAGTTTACACACATATATGTGTACTGTGGCGATCTTCCGTATGAGATCTGTTGGTTACCCCAAAGAGAGACTTTACGTCTCTCTTGAAACAGGAAATACATCCTTTATTTAAGAGAGCCAGCTTCACTGGCCGAATTCCCTAGTCAGCGACTTTATATCGCTAAGTCCGTTTCCATCTGCAGACGACAACAGTCGTTCGGACTTCCGCTCCCGTTCCGCGGACGGGGACGATAATACCGTGTAGTGTTCGAAATTATAGTCGCCGTGTCGAGTATTATAGTCGCTGCAGTTTTCGTAGAGTGCATTATTATTGTAATTTTCACGTGTGCTTCCGTAAAAAAATAAAATAAAATCAACAATAGAAATTCAGTGCTTTTTATTTTTGCTTGTCCTGTGTTGGTGTGTTTCCCTCTCAGTGGGCCTGTTTTCCCCTCGGTGACATTTTGCTGTTTGTTCTTTTGTCCTGTCGTTGTGTCAAGTGAACTGTTTACAGCGGAATTATGATGGAGGAGGGAGTGAATCAACTACCCATGCTGGTACATTACTTCCTCCCCACACATTCCTTCACCACTGATAACTGACTGACGTTTAACACAAGGATTCGGAAAACATCTGGGCAACAACAAATATACCACAAACTTGCAACAATATAGTGAACTGTATGAAAGCTGGGCTTATCTATTTTCAATGATACCTGAAAATAGATAAGCCCAGAGGAATGCCTAGCAAGGCGTCTCTTACCACTAATGGGGGAAAACGTCTCAGTGTACCCAGACGAAAAGGAATCGATTTAAAGTACCCATTACCACTGGTGGGGGTAAGTGCTCTAGAGTACCTGAAAAAGTCAAATCCGATTAAGCGTCTGAGACACCTGAAAACAGAAGACAGATTGAAGGTGACTACCATGACACCAGTATCTTTCTATTGTACATACAAACTTATTTTTTACTGAGAAAGGGCTTATGAGATCCTCGAGCTCCAAAAGAGAACTTAAGCGCCTTAACAAAAAAAAAAGTGTGAAGGGAAGGCCGGGTTAAACGAGACAACAAATGCGTCCTTCATCGTGTCTCTGGCTTTTGGCTACCTTGTGGAAAACAGAAACACACAGATCCTTGAAAACGTTAGGCTCGGTTTCAGGATATCTGAAAAAGCAAAGGGAAGGTGTGGCGGTTCCGCCAAACCCCACGGTTTGCTTTCCTAAAAAACCCCCATAACTTCCACCCAATCTCATAATTTCGCTAATGCAATCGCATTAGCACCTTAAATGGTTCACGCATCAAATAGATCCAATTTCTGTAATCTAAAAAGCCCCTGGAAAAGAAAACTTACCTTTCATGCATCTCTTCGCATACAATTCTCCCTAAGACTTCTTTCTTAATTTATCAGGCAGAACCCCCATTATTACAACCCAACTCCCATTGTTTCCCGCCAATACATTTGCATTGGCACCTGAAGACAGTTTCCTTTTCCAAGGACATTGAATGCATACAACGCATTATCTAAAATTCTTAAAATAGTTCATTAATGTGCATATGCACCATAAATACAAACCATTTTCGGCACCCATTGTTATCATTTGAAACGCAACGTCGGACGGCTTGTGGTGGTTCTTTAATACATTCCCAAAGAACCGCCCATCCTCTTAAATTAACCACCTTCCAAACCCATAGTACTTACCTGCAATTAGGGGCAGCATAAGCTCCCCTGCAGCATCACGCCTGAAAGTTAAACCTTATCAAGGCATGCATCACATTGAATTTTTATATGAACCGTGCCATTTCTCCATCGGCTCGGCTGGTCAGCAATTATAATTGATAAATACTTGCTGGCCAGCGTAATTGTTGACACAGTCGTAGCCGATGGGTTTTGCTACGGTTCATAACCATTTATTGCCCCAGTCCCGAGGTTCGCAGAACTTGCGACCAATTTTCTTTATCGGTTATCTACCGAACATGGGATTTGGGCACTAATATGATTCACCATAAACAATCATACCCCAGCCATGCCTACGATGACTCGCCTGAGATCTAATGTAAACATACAGTATCTCACTGTGCGTTTTGTTTACCCGCATATTATTCAAACAGATAGCCATCCAGCCTGACCCTTTGCCGCAGTCGACGAGGTTTCTGCTAACTTATGTCAACAAAATAATTTGCCTCCTTGTGCACCGGAACTATACGGCTAGATTGGATATTGCCTACATCGGTGTTTCCAAGGAATCTTAGGCAAATACCATGACGACCCCTTTGTATCATAGGCACATCATTTACATCATGTGTTTACTTAGAAACAAAAATCTATTTCGATCCCGGGCATACATCTCCAACGATGTATGGGTACATCGCCCCCGACGACCGCACTTCTGTTTGATCAGGTGTTCACCGATCATCGTCCTCATCGCAGGGCATTGTACTTGTCCTATACGGACACATATAGAATCCTCCCTTATCTATGCAATTCGCGGCCATCGAACTGATGGATGTGAGTTGCATCGTCGAGAGATTGCATCCCTTGTCGCGAGCACTTGTGCTTCGAGTCAGATTTTATCCACCGCTGCGTGCACACACGCAAGACGAATCCACGAGTAGTGCACTCCTAGTAGGAAGAAATCTTCGCGCGGGTATAAAAGTTATTTTGACACTCTGTTGTCCTAAAAATACGCGCCGTGAACGTGGGTTAAAAATGAAAAGGTCGCCGAGAAAGTTAATAAATATAATCCCTTTTTCCGTTGTGTTAAATGCCGAGAAAGTTAATAAAATATAATCTCCTTTTCTGTTGTGTTAAATCTGTTGGTGTAAAAGAAATTAAATGACAATTCACCCAGCTGTATTTTTGGATAAATATTGTTTCTTGTGTAGTTTGTAAAACTAGAACAACGACATTGAAATAAATAAGTGTATTCTTCAGAAATAAAAATAAATAGTGTACAACTAAACAACAGAGTGCATTTCATTTTCTCTTTTGTTTGCGCATTCATGGATAATTTGGTGATAAGTGTTCTGCGGACAAGTGTTGGGGAATAAGTGAACCAGTGTTACGACGACACCAATTTATTTCCCTACAGGCTTGTTTTTACAGCTGCAACAAGCCGACCAACGATTCGTTGTTGTTCAATAGACAAACAATCATCCATTTCGTACGTCGCCACAAACTAATTACCCTGCATATACAAATGCAAGCAAGGGATTCGTTTTGGCCACCGACCTAAGATACGATATACAATTCTCATTGTATAAAGTATTGTAACACATTAGCACTTCTTTCGAACGGCTATTCGTAGTTGTTGTACGAGTTTTCTCTGTTTTTTTGTCGAGTCACACTTCTCGACATTAATTGTCGGAATTTTAGGCGTCCTCGATAGCTAGTGAGATGTCCCGTGCTCCGACACAATGCACACTTTAGAATGGCTTAAAACGAAATGGCAATGGGGTGTTTGAACAATTCCCCCGAATCGTAGTAGTAAGGATCACATACATCTTGAAAAGTCGATTATAACCAGCAGTGAGAAAAAAGGGTATACTTGTAGGGATGGTGTGTTTAGTTAACTTGATTTTTCAAACGGAACCAAAAACATTCCGAGAAAATTCCGTTAGTATAAATTTTCAACCGACAGTTCTATAGCAGCATATATGTATTTATAATTTTATGAGGCCGTTCCCCGAAACGGATTTACAATGATGATGACGAGTTGGACGACCGACTGGAAGACGACGACTGTGACCTTATTGAAGAGACTCTTGGTTTGAAAGTCGAACGCAGAAAGCGTTCCAAGCGTCTGCGTTGTACACAGGACGAAGAAAGTGATGGAGAGGAACAGCACATCGATGAAGGTTCAGCACGTGAGGCTGTAGCCGAACAGCTATTCGACGACGGAGACGATGTTGAACGCCGCTCTGAACGTAGTCACAGGGAAACTGAGCCGGCAAAACATTTCAATGATGATGAGGAATCGGAGTCTGGTGCTGAGGACTTTATTGTAGACGACGAAGGAAGGCCAATTGCTGAGAAGAAGAAGAAAAGACGACTTCTAGTCACTGACGCTTCATTGCAAGAAGGTCAGGACAGTTTCGGTGTAGATTTCGACTATGAGGATTTCACTAATTATGACGAGGACGGATATGAACCCGAATACGAACCTAGTGAATTGGAAAGGGGTCACTTTACGGATTTGGACAATGAAATCCGTAAAACGGATATTCCTGAGCGAATGCAATTGCGCGAAGTTCCGGTTACGCCTGTTCCAGAGGGACCCAATGAGCTACAAGATGAAGTTGAAAGGATTTACAAACAGGCGTTTTGTAAATCAACTGTTTCCGAACAAGAGAGATCAACGGATGTTGGAGGTCGAGACCGCTATTGTAAGCGACCACATACGGGGGGAAAGATCAAGCAAGCCCTAGATTGTGGGCGTAATCAACGGCTAGAGGTGTCGTTCATTGCGTTCTATGGAGAAGAACACGTGAAACCAGAATTAACGTGCGACGATCTATGGAAAGTCTATTACTACGACGCACGCTGGTGTTTACTGTCAGCTCCAAAGAACAAACCGCTCCAGTTATTTGAAAAGATGCGGAACTACCAGTTGGATACGCTTATGGAATCGACAGATGCTTCAATACCAGATGATATGATGATGATGATGAAGATCTAGATCGCAGACGTGATGTGCAAACTCCAGAAGAGCTTAAGGGTGTGCACATGCATTTTCTCTTATACTATTCGCATGAGATGCCTAAAATGCAAGAGGAATTCCGTCGTCAGGAAAAGGAAGAATGGCGGCAGGCTAGAGCCAACGCGAAAAGGAGAGCAGTAGAAAATTTGGAAGAAGGTCAAGAACTTCCACCGCCGAATGTCAAGATGAAAGTGGTACATCGTGACCGACTGGCAACTTTGGTTAACCCAGAGGACCAGTGAACTTAGTTCGGGACGAACTAATCTAGGCGGAGGGTAGTGTGACGAGCTGACAAGACTCCAAAACAAAGTACTGTACATGTCTCCAGTGACAGAAGTGTCACTTTTGACGGAGGAGCGAAAGGTGAAAGAACGGTTGTCAAGAGCATTAAAAATAAAGATTTAACAAAAAATTGATTTCACGGGTTATTTTGTGTGAATAATTAATCCAGCGAACCCTAAGCTCGCTACAATATATTGAAAGTCTGTCTACAAATTAAATACTTGTTTTGTCAAAGTAGAGAGCGTGCGTCATTTCGCGTTAAAGGCAAAGTTCAGGCGCACAAATAAACACAGAATCATTTTTTACCCACAACAATAAATATGCAATGCTCTGAGTGATCATGTGTTTCCTCGTCCTTGTAATATCCAGGCATTTAAAACCACTATACATCAGTACCTGTTTTCCTTATCTTCTACCTCTCCTGGCGCTCGCACTGTCCTGTCACATTTAAGGATACCCCGTTTGCGCGTTTGTGTAAAAACGAATTAGAGTCTTACTTTCTGTAACGCTTTAGCAAGGAATTTGCATTGTGTCACCCCCATGTTTTCCTTCCTTTTTCCTTTCGTCGTCAAGTCTGGCTATAGAGGAAAAGTTTTTCGTTGAGTTGGCAAATCCATAGAAATTTCGTGCAATAGAAAATAACAATTAAACATTCATAAAGAGATTTTTTTTAAATATTATAACATCGCTAAATTAATGGCAATCAGTACTTATTCTAATCACCGCCACCGTACTATCGAATCTTGAATCAATATCATCAACAGGCGATCTCCTGTAGTTACATAATCTTAAATTGCCTGAAAACGCATTACGACTTTCTCCCAATAAACCCATACGCTTATACATGGGTGGCCTGAAAAGCTTCCGACCTCAACGTAAAGATAGCAGCACTCGTCAATAAAAGCTAGTGAATGTAGTTGTATGGCGGTTCCGCCAAACCCCACGGTACAATTACCTAAAAACCCCCATTACCTCATCCCTAGACGCATAAGTTTTTGCTAATGCAATCACATTAAGCACTGAAAATGCTACACGCATTAATTGGAGCAAAGCTATAATCGTAAAACTTCTGCAAAAGAATTCTTACCTTTTCAAGCATCCCCTGCGAGAGTTCTTACTTTCCTTATCATAAATTACCTGAAAAGAAAAACCTCGGTTCACATATCATGTAACCATTCCAGCCAGGGATAATTATCATTGCGTCGCCTATTCGCAATTTCATTCATGTGTACGATAAATTTCTTTATGTATACATTGGCTGGCGACCTTTTTCTCCCAGCAATAAAATTCTCAGACTCACACAATGTGCAAACCAAAGCAAATACGCATCTCGCGTCTTAAACCAATTAGCACCATGTGCATCGGCATTGTGGCTATCGTAACAGCTGCAATGCATACCATAGACAATGATCTACCCGATCCCCTTGTCTTCTAATTTTCGGGATCTGCTTTTCATCAGCGGTGGCAAGAGCAAACGTTATCATCCAAGGAGATTCGGTTTGTTTGCTTTACCAAATTGGGATACCATGATACACTCTATGCCCTTTTCTTTGTTTAGATCCTTTCCCATTGCTTTGGTCCATAAAATAATCGACGTACACACACACTTGCGTATCGTGAAGATCTCCTCTATGAGATCGGTTTGGTTACTCCAAAGAGAGACTTTACGTCTCTCGTGGAACGGGAAATGCACCCTTAATTTAAGAGAACCAATTTCACTGCTGAATTTCCTTAATAACGATTGAATATCGTTAAGTCCTTTTCCATCTGCCGACGACAATAGTCGTGCGGACTTCCGCTTCCGTTCCGCCGACGGGAGCGATAATAACTAGAGTCTAGTGCGTAGTAACGAAGGGACTAATTAAGCAAGTCCGTCTTCATCATCATCATCGGCACTACAATCGAGATCCGGTCTTGGCCTTATTTAACAAATCTCTCCACCGGTCCCGATTTCGAGCCGATGTCATCCAGTGTAGAACTCCCAGGCTCTGGGCGTCCTGGTCTACGCCATTCCTCCATCGCAGACAAGATCTGCCGCGCTATCTCCTTCCATACATCCTGCCACAAAGGACTTTCCGGGCAGGCTCCTCTTCGCTCATTCGAGCTAGGTGTCCCGCCCACCGAAGTCTACCGAGCTTGATTTTTCTTACAATATGAGCTTCAAGGTAGATTGCGTACAACTCATGGTTGTAGCGTCTCCGGAATCGTCCTCCCTCACATACGGGGCCAACAATTCTCCTTAAGACCTTTCTCTCGAACGCGGCCAAGAGTTCAAAGTGCCTTTTATTAAGCACCCAGGTCTCGGATCCATACATAAGTACAGTAAGACCATGGTCTTGTACAGTAGTAGCTTGGATGTTCTGGATAAATTTCGGGATTTAAAGAGCCTTGATAGACCATAGTAGGCTTTGTTGGATTTAATCAGCCGTTCGCGTATTTCTTCCATATTGTTATCGGCTGATACTATTGACCCAAGGTAGTTAAAGGATTGCCCTACTTCAAATTCGTGCTCCACTACCCTGATAGTTTGACCAACGTTAGGTCTTCTCTTCGCAGAAGTTGCCACCATGTACTTGGTTTTTCCCTCATTAATGTGCTGTCCCGGTTTTTGTGCCGCCTGCTCGATCTGGGTGAAGGATTCCTGTACCGCTGATTCGGTTCTACCGATGATGTCGATGTCATCTGCGTAGGCAAGTATCTGGCTGGACTTGGTGACAATAGTCCCTCTTGTTGTAACGTTTATGAGGCTTATGTTCTTAAATTTGCCTCGCACGCGAAGAGTGCATAGCCTTTCATTTATTGCATTAAAGCCGATGATGGCAGGCTTCAGTTTTTGGCTGACTAGAAAGCCTACCTCGAGCACATGGTGTTTTGCGTGACAGCTGTAATAAATGTCATACTCTTTTCTTGGAAAACACCACTCCCCGTCCATCTTATTTCTTGTAATGCTGTTATGTCAGCCTTATATTCGGACAGGGCATCGGCTAGTTGCTGCGCAGCTCGAGCTCTGTATAGTGAGCGTATGTTCCATGAAAAAATCCTTAAATCATTTAGCCATTTTCGTTTCCGTGGTCGTCGTCGTGTATCCGGTCCATATCCGAGGCTTGTTAAATTTGCCATAATAATTCATTTTTACGGGCCTGGTTATTAGCCTTGCGCCAACCTTTCTCAGGATGTCGCTGCATGCATTGGTTCACTACTTGGCGGGTGTCAAAGTAGCTATCCAGGGGTGTCACGTGGAGACTGCATGTCAACTTGGATTGAACAGGGACAAGGATCGTCCTGGCCTTCGCCGAGTTGAAGGCAATCAGAGACTTTGCCCTGTATGTTCGCACCCATCCCCCCAAGTCCGTCGTGTGGGTGTTTAAATTAAATTCGGAAAAATCTGATTGATGTTACAGGATAAATCTAAGTGAAAGAAACCTCGTGACGAATAAAGAATTTATAGCGTTTGAAATAATAGTGAAGAAGATCGTGTGATTCGAACTGACGCTATGACAGCTCGAATCACGAAAAAAATTTTACCTAAGCGTTACACACCAGGCTACTGACCGTGTTTAGAATTTGATTTCCAAACTCGACTATATTCCACTGGTGTGAATTATTTTTTTATTTATCGCTTGGTATACGGTTCTGATGTATTTTTCTTATTCGATTTTTTCGTTCGGTGTTCTTCACTATTTTTGCTTGTGAATTGTGTGTATCTGTTAGAATCGCTACAAATTAACATTAACCGAATCAGTGCGTTTTATTCCGGAGACTACCATCGGTGCGTTTTGCTTCATTCTTTGGTGACAATTTCCTGCGGACAGTTTACGGCGGCGCAATGGGCGATGTGGATGTGTGGCGGTTCTCGCGAACGCCACTGCGTATCCATTCATTACCACCAGGTAATCTCCCTCGAGTGCCCTATATCATGAAAAGTGTGTACTTACCCCATAGGAAAAACCCTGTAAAACAGCAATGATTGCGGACATAAAATGCCACCAGCAAGAATGCTAGAAATCTAAAAAGCAGTTTGGCCGCATCATCACGCGACCAACATGAACCCAACCAAATACACAGTACACGTCTCGGGTCGCATTCCTCTACATTGAAGCGCAACTTCGTGTGCCTCTTGGCAACCAATATTCCCCGTGCAATATCTGCACGATATTCGTTTGCACGCCAGCCCTACACCTGCAGGAATGTGTATCTTTCCTCTGCATAGCATGCCCATATCGATCGGTCATGCGACAGACCGAGACATGAGGCATCCGGCTGACGCCCAGGCAGTCGAGTTCGCAAATGGAAATTTACCATCAGAATTCGACTGCGAGGATATGCCAGCGAGATGTGCACGATCAGCGATAATGCTTTACGCAGTCGTTGATCGTGTAAACATTTCAACCCCTGTGCGAACTTGCAATCATGTAGATTCAGATGATCCCATGTCTACATGCTAGGGGATACACACGTTAAGTTGCGGAAGCGATTATCGTGTGTGTGTATTTCACCCTTTTTCTTGTTGCTTAACCAAAAAGCTTAATCGCACCATATATGGTCATCGAAGCGATGGATGGAATTTTAGTGTTCTGTCGTTTCGATGGCCGAGGTCAATCTCGATTCGGATTCCGTGAGGGCAAGACGCGCCCTCGCGTTAATTTACATGCCTCTTGGGCCGCCCCAAGGGATTTATTTAAACAGTTAGTCGTGGAGAGAAATTGACAAGGTTGAGCTAAAACAGTCGTGGTGCGCCATATACTTTAAAATGAATATATACAGTGTTCTTCGTAATGATTTTTTTTTGAGTTATACATTAAATTGAAAAATAAGAACTACAACGTATATTGTATATCTATTGTGTGATTCTTACTAATGTTATTCTCCCTAATAATACTTTATAGTGTAAAAATAAGAACCATAACGCATATTGAATTTCTACAGCGTTCTGTTTAATGAATTTTTTTCTGAGTTATACATTAAATCGAAAAATAAGAACTACGACGTATATTGTATATCTATAGTGTTATTCTTACTAATGTATTCTTCCTAAGTTATAATTGTAAATAAAATTAATGCACATTTAATTGAGACTTACGGAGTTTTGTGAACATATTCGTCCTAAGCCTAGTTTGACATTTATTTGGATAAATAAAGTTCGGTTAAGAAGACGTTTCATTCCTTGTGGAGCCAGATACGGAACGGAACCAGTGGGCAAACGTGGTTAACCTGTGCCCCTGTGGCACCCTATGTTGACACACCACGTAACAATCCCCATAGATGTTGGCGGAGGAAGTGAACCGAGTACCCATGCTGGTACATACTTCCTCTTTTGACAGTTACTTACCAAAATTTCAGGCATTTTGGATACGTAGTTTTTATTTGACAGTCGTTTGAGTGAGTCGATTTGAGTGCTTTTGTGAAAATGAACAAAATTGAGTATAGAGCTGTCATTAAATTTTTGTTTTTGAAAGGCAATACGCCTCCGAAATGGGCTCCAAAAAAAGCAAAAACTGTTTTTTCGGCTGCGAAAATGATGGCGGCTGTATTTTGGGATAGTCATGAAGTTATATTAATCGATTATCTTCAAAAAGGAAAAACCATTAGAGAAGCATACTAGGCATCATTACTTGGCCAAATGAAGGCAGAAATTGCGGAAAAATGGTCACATTTGCAGAAAAAGAAAACCCTGTTTTACCAAGACAAAGCGCTGTCTCACACCTCAGCGGTTGCCATGGCGAAAATCCCCGAATTACGGTTTGAATTGCTTGACCATCCGCCTTACTGACCAGACCTAGCCCCAAGCGAAAATTGTTCCCTAATCTAAAAATTGCGCTCGGGGGACAGATTTTCATCAAATGAGGAGACGTTTACAGGTATTTTACAGAGAAAAACGCCGAGTACTATTTGGACGGGAGACTTTCGAGAAATGGGAGCATTGCTGGAAGAAGTGTGTAGAGTTACAAGGAGACTATGTAGAAAAATAAAAATAAATTTTAAGAAAAAATGTCTTGTATCTTTGTTAGGTTGGAAACTTTTCAGTCCACCCTCGTATTTCCACCTTTCATATACGACATTGTAGCACCCAACTATTTTTTCTCGTTTGACTTACGACGGTCAATCAAAGGAAATACATCGCGAATCATCACTCGTGTTAACATCCATCCGAGCGCAACGAGCATAACAGCAAACCATTCGACGAGAAATAATCAATTTGGCTATTTTTAAAAGTTCAGCCTGTTAACCGTGCCCGGTGTATTTGTAATATGGATACTTACACCCCTCTGCCCATGAACGATGAGTATTGTTTCCACCTCCATTCTACAGTTGTCTGCACATTATAGTGGAAAATCCTTTCCGGCGCCTTCGAGATGGTTACGAAATAGAACAACCCTCTGTTTTGGGGAGGCTTTTATTAGAAATGTAGGGAAGAACAATCGGAAATGAATGAAGACTCCTGGGTGATGTCGTATATGTAGACTAAACCATTTATATATCGTAAACAGTGAACTATGAGTACGTGGTTCCATGTCATGGCGTAACTGCATATGCCTTAAATTGAGGGTGGTTGACGGGCGCTCAAGTATGGCTTCTGAAAGAATAATGGTATACTTGCACCTACGATGCAACTAGCACCTTTAATTACGCCACCAAAGTATCGGTAACTAAACCAGGTAAGTCAGTGAGGTGCATCAATTAGTTTATAGTAAACTTTTGAACTAAAAGCGTTCGGTAGTTTGTGGAAATTCCTACTGAAATATTTGAGAAACACACATAAAAAATTTAACCGGAATAAAAAACAAAAACATTCAATTGATACAAGGATATTCCCCAGATAGTTGTTAACGGAACCCGGTTATTTCTAGAAGGATACCATACGGATAATATAAGTATACATCGCACAGACGGTGCTCTGAGATGGATTGAACCGGGCTGTGAAATGGATAATTGTAACCACGAAGTACGAGTGGATTTAGATTAAGGTTTCATAAAAAGGACGAGATCAATTCAAGTGTTGGTATTTAGAAGGAAGGACAGTTTATTCAGTGTGCCTCTAGAGTTTCTTACGATGTTATGGATAAGTGCAATGTAGTGGCACTTAATATGAATCTTATAATAGAATTCAGATTTCTGGATTTACATCACGACTGCCATATTGAAATACTTCTTGATAGTAATTCTTGAAAGCTTTCAATCGAAAGTTAGCCTGATCGAATTTGTGTTTATACAGTTGAATAGCATACATAAGCGCAGATACCGTCAATACCCTTAGATTGTCTATTATTGGTTTTTGGTATCGCTCTTATTATATTTTCTGGTGCTCTTTAAATATCATATATTCTTCTGACATGTTCGAGCTACATTGTAATTTTTTTACGAGGTTCATCGTAATCTTTTTCTATGGCTCCTATATTTAAATTTACCTTACGTCCAATCAAGGTGAATCACGCCAATACCATGTCGGAGATGTAAACTATACAAGCCGGACAAAATTCACATATTCGCATGAATGTTGATTGATGATGCACCCACTCTAAATAAAACCCGAATACAATATGATCATCATCATCATCGGCACTACAACCGGGATCCGGTCTTGGCCTTATTTAGCAAGTCCTGAGGCTTGTTAAACTTTCCACAATAATTTGTTTTTCCGGGCAAGGTTATTAGCCTTGCGCCAAAATATTGATCTTATTAATAGACCGGAAAAAGAATTTTTCGAGGTTTATGGTGGGAAATTCGAAAGTCATTGTACTTCTCCTCTTATATCAAATATTCTGACGGCGCTAATCTTCGACTATCTTTTACGTATATAAAAATTGTATCAAATTGTATGGTGGTATGCAAAAAAAAAATAACGAAAATTTTCTTAAAATAACTTTATTTATCTACCTTTATAAATTGATAGACTTTGTCCACTTCCAAATAATCCACCTCAGTCATAATACAGCAATTTACTAGTATTGGTAGCACTTCGAGAACCAACATTTACAGAATTCTTCAGCGCATCGATTATCATGTCATCAATGATGGAAATACGTCAACCTTTTTTCAATCAGCCAATCTCTCGAATAGAAAGAGTTATACGGGAAGCATGTGGTTAATTAATAAACAATACGGGATGTAAATAAAAATAAAAAACCAATAAACACACCGAAAGACGTATAATACAATCATTCAAAACCGCAGTAATTGTAAACAAATGTGACATATGTTACATGTGTACCAACGAAATAAAAAACAAATATTTTTGGAAATCTGAACTATAAAAAAAGGATTTATAAAGATATTCAAAAATTGCAGTTACTCTTTATTCTCAACCCAGTATACATCATCATCATCGGCACTACAACCGGGAACCGGTCTTGGCTTTATTTAGCAAGTCCTGAGGCTTGTTAAATTTTCCATAATGATTTGTTTTTTCCGGGCAAGGTCATTAGTCTTGCGCCAGAGGCTCTCCGACGGGGAATCGAACCCCGGTCTCCCGCGTGACAGGCGGGTATACTAACTACTATACTATCGAGGAGCCCCAGTATATATCATATACTTGTATAATCTTTACCTCAGTGGTGCATTTTTTTTTAACACTAAAAGGCATACTGTTTTTAGGGACGTGTAGTCCTCTCTTCGTCACAAGCCCACCACCAGTCGGGATGAGATCGGTCTCTTTTAGATGTATCTCTTTCACTAATCATCATACTGAAACGTAGGCGATCTTGAACATTAGAGAAATCGCTATCATGGAGAATTCGTTTATCCGTAGCACCACGGAAAGTGAGGTAAATAATAGGGTCTCCATGTTTGTCTTGGATAAGACCTTTTTTATACAAGAAAGGGAACGCTTCTGGGGGTATAAAATTATTCTGGTGAGTACTCCTCTTATATATATATATATATATATATATATATATATATATATATATATATATATATATATATATATATATATATATATATATATATATATATATATACATATATTGGCTTGTAGGAACCCGGAAGTGCGCTCTCCTTCCACGTTCGACCATCCGATCCGATCTCCTCGAGGTCCAACCTAACATTATCCTCCCATCTCCGTCCCGGCCGTCCTCTCGGTCTTTTTCCCGTTGACTTACCGTCAAGAATTCTATGCACTATCGTTGCCCATTCGCGCCACGCGTCCGGCCCATCTTAATCTTCGCGACTTGATTACTCTCACTATTGTAGGTTTGCGGTATAGCTCTTCCAATTCGTGGTTGTGGAGTTTCCTCCATTATTCTGCCTCCAAAGATACCCCTTAAATATATATATATATTCCATATACACAAATATAAACGGTAATTTTATTTTTTTGCTTAGCAACAAGATGCGAGCTAGATAATCTTGTGCGTGGCTGTTGTGTGGTTTATGAAGAGTAGGGGAACCAGCTAGCAGTCGCGCTCGACTTTGTAGTCAATACAGCCATGAACGAGCAAAGAGGTAAATTCGTCTGTAGCGCAACGGATTATTATAAAACGTTTAACAAATGAAGGCGTTAAACTCTCGGAAATATTTTCTCGATTGAAGGCATAGTTTGGTGGGGATTCATTGTGGAATTATTGAAAAGGATTATTTCTTGGGATTGCGGCAGTCATTCAATATAGGTATTCTTTCCTCTTTTCATAGCAGTAAATTGCGTTTGTTTCAGCACAACCACCAACATCAGCGCACGCCAGGAGACCACATTGTTTCAGCCGACATTCCTCGCGACCACATTGAGAAAAGTGCGCGATATTCCCCGACGACATTCCTCGGTCGGCGGAACGTTGAGTTGCGTTCACATTGTGTGTTCAACAAGCGTTGAACGCAACTCAAAATGTTTGGGTTGGTAATCGAGCGGCCAACACGTACTTGAATTTCCATCGACCGAGGAATGTTGTCGGAGAATATCGCGCACTTTTCTCAATGTGGTCGCGAGGAATGTCGGCTGAAACAATGTGGTCTCTTGGCGTGCGCTGATGTTGGTGGTTGTGCTGAAACAAACGCAATTTACTGCTGTGAAAAGAGGAAACAATACCTATATTGAATGACACTGTCTCAGAATCGTGTGTATACGTGGGCCAGAGAATTTAAAAGTGAGCGAGAACGTATGGAACACGAAAGTCATGATCGACGACCAAGGACAAGTCGTACAGATGACAACATCCGTGTCATTCGGGAGTTTATTGAAAGTGATCGCTTACTACTGTCAGTTCTTACAGTCGGCAAAAGCCGCATATCTAAACAAAAGACGGGGTATCCCCATTCGAGATGTCATCCTTCCTCATGAAAACTCCAGGCCTCACACCGCGTCCTTGACAAGGGATACATTGGAAGAAATGGGCTGAGAAACCCTTGAGCAGCCTCCTTATAGCCCAGTCTTGTCTCCCTGTGACTATTTTTTGTTCACACCCTTGAAGGAATCATATGGAGGCAAAAAATCCCGAAAGTTATGAAGGAGTCGAGGAGCACATACGCAATTGGCTAGTTCAGATTAGCGAACCGACCACCCCATTTTATTGGCTTAATTCAAGCAACATAAGTACCTACAATTAAAGTATATATAACTTACAAACTAAAGAGCTTAAGAACTATCTTAACAAAAGCTTAACAAATTAAGAAGACGGGAGTAGGGGTGGGGGGTGGGGGCAGGTTATAGTAAAGTGTAGAAGCGCCACGTAAGATTGGTGGTGAGAATGGTTTAGTAGGCGGCTTTAGAGTATGGGTAGAAATGTCGAAGTCGAATAAGGTGGAATTAGAGTTGACATTTCTCACCATCCGCCAAAGGGGTTCGTTGAGACCATAGGAGGTACGATGAAGGGGAATGTAGAGAAGGCGGGGATACGCGTATTTCGAGGGTTTGTGTTCAGAGAAATTAAGTTAAGAAGGTAGGCGCAGTCCACCGAGCCGGAGACCACTCGATGAATGAACACTATGTCAGCCAGGACCCTGCGCTCCTCGGGGGTTCTGTGGTTGATTAATTTGAGGCGGTTAATATACGGGGACGGGATTAAGACGTTTTCTCATCCTAGCCCTCGGAGCGCGAACCGAAGGAAGCGACCTTGAATACTTTCGATTCGGCGGATATGAATCTGGTGGTAAGGAGACCATACCTGGCTAGCATATTCAAGCAGTGGACGAACGAAAATAAGGTAAATGGCTCGAATTACGTATGGGTCGGAGAATTCCTTATTTTTTATTTATTTCGTTTCACGAATACGAGGGCAGAGTTAGCTTTCCGGATCGTCTCATCAATGTGAAAGACGAACTTAAGCTCCCTGTCGCAAAGGATCCCAGGATCTCGAATAGATTGAACAATGGTGAGGGGGTGGTTTTGAGGGGAATAGGTACGTGAGGATGAGTGAATGCGCTTATGGGAAAATATTATAGATTGGCATTTGGTGATGTTAAGTACAAAGCAATTTTTGTCACACCAAGTCGAGTAGTCAAGGTCTGATTGCACCAGTGCAGAATTAAATGGTGGCTCGATGATCTTATATATCTTGATGTCATCCGCATACAGAGACAAGCAGAAATGCTTAATGACCTTATCAATGTCATTAGTGGCAAGTATAAATAGGAGAGGGCCTGGCTGATTTCCTTGAGTAACCCCAGAGGCAGCAAGGAAGGGGTTGGATATCGTGGACCTGAACCGAACGAAATAAAGTCTATCCTTTAAATAGGAAGAACTCCATTTCAGCAATCCAGGTTCGAAGCCAAGGGCGGATAATTTGAAGAGGATTCGATTGTGGGAGATTTTGTTGAATGCTTTACTGAGGTCGGTCGAGATCATGTCGAACTCGTTACTGTGCTCTTGTGCCGAGAGTGCAAAGCGAGTGAACTCAACAACATTGATTATAGTTGATCGGCCATTGAAAAAATCATGTTGCTTTGGTGAAATAAAAGATTTGCAACGAAAACTAAGAGATTCGTATGCAATGCTTTCGATAATCTTGAGTAAGTGGGACAGTTTGGCGATAGGGTGGTAATTCGCCACATCCTTCTTGGGACCGTTCTTGTGAATGGGGTGATGAAGGGGGTATTGCAAATGTGGGGAAATACACCTTGAGTGAGTAAGAGATTGAAGATCAGTGAAAGCGGAGCGGAGAGAATGGATGAGCATTTCTTGAGGAGGATTGCTGGGATACCATCAGGGCTCGTTCTAAACTCGTCTTTGAGTTGCAGTAGGTTGGATTCAATTACGGTCGGATCAAAGGAGTTGTGGAGAAGGGGCTCGAGAAAAAAGTTAGGTAAGTAGTTGAAATAGGACGGGTCAGGAACAAAGAATTCATTAGTGAATGACTGATTGAAGTGAGTGGCGAAGAGGTTAGCAATAGTAACAGGATTAGATGAGGTATGAGAGTTTAACGTAACAGAAGTGGGGTAACCATCGGATTTACGTTTAACACTTTTTTTCCGTGTAAGGGATTGGCTGAACTCGAGCGATTTTTCAGCAGGCAGAAAAGGTACTCCGTGCATAAGATAAGGGGAAGAGTCTGCCAAGAATTTGCGATAGCTCTGGAGCACAGTTCTTAAGGACTATTGCTGGTATCCCGTCCGGGCCGGCTGCCTTCCTATAATCCAGTTCATGTAGAATGCGTTGAATAGTGCGCGGACTAAATCTTACATCCCGCATGGAAGACCGTACCGACGCGATCACAGGTGGCCCCAAAAGGTCGGGATCGGGGTTTGAATTCGCCGAAAATAAATTCGCGATCACATTAGCTTTATCCTTTAAATTCGTGACTAACGTCCCGCTGTCTGGCACCAAAGGAGGGAAAGAGAAGGAAGCGAAGTTACTGCTGACAGCTTTTGCCATTGACCAGAAGGAGCGCGAACTAGTTGGGCACCGAAGGAGCTTATTGATCACCCTGTCGTTGTGAGCCTTCTTCGCGGTATCAATCGCCTGGTTGCACGCGTTTCTGATTCTAACAAAATTCGTTCTGTTAACATCGGTGGGATTGGAGCGCCATTGCTTAAAAGCTCTATTTTTTGCCGCTGTAATCTGCTCGCACTTTTTATCAAACCAAGGTTTATCAGACGAACTTCGTTTGATGGAATGTGAAATATACATCTCCATCCCCAGAAGAGTAATCTCTGATACCCACTCTGCGCTTGCGTTAACATCGGAGTCTCCGAAGCACATTTCCGACCATGGAAAAGATGCGAAGAAATCTTGCAAATCGTCCCAGTTAGCAGCCCTATACTTCCATACATGGCGAAGCTGCCTAGGCCGGTTATTCGCTTGATGTGCAGGTACTTGCGCGACAGATACCAAACAGTGATCTGAGTTTCCCAGTGGCGCAGAAACCTCTACGGTATATATACTCGGTTCGGATGTCAAAAACAGATCCAGGGTGTTCGCATAATCGCCTCGGGCATCCGGCACTCCCGTTGGCTCCTCCACGAGTTGAGTCAAGTTGTGGCTTGCAACAAATATCTCCGCCAGCCTCCCACCCTCGTCGGTTCTGTTAGAATGCAACAACCAGCCGGAATTGTGCACATTAAAATCGCCAAGGACAACAATTTCAGAAGCTGGGTGGTTGATCTGTATCCAGTCGACGGTATGTGAAAGATGTTCGAAAAATGTCGCCGGTCGATCGTCATTCTGGGAGCGATAAAGACAACAAAGAAATTTAACGGAATTCTTCAGCACGACCCTCAACCATATGATGTCCATATTATTGGGTTCCAACGCCTCCATCCTCTGGCAAACCAGATCGGACCGCGCGGAGACTCAGACTCCGCCCTTAAGACGGAATCTCGAATGTAAGTCGTATCCTGACCAACGAAGATATGTCGAATCAATTGACGAATCGACCTGGGTCTCAGTTAGAGCAAGGATATCAGGTTTCGTTGTTTGCAAATATTGGTGGACGGCATTTACATTCATATTGGTGAACCCGATGCCCTTGATGTTACAAAATGCCGTCACCAGTCGAGCGTGGGCAGAGCCTCGAGAGCCTACCAGGGTTTGCGATGACGAACCTCTTAAAGTTCGGTTTTTTATCATGATATCTGCATGATGTTCCCCCCGACATATTCCCCCCCAGAGATCCGAATGGCAGACTAGTTTACCTCCGGAATTCTTTATATCAGAAGGTACCATCATGACTTATCTCCGTATCAGTCCGGGCCATCAGCCACACATCATAAACACCGTCGAAGATTCCTCTCGACGATATCGCGGAATGTACAGCGTGACGGGGTAGTATCTCACCTTGGGGCTGACTACCACCTAAACCAACCTTTTCTCGAACCGGTCCATCAGCCAGGCTCCGAAAGATGGCCAGTTATTTCTCCCGACAATTTCACGGAGCCTAAAGCTTGATGGGGTGGTATTTCACCGGGCGACAGCGCGTTGGGACCCCGGCTACCTCTCGGCCTTTAGTCTCCTCTTACGACAAGCCGGCCTAGCTGTGAGTATATTCTAACGCCATACGCACAGGGCTACTATGTTTTGGGGTGCACGTGGTATTATGTTCATTGACTATTTGGAAAAGGGAAACGTTATAACTGAAGAGTATTATGCGTCATTATTAGGTTAGCTAAATGAGAAAATAAAATAAAATTGTCCTCATTTTCTAAAGACTTATTGACCTGTCCTCGTATGTATATACAGAATAAATCATTTGTATTGCAATATATATTATCCTCCAATATTTAGAAAGAAATCGTTTTGGATTGATTTTCTTTGATTTTCAGATATCCTTGGGTTAGCTGATGCTAGAAGTTAATATAACTTCTTTTCGACATTCGTCCGTTTAACTTAATTCGTAACATGGGGTCTTACTCCGTCTTATAGCTTTCTACAGCAGCCTTCTAACTTCTCTAAATTGGTTGTGGATGTTTCGTTTCGGTGCCTCCTCTCTTATGTGGTGTCAGACTATTTGCAGTCCTCAAAAATGCTCCAGAGAGAGAGTTTTGGCTTTTGGAAAATCATCGCTGCTCTCTGGGGCCGAATATAAATCGTTAGGTGCCCAACTAAGTTCCCACTGTTTGTCAATAGATAGCTCGAGCAAAGGGTGTTGCTCGATTTCGACATATCCAAAACGTCATGCCATAGTAGTGATTTTGTTTTGGTGCCATATACTTTTGGTTGTGTAAAAATGTCTGATTTTGCGCTAAATAATCGTCGTTTGGACGAAGTTCATTCGAAGAAATATAAATTAATAGAAAAGTTAAATGAGTTTGCAGTGATTTTATTCGTTCATTATATTCATAATAAATAAAGGAGAGTTTTGCCAACAAAATATTGATTTTGTAGTCTCCGAACTTAAATGATGACTAGCATTCCATTCGTAATTTGATCATTGTCGGCCGAAAAAAACAGTAACTACTCCTCAAAGGCCATTATAGAACCCTTTATTATGACATTCAAGTTTTGGGATAGGAAATCTTTAACAAAATTTGAAGTAGTCAGTGAATGATGGTAAACTTTTTAAAACAAAATAATTAACAATCGTTTGGTTTTTTTTTTTCAGATTGTCGAAACGCATGGGAACAGAGGATACTCTGAAAGCAGTCCGAATCTGACAACATCTCTAGACAAAAATCACAATGCTCTTTTTGATGCAAAAGGCACCGAGAGCATTATAACGAGTTGCTCAGCTGAACCTCGAAGTGAAAGCGGCATTTCAGAGTCTATCCGTAATGTAAGTAAAACACTCCCTTAAACATAGGGACTCCTTCCAGTAAAGCCTTTCTTAACAGACCTTCAAAGAAGATGAAACCTCACCAGACGATAACTTTTTTGAAGACGCCTCGAACGACAATATTGAGATTGACAGGGAATCAGTTTTAAGCGACTTCATTTCCACCCATGTTGTTCCTCTACCCCATATAACCACAGACCATACATCCGAAGAAGAAGATGAAGGTAGGTGAACTGCATACGTTTATATAGCAGCTAAAATATATAGTTGATTGATTTTAGATTTTATATCAGTAGCCTCTAGTGGGCGAGATCAAACCTGGGAAGATAACTGGCTGTTCAAAAAAAAGAAAGCCAACAAAACATCATCCACCATTGGAATGCTAGTGCCAGCACCAAAAGAAGACATTCGAGCTTTGATTGGTGACAAACCCACCGACGAAGTGAGTGATCTCTCTGAAATGGAATCAGACACAGATGAATCATCTCTAGAAATGAGTGGTACAAAAATAGAACCACTCAATGATAGAGTAGCAAGTCAACACTTGATCGGTGGCAAGAACACCAAGGATGTACTAGATGAGCTCCTAGAACAGAACAGTTTAATTTCCATATCTTCCCTCCCGGAAAATGTTCCAAAATACACAGAAACCAAAAATGAGTTTGTCAAGGCCGACGACGCAGATGAAGCCAAATATGACCCAAATGAGACTGTGAATATCGATGTTGCCAAAAAAGTGTCTGAAAACAACTTATCAAAACCTGTCCTTGAGATGCCAAATGAAACAACCAAACATTCTTCAGCAGACTTTACAGACGACGAAAAGTTGCACCTAATGTCCAATTTACATGAGGAGCAAAATGGTAAACTGGATTCAGCTGAAGAAATATCCAACTCCCCGTCACCGCGATCTTCAATAAATGGAGCTTTGTCAGGTAAGCCTGTTTGTTATTCATTTTGTACTCCAACAAATCACACCATCCGTAACATATCCCTAACAAGCTATTTTATACTCACTGAGCTAGTTACGTGCCTTGTAGTTGTAGCCGAACGTTAGAGAATCCTTCATAGTCGCTCAAATCTAGTAGGTATTGCCCACCCTGTTCACAAAAACCAAACCTACTACGCCAACTGAGAGTCGTTTGTGTTTTCAGTGGTCTTAGGAAAATTCGACCTGGACGAGCACGAAGGTATGACAGACTTTTCCGACAAAGATGCCGATGACAATGATTTTCCAGCCGAAGACGGCTCTTTATCTCGCCGGCCTTCAGTCATCGAACTTCTGGCCGCCATTGCTTTAGGACCGATGTTAGCGGTATCTGCTTCAGATAATTCAAACATACTTACCGAGATTGAGGTTAACTCTCTCATGGAATTGAATGAATTGGCGATGGCCGAATTGAATTCCAAATCTGAAGAACGGCGAAGTTCAAGGTTAGGGGTAATTGAAGAGGAGTCATTCGATCATGGCCATGACGATGATCAGCAGCCTAACGAACCTGACAATGTCAAGGTACCTGACATTTTGACATCCCCTAATATGGTGATGAGAGCCATTAAAGATCTTCTGCGAGATGGCAACAAAGATACAATTGTAGCCCATGAGCTGCAGCTTGGTGAGAAGACCGGAGGTGAAAGCCTTGATGGTGAAGAAGAACAAGCCCATTATTCATGTGATGCTGGAGATAATCAAACAGAAAGACCAATTCTGAAACGGCAGGAAAATATGAGTGACAGTCTTGAAAAACTTCATTCATGTGAAGAAGATGATTCCAAAAATAATTTAGATAGAGTTGAATTGGGTAGAAGTACATCACCAGATGATGATTTCAAGCAATGCCAGACATTTCGGAATAAATGCGACAAAGACCCTTCTAAAGTGTTGGAAAACCTGTGTGGTGAAATTCCAATAGTTGACTCGAATTTGAATGCGGCCAGTCAATGTTTGGGCTCAGTAGAAGTCTGCTCGGAAACTAACGAAGATGAAAGTAACGGTCTATTGAAAGTAAAAACGGCCGAATTGGACCAGCGCAAGCAAGCAGCCAAGGATATAAGTCGTAAGTTACTAGAACACATTTATACGAATGCCGGTAGCATATCCACCGAATCTCGACGGGCCATTAGAGCTTCTACAATAGATTCAGAGGATCAAGAAGATTACTTAGTAAACCCTCTAGAAAACACAATGGGGAATACTAGATCCGAATCCAGAAGAGAGAGCGACAATCTAATTTGCGATATGATTCTACCACCTCCAATGGAATTTATGGACCCAATGACAAGCCAAATAGTAGGTAGTAGTATGACATTGGACCAAAAACATCAAAGGCATATATGTAGCCCCGATAAAGAGGCAATAGAAAATTTGTCGAAAGCTCAAGACGAGGCCAACACACAAACGACTTCAGTGGGCGTAGTAAATGTTCAGACAGGAATGTTAGAAACGGATTTAAGTACTAGAGATGAGGTTTGCGGGGAAGACGTGAATACGGTAGAAGTCCCTCTTGCATCGAAAGCTCAGTCAGCACTGGAGGTTAGTGATAAGAAATCTGGAAGCGATGCAGGTGTAGAGAAAGGGAAATTAAGTCCAACTGAAAACACGTCCGGTGAGTTCAATAGTTTTGAAAATAATGTACTAGAAAATCAGATTTTATATGAAGTGAAGCCTTCAAATAATACTCCCATAAGTGAAATAAGCTCAGACACATCTACTCTATCGAAAAAACCTGCACCTAAAACAACAGAAGTCAATCTAATCACAGAACCCAAACAATGTGAAAATATAGCAAGGAATCGTCAAATCGATCAAAGAAAACTAGACGTCGTGCAATATGAAATCAATGATATCAAAGACTTTCATGACGATGGCCACAATAAAAAGTCAGAATCGATGGAGTACTTTGCAAATATAGCCAAAATTGAAACTTCACAGCAAACAGAAACTCTAGCTAACAATAAATCAGAAGATCGAAATATCGATCCTAAATTGACTTCGAAAACAAACCAAGTTGAACCCAACATAAGTGATGTGGTGGCTACGCGAAATGAAATGCTTTACGGGGAGTCAACACACGATAAATCAGATTCCCATGAAACCTTAACTGTCAAACCTCATACAGGGCCTAAAATCTGCGATAGAATAATTGTCCCAACGAAAAGCAATAATTCTGAAACTGCTACAGTCAATACCCTTACATTAAATTTAACGAGTGGTAGTCCAATAGCGGCACAGGAAGTCAACGATCCACACCATGCAACTGTCGAAACCTGTTCGACAGATTCATTCATTGGTAATTCTGACACTGCAACCGCCGAAACAGTCACAGTACCTTCGACATGTGAAAAATTAAAATCGGATCAGGAAGTCAGTAATTCTGAAACGGCTACAGTCAATACCCTTATATTAAATTTAACGACTGGTAGTCCAATAGCGTCACAGGAAGTCAACGATTCGCACCATGCAACTGTCGAAACCTCTTCGACAGATTCATTCATTGGTAATTCTGACACTGCAACCGCCGAAACAGTCACAGTACTTTCGACATGTGAAAAATTAAAATCGGATCAGGAAGTCAGTAATTCTGAACCTGTAACAATTCAATTTCCTAGTGTAGGTTTTATGCAGCTAAAGTCAGCAGATTCACTTGGAATCAAAGCAATTGAACAGGAAAACTTCGGAAACCCTACAGAAGCAGGAATACAAAATTCTCAACCTGCAGCAAGCAACTCGGCCAGAAACGCTTCAACAGATGACAAATTAATTCCGACCCAAGGACTGTACATTGAGGAGCCTGCTTTTATTCAACCCCCTACCGAAGTCCTTACAAACAATAAGCCAGTAGGGGAACAAGAAGACAATAGCTCTGAAAATATCACCATAAAAACGGAAGTAGACATTTCTAAAAGCGATATATCCACAGTATCCCAACAATCAAAGAGTTCTGAAACTGCAGCCGTTACAAATTCTTCACCAAACACGCTAAAAATAGATAAATCTGAGTTCGCAATTATTAAAACTACATTAGAATATGCTATACGTGATGAAAGTGGTGATACTTCAGTTATTCGTACGATTTCGGCACCCGATGCAAAGACCAAACCAGTCCACGAAGTCCCTAATTGCTTAGCTTCAAGCACGGAAGATTCCAAAGAAACTTCTCCTCAAAATACTTCCGTAGAAACTGTCGGAATTTCTGCGAACGTTGGAAACCGTGATAACGCAACAAACCAAATTTCTTCAAAGGCAATTTTAGAAAACATGTCAGAAAGCACACAACATGTAAATAATGCTGATCCTTCAATTGTCGAAAATTCCACCCAACCTTCTCTTGATGCTAGATCAGAAATCGTTCAGGAATCTAGTACGTCAGAATTGCCCGAATTTGAGAGAGCCTCCACAAACTGCAAATCTGATGCAATAAATCAAATCAGCACTTTTGCCGCAGGTCCGTCAGACAATAATATTGTAATTCGGAATCACAGCATGACATCACAAAATCTCAAAACCAACGATAATGAAGCTGCAGCAAGTAAACTAACATCTGATGACGTTTCAGTACAAAGTACACCACCCGCAGTTGTTGAAAATCTCGACATTACCAACAAATCTGAAATACTGCAAGAAAAGTCAGAAAAAGGTGAAGGCGAACTACAACCTGCTTCGTCAGAATCTAAAATATCTGTAGAGTCAGCATCTAAAATTGGCATACGTTCCAATATGAACACAGGAAGCCAAAGCACTGTGACCGAAAGCTTGCCAATAGGAGCATTGGCGACCATAACAATTAAGTCGACTAATGAAGAGCCAAAATATGAAGCCTCAGTCTCAACAGACACTGAAGGTTCATTAGTTCTATCTTCTCATGTGCCAGATCATATAACAACGAAAGACGATATTTGTTCTATTTTGAATTCTCCGAATCAAAAGTCGAAATCCGATACCAGTGCAGTGTCAGAAATGAATTCGCCAGAACAGGTAGAAAAGTCAATTTCTGATGAAGTTTCAACAACACCCGAAAATTCAAACATAAGTTCGACAGATGAAGAAGTCAAATCTGGTAGGTCAGAGACAGAATTGACAGATCGCGGGATCACAAGAGTTACTTCGTCAAATCAAGAGACTGAATTTGGCACTTCTGTCCTAACGCTGGTTGAAGACTTACCAAGGACCATGTGCAAGGGCATAATTACAACTGACCAAACATTAGTGAATGAATCTTCTGGATTAATTTCTAGAACGGTAGAAAATTGTACAGAAAAAGGAAGCATGTGTCGTAGTTTACTTCCTCCAGTAAACGACTCCTGTTTTGAAACAACTGTTCAAAAAGAATCCTGTAACGAAAGTCCATCAACTAATAACATCCCGGAAAAGAGTGTTAGTCAATCAGAAAAGAAGAGGGTCGGTCTAACCATTTCACCAACCGTAATACTTCAAGAAAGCCCAAAGAATGTGGAAAGTTCATTTGAAGTTCCGCCAATTGTCAAAGAACAAACCTCAATAGTAATGAACGTACAACTTTCAGAAGAACAGGAAGAACGAGTTACTGTGATAACTGAAAAAGAACCGACTCAAAGCCCAGAATGTTTATCTCACCAAATTCCACAGGACAGCTTGGAAGGTACTACAAAAAATAGTTCGATGAAAACAGTCAAAGCTGCGGGGCAGATTTCAAACGAAAATCAAGAATCAATAAACAAAGAAGTATCGAAAACGATCTGTGATGAAGGTATTCAAAAGGGAAATACTCCTGAAAACAACTACGAATATATAGCAAAAGATATCCTAGAAGAAGATCCGTCTAAAGACCTGACAAAAAACCAGAAAGAAATGGCAAAAGGGAAAGCAGAACCTACCATGAAAGTGAATACCAGAAACATCGTGGAACAAACTGCCCATACAGAAAAATATGAAAAAGGCTCCGTTGGGGAGACCGTAAAAGAAAACCCAGAAGGTATCATAAAACCCATTTCAGAAGAAAATGCAGAAGAAATCTATCGAAGTGTCCCGAAAGAAAACACTAAAGGAATTGTAAAACAAAACGCAGAACGAAACATGGTAGATGACGCAGAGATGATCACTATAGGGTTGTCAGAACGATTCCGTGAACGGGCCGCAGAACAACCAAACACAAATGAAAATGCAGAAGGTAACGCAGAAAGAAACACTGAAAAGATAGTTAAAGAAGGTCCACAAAACATAGCTGAAGAAGTCGGTGTAACGATTCCAAAGGAAATTATCCAAGAACTCGCTGAAGAAATAGTTGAAGAAATGGCTGAACGAATCGCTGAAGAAATGGCTGGACAAATCGCTGTAGGAATCGCCGAAGAAGTCACAGAAGAAAACACAAAAGGAATCGCTGAAGAGGTGAGTGAAGAAATTCCAGAAGTGACAACGCCAGAAGTGACTACACCAGAAGTGATTACGCCAGAAGTAACAACCCCAGAAGTGACAACATCGGAAGTGACAACGCCAGAAGTGACAACACCAGAAGTGATTACGCCACAAGTGACAATGCCAGAAGCGACAATGGCAGAAGTGACAATGCCAGAAGTGACAATGGCAGAAGTGACAGCGCCAGAAATGATAACGCCAGTAATGAAAACGTCAGTAGTGAGTGAAGAAATTCCGGAACAAAACGTTGAAGAGATCGGTGAATGGATTCAAAAAGAGACAACCGAAAAAAAATCTGAAAGGTCCACCGAAGAAACTACGGAGAAAAATACAGACGGAATCGCTGAAGGCCCTGAAGAGGTCGACGCACCAATCACGGAAGGAAATGCGGACAAGATCACTAAGGAAATCGCTGAAGAAATTGTAGACGAAAACAGCAAACAATTCGGTAAAGACATTCCAAAAGAAATGACCGAAGAAAGTGCCGAAAGAATCACAGAAGAAAACGTCAAAGAATTTGGCGAAGGTATTCCAAAAGAAATTGTCGAAAGACCCGCTGAAGAAGCCACCGAGGAGAGCACGACGGGAATCAGTGAACAAGTCGCAGAAAAAACCTTAAACGAAAGCACAGCAGAAAATGCTATCAATACCAAAATCACTAGCAGAATCAATGAAGGAATCGCAGAACAAAACATCGAAGAACTCGCTGAAGGCATGCTAAAGGAAGCTACCGAAGGCTCCACTAAAAGAATTACTGAGGAAAACACAAAAGATATAACTGAAGGGATCAGTGAAGGAATCGCAGAGCAAACCACAGAGCGAATTGCTACAGAAAACATAGAAAAATCTGCTAAAAACTTCCGAGGAATAGCAGAAAAAGATTCAGAAGAAAACTTGGAAGAACATGCAGACGAAGGCGATCACAGAATCGCAGAAGAAAGAACAATAGTGACCACAGAAAAACTTGCAGACAAAGGCGATCACAGAATCGCAGAGGAAAGAACAATAGAGAACACAGAAATAATTGCAAGAGAAGGTGATGGGGGAATTCCGTCAGACACCAATCCAAAATCTAAAGATATTCTGGTGTCAAGTACGAAAGAATTCGCCGAAGAAGGAAACCCAGAAAATAAGACGACTTATACATCAGAAAATATTTCGACTGATATCTCAGGAGAAAACACGCACAGAAAAATTACAAGGCAAACAGCGGAAGAAACTCGGATAAAAAGTACGTTAACAACGAATATTGTACTCAAAGGGATACCAGCAGAAAGTGCCGGAACAGCGTCGGTAGGTTTATCGTCAGCGATACTAAAAGAAACTGTGAACAAAATTCCGGGAACACTTGCAGAAGAATCTTCAGAACAACCATTATACACACCAAATGAAATTCCTCATAGAATAGATGAACCCAAGGAAGAAGTAAATGAACCGTTACCACAAGAAAGTAAAGAGACCTTGCAACACGAAACAAAGACAAAATTACCCGATGATATCCTCAGGAACAATACAGATGCACCTTTAAACGCATCACTAGAAATAGTACTAACAGAAATTCAAAGCTCGGACACCTTACCAACACAAATCGACAATGTCACTGATCAAACAGTAACTACAAAAACGTCTGAAAAACCTTCAACAGAAGAGAACCTTGTCAAAAATATATCTGTGCCGCCTAATCCAACTGACTCCACCAGAGATGCACTTCCCGAAGTACCAAGCGAAATATATGCTAGTTCCATAGGAAAAATCGATTTAAAAATGCCTGATCTTCCCGCCTCTGAGAGGAATTCTGCCGAAAAAGAATTAAATGCAATTGCTGACGAAACAATTTCAAAATATCCCACGTTAATTAAGGACAATGATCCTGGACATAATCCAAATTCTACCTCTGACAGCTCTATTCCTGATTTTCACCTAACCAACCCCAATGACCTTCTTAATGTTCGACCTTCCAACGACAGTAATTCGGTTGTCAGATCTTTGGTTACAAATGTATCCCATTCCAACTCTAAAGAAGAAAAGGACCTTACCGAGTCAGCAAAATATACCGAGAATCAGTTAGACACCAAAAGCGTCATAAAAGCTTTACAAACAGTATCAGATGGGTCTTCGGATGTTAATTCAACTCCTACGGCCGAAAATTCACTTACAGAAGTGTTAAGACCCTTACAAACCTCAGACTCAATTACAAATTCTGTTAATATAAATTTTAGATCAGAGACATCAGCTCCCTTATCAGATATCGCACAGGAGACATTAAATTTAAATCGTAGTGAAAATGTTAACTCAGAAATGGCTGCTCCTTTATCATCTATTGCACGCAAGGCGTATGATATGAATCCCCTCGAAGACGTTAGCGTAGAAATTTCACCACACTTATCAACCATCGCGTCGGTTAATCAAGAATACAATACAATTCAAATGCACGAACCGGATAGCTCGATCGGTAAGTTAGGGAGTACGGTTATGATTCAAGGCAATTGTCCAGATAATCCAACTGTGACTGACCCAATTAAGGTATCACTAACTATTGAAAGACCATCCCGTATAAAAGTTTCGGTTCCAAAAGGCCCTGCGAACAATCAACCTAAAGTTAGGTCTCTAGAGTCTTCTAATTATCCAACTACGCCCATTTCCGAAGATTGCAATCGTAAGTCCTGTTGTGAGTCAGATATTTCGATCAAATCACCGTCAAAAGCAAGTAATTTGGGTGTGGGGGAATCACTAAACATTCCCGTTACAATTACTAAAAACTCCGTTGACTCGTGCATTTTAACTGTGGACGATCGAATGCCAACCGAGTGTGTAGAAGAACACCCGACCCCGGCAGAGACAATCACAGAGCTTACCATGCCAGAACTCATCACGTCAGAAGTAACATCTCCAGAGGTGACAACAGCAGAAACGATAGCACCAGAGGTTACAACAGTGGAAGTGACTACGCCGAAAGCAACAATGACAAAGATGACAATGCCTGAATTGACAACGCCAGAAATCACAGTACCAGAAATGACACCACCAGACTATATCCCAGCAGAAGCTATAGTGCCAGAAGTTACAGCGCCAGAATTGACAACGGCGGAAGTGACAACGCCAGAAGTGACAACGGAGAAAGTGACAACGCCAGAAGTGAAAACGGCAGAAATAACAGCGACAGAAGTGGCAACGGCAGAAGTGACAACTCCGGAAGTGACCACGCCAGAATTGACAACAGCAGAAGTGACAACACCAGAGGTGACAACGGCAGAAGTGACAGTGGCAGAAGTGACAACGGAGAAAGTGACAACGCCAGAAGTGAAAACGGCAGAAGTGAAAACGGCAGAAATAACAGCGACAGAAGTGACAACGGCAAAAGTGACAACTCCGGAAGTGACCACGCCAGAATTGACAACAGCAGAAGTGACAACGCCAGAAGTGACAACGGCAGAAGTGACAGTGGCAGAAGTGACAACGCCAGAAGTAACAAAATCGAAAATGACAACGTCAGTAGTGACAACATCAGTAGTGGCAATGCCAGAAGTGGTTAGGCCAGAAGTGATTACGCCAGAAGTGACAATGGTAGAAGTCTCAACGGCAGAAGTGTCAACGCCAGGAGTGACAACGTCAGAAGTGATTACGGCAGAAGTAACAATGCCAGAAGTTACAATGGCAGAAGTGACAATGGCAGAAGTGACAACGCCAGAAGTGACAGCGCCAGAAGTGACAACGCCAGAACTAACAGCACCAGAAGTAACAATGGCAGGAGTGACAATGGCAGAAATGACAACGTCAGTAGTGGCAATGCCAGAAGTGATTACGCCAGAAGTGACAATACCAGAAGTGACAATGGCAGAAGTGACAATGGCAGAAATGACAACGTCAGTAGTGGCAATGCCAGAAGTGATTACGCCAGAAGTGACAATGGTAGAAGTGTCAACGGCAGAAGTGTCAACGCCAGGAGTGACAACGTCAGAAGTGATTACGCCAGAAGTGACAACGCCAGAACTAACAGCACCAGAAGTAACAATGCCAGAAGTCACAACGCCAGAAACTACAACTCCAGACGTAACAACTACCGACGTAACAACGCCAAATGTAACAACGCCAGAAGTGACAATGGGAGAAGTGACAACGCCAGAACTAAGAGCACCGGAAGTAACAATGCCAGAAACTACAACTCCAGACGTAACAACTCCAGACGTAACAACTCCAGACGTAACAACTCCCGACGTTACAACGCCAAATGTAACAACGCCAGAAGTGGCAACAACAATGGTAACGGCGCCAGAACATACAGCACCAGAAGCCACAACGCCAGAAAGGACAGAACGAGAAGTAGCAGAAACAGAAGTGACAAAACCAAAAGTAGCAGAACCAGAAAAGTCAGTGACAGACTTAACAACGCCAGAATTAACAACAAGAGAAGAGGCCGCGTCAGAAGAAACAATACCAGAAGCGACAGAACCAGAAAGAGTAGAAATAGAAGGAATGGTGACAGAAGCAACGCCGTCAGAAGGGGCAACACCAGAAGTGACAGAACCAGAAAAGTTCGTGCCAGACTTAACAATGCCAGAATTAACCACAAAAGAATTAATAACAGAGCCAGAAGTGACAAAGCTAGAAGAGACAGTGCCAGAATTAACAACAAAAGAAGGGGCGGCGCCAGAAGAGACAGAGGCAGAAATGACAGAGCTTGCAATGACAGAGCCTGAAAAGTCAGTGCCAAACTTTACAACGCCAGAATTAAAAACAAAAGAAGAGGCCGCAGAAAAGAGAATACCAGAAATGACGGCGCTAAAAGTGACAGAGCCAGAAGAGACAGCGTCGAAAGATTCAGTGCCAGACATAACAACGGCAGAATTAATGACAAAAGAAGAGGCGATGGCAGATAAGACAGAACCAGAGGCGACAGCGCCAGGCGGGGCAATGCCAGAAGGGACAGCACAAGAATCGACAGAGCCAGAGATAGCACAGTCAGGAAAGCCAGAGCCAGGCTTAACAACAAAAGAGGAAGCCGTACCAGAAGAGACAATACCAAAAGCGACAGAGCCAGAAGAGACAGTGCCAGACTCAACAACGCCAGAACTAACAACAAAAGAAGAGGCGGTGCCAGATAAGACTGAACCAGAGGTTACAACGCTATGCGGGACAATGCCGGAAGGGACAGCACCAGAATTGGCCGCGCCAGAGATGCCAGAGCCAGGAGAGTCAAAGCCAAACTTAACAACAAAAGAAGAGGCAGGACCAGAAGAGACAATACCAAAAGCGACAGAGCCAGAAGAGACAGTGCCAGACTCAACAATGCCAGAACTAACGACAAAAGAAGAGGAGGTGCCAGATAAGACAGAACCACGGGTGACAACGCCAGGCGGAACAATGCCGGAAGGGACAGCATCAGAATTTACCGCCCCCGAGATGACAGAGTCAGGAGAGTCAAAGCCAGACTTAACAACACGAGAATTAACAACAAAAGAAGAGGCAGTGGCGGAAGAGGCAACACCAAAAGCGACAGAGCCAGAAGAGACAGTGCCAAACTCAACAACGCCAGAACTACCAACAAAAGAAGAGGCGGTGTCAGATAAGACAGAACCAGGGGCGACAACGCCAGACGGGGCAATGCCAGAAGGGACAGCACAAGAATCGACAGAGCCAGAGATAGCACAGTCAGGAGAGTCAGAGCCAGAATTAACAACAAAAGAAGAGGCAATGCCAGAAGAGACAATACCAAAAGCGACAGAGTCAGAAGATACAGTGCTAGACTCAACAACGCCAGAACTAACAACAAAAGAAGAAGCGGTGGCAGATAACACAGAACCATGGGTGACAACGCCAGGTGGGGCAATGCCAGAAGGGACAGCACCAGAATCGACAGAGCCAGAGATAGCACAGTCGGAAGAGTCAGAGCCAGAATTAACAACAAACGAAGAGGCAATGCCAGAAGAGACAATACGGAAAGCGACAGAGCCAGAAGAGACAGTGCCAGACTCAACAATGCCAGAACTAACAACAAAAGAAGAGGCAGTGCCAGAAAACACACTACCAAAAGCGACAGAGCCAGAAGAGACAATGCTAGACTCAACAACGCCAGAATTAACAACAAAGGAGGGGGCAGCAGTGCCGGGAGGGACAGCACCGGAATTAAGCGCACCAGAGATGGCAGAGTCAGGAGAGTCAAAGCCAGACTTAACAACACGAGAATTAACAACAAAAGGCGAGGCGGCACAAGAAGAGACAACACCAGAAGTAACTGCGCCAGGAGTGAAGGAACGAAAGGAGGCAGTGCCAGACTTCACAAGGCCAAAATTAAAAACAAAAGAAGAGGCCGCACCAGAAATGGCAGCGCTAAAAGTGACAGAACTAGAAGAGAGTGTGTCGAAAGAGGCAGTGCCCGACCTAACAACGGCAGAATTAAAGACAAAAGAAGAGGCGGTGCCAGATAAAACAGAATCAGAAGTGACAACGCCAAGTGGGGAAATGCCAGAAGGGACAGCACCAGAATCGACAGAGCCAGAGATAGCACAATTAGGAGAATCAGAGCCAGACTTAACAACAAAAGAAGAGGCAGTGCCAGAAGAGACAATACCAAAAGCGACAGAAGTGACAATGGTAGACTCAACAACGCCAAAATTACCAACAAAAGAAGGGGCGGTGCTAGAAAGGTCGGCACCAGAAGAGACAACGCTAGAAGTCACTGCGCCAGAAAAGTCAGTTGCAGACTTAACAACACGAGAATTAACAACAAAAGAAGAGGTGGCACAAAAAGAGACAATACCGGAAGTAACAGCGCCAGAAGTGAGGGAGCCAAAAGAGACAGTGCCAAACTTAACAACGCCGGAATTAAAAACAAAAGATGAGGCCGCACCAGAAGAGACAACACCAGAAATGACAGCCCTGAAAATAACAGAGCAAGAAGAGGCATTAGCAAAAAAGGCAGCGCCAGACTTATCAACGCCAGGATTAACAACAAAAGAAGAGGCCGTGCTAGAAGATACAATACCAGAGAAGGTAGTGCCGGGGGAGACAATACCAGAAGAAACAGAGTCAGAAGCAACAACAAAAGAGGAGGTGACAGCAGAAGGCACAACGCCAGGTGAGACAGAACCAGAGGCGACAGCCCCAGGGGTGAAAATGCCAAACGGGACAATGCCAGAAAAGACAGCACCAGAAATGACTGTCCGAGATATGACAGAGCCAGAAATGTCAGTGCCAGAGTCAGCAACACCAGAATTAACAGCAAGAGAAAAGACAACGCCAGAAGAAACAACACCAGAAGTAACAGAGCCAGAGGGAACACAATCAGACGACACGAAGCTGGAAGAGTGGGTGCCAGACTTAACAGCGCCGGAATTAACAGCAACAAAAGAGGCAGCACCAGAAGTGACAACGCCAGAAGTGACAACGCCAGAAGTGAAAACGCCAGAAGTGAAAACGCCAGAAGTGAAAACGCCAGAAGTGACAACGCCAGAAGTGACAACCGCAGAAGTGACAACGCTAGAAGTAACAACGTCAGAAGTGACAATTCCAGAAGTGACTACGCCAGAAGTAGCAAATCTGGAAGACGTAGAGCAAAAGGGGGCAGAAGGGATAATGCCAGAAGTGGCATGTGAAGTGACACAGATAGAAGAGACAACACCAGACTTAACAACTCCAAAATTAAAAACACAAGAAAAGGTGAAATCAGAAGTGACAATGCCAGAAGTGACAACGCCAGAAGTGACAACGGCAGAAGTGACAGCAACAGAAGTGACAACGACAGAAGGGACAACGCCGCAAGTAACAACGGCAAAAGTGACAACGGCAGAAGTGTCAGCGGCAGAAGTTATAACGCCAGAAGTTATAACGTCAGAAATTACAACGCCAGAAATTATAACGCCGGAAGTTACTACTCTCGAAGTGACTACGCCAGAAGTAACTACGCCGGAACTGACTACGGCAGAAGTGACGTGGCCTGAAGTTACAACACCAGAAGTGACAACGCCAGAAGCGACAATTCCAGAAGTGACTACGCCAGAAGTAGCAAAGCTGGAAGACGTAGAGCAAAAGGGGGCAGAAGGGATAATGCCAGAAGTGGCAGCATGTGAAGTGACACAGATAGAAGAGACAACACCATACTTAACAACTCCAAAATTAAAAACACAAGAAAAGGTGAAATCAGAAGTGACAATGCCAGAAGTGACAACGCCAGAAGTGACAACCGCAGAAGTGGCATCTCCAGAAGTAACAACGGCAGAAGTGACAGCAGCAGAAGTGACAACGACAGAAGAGACAACGCCACAAGTGACAACGGCAGAAGTGTCAGCGGCAGAAGTTATAACGCCAGAAGTTATAACGTCAGAAATTACAACGCCAGAAATTATAACGCCGGAAGTTACTACTCTCGAAGTGACTACGCCAGAAGTGACGACGCCAGAAGTAACTACGCCAGAACTGACTACGGCAGAAGTGACGTGGCCTGAAGTTACCACACCAGAAGTGACTACGCCAGAAGTAGCAAAGCTGGAAGACGTAGAGCAAAGGGGGGCAGAAGGGATAATGCCAGAAGTGGCAGCATGTGAAGTGACACAGATAGAAGAGGCAACACCAGACTTAACAACTCCAAAATTAAAAACACAAGAAAATGTGAAGTCAGGAGTGACAGCGCCAGAAGTAACATTTCCAGAAGTGACAGTTCCAGAAGTGACAGTTCCGGGCGTGACCGTTTTAGAAGAGACAGTTCCAGAAGTGGCAGTTCCGGGAGTAACAACTTCAGAAGTAATAAAGTCAGCAGAGGCAACGCCAGGAGAACTAATACCAGAAAAGGTGGGGCCAGAAGTGGAATCTGTAGAAGGAATAAAGTCAGAAGTGACAGTACCAGGAGTGACGGTACCAGAAGTGACGGCTCCAGAAGTGACAACCCCAACTGACGTAACTATACCAACAACCCCAGAATTCACAACACAAGAAGCGGGAACCCCAGATGTGGCAACACCAGATATGTCAACAATAAATGTGATAACGGCAGAAACGATAAAAACGAAAGTGACTGCTGCAGAATCAAAAGCGCCGGCTGCAGTACCCCCTGCAGTGACAACACTGGAAATCACATCACCAAAAACAGCAACGTCAGAAGTGGCAATGAGAATCATCACAACAAGAGAACTAAAGACAACAACACCAGCAGAGGCAATCTTTGAAAAACTGGCAATCCCGGAAGATATAACCTCAAAAATAATAAATTCAGAAGTGATAACGGCAGATATTACCACAACAATGACGAATGTAACAAAGGCAGATGAAACAGCGGCGGCCGCGAAAACTACAAACTTGGCAACGGCAGACATGACACCGGCAGAAGTGGCAAAATCAGAAGACATAACTGCCTATGGAGTTTCGACGGAACTAAAACCGCTAGTAGTGAAAAATTCAAAATTAATCGCACTAGCAAGTAAAGAACTAGCAATAATAACGTCAGATGTGGTAACTACAAAAGTAACGCAGCCGGTAGTGACAACAATAGAAGTGGCAACGACAATAGTTACAATGCCAGATATGATAAATTCAGAAGTAATATTGACAGAAATACCAGCACCAGATGTGAGAACGTCAGAAGTGTCAGCAGAAGGTGGGGTAACGATTGAACCGATTAAACAAGGAATGGTAATGACAAATGTACCGCCTGAAAATATTGCGCCAGAAACAACATATCCTAAAGAGATGATGTTAGAGGTGGCAATGGTGGAGTTGCCAAAACCGGGGCTCATATCGTCGGATGTGGCAACGCCAATGGTAATTATACCGAAGGTAACAACCACAATGACAATGTCGCAATTAACAACGCCCGAAAGTCTAACGTCAGAAGCGACAATGGCTGAAGTAACAATTTCAGAAGAGATATCGTCAGAAATTATATTGACAGAACTTACAACGGCAAAAGTAATAAAAACACAAGCGATGACGCCGGACATCACGGCAACCGCCAGGTCATCAGAAGAAAAGGTGGCGACACCAATAGTGGCAACACTGGAAGTGACAACACCAGAGCTGACAACAACAAAACTGGAAACACCAGAACTGGATAAATCAGAACCGGCAACAGAAGAACTGCCAACACCAGAAGTCGCAACATCAGAACTGATAACATCAGAACTGATAACACCAGAACTGGCAACAGAAGAAGTCGCAACAACAGAATTGAAAACACCAGAATTAGTAACACCAGAACTAGTAACACCAGGACTGACAACACCGGAAATGGCAACACTAGAGGTAGCAACACCAGAAGTCACAACACCAGAAGTCACAACACAAGGCGTGGCAACGCCAGAAGTCGCAGCAGTAGAACTGACAACACAAGAAATCGCAACAGCAGAACTGAAAACACCAGAATTAATAACGCAAGAACTAGTAACACCAGCACTGAAAACACCAGAAGTCGCAACACCAGAACTGGCAGCAATAGAGGTAGCACCACCAGAACTAGCAACACCAGCCTTAGTAACACGAGAACTAGTAACACGAGATCTGGTAACACGAGAACTAGTAACACGAGAACTAGTAACACCAGAACTGGCATCAATAGAGGTAGCACCACCAGAACTAGCAACACTAGACCTGGCAACATCGGAACTGGAAACACTAGATGTAACAACACCAGAAATCACCACACCAGACGTGGCAACACCAGAAGTATCAGCACTAGAACTGGCAACACCAAAACTGACAACAGCAGAACTAGCGGGACTAGAAGCTGCAACACTAGAATTAGCTACACCAAAACTGGTAACACCCGATATGGCAACACCTGGAGTGGCAACACGTGAAGTGGCAACACCTGAAGTGGCAACACCTGATGTGGTAATATTAGAACTATCAACAACACAACTGGCAACACCAATACTAGTAATGCATAAGCTGGCAACAGAAGAGGTGGTAACACCACAACTCGCAACGCCAGAAGTCGCAACACTAGAGTTGGCTACACCAAAAGTGAAAACACCCGAATTAGTAGTTCCAGAAGTGGTAAAACCAGAACAAGAAACTCCGGGACCGACAACATCAGAAATGACAATACCCAAGGTGGCAACAGCAGAACAAACACCACAAGAGGTAGCAACATCAAAAATTACACAACAAGCAGCAGATCTGTTAACACAAGAGCTGAAAACATCAAAGCTGACAACACTAGAAATCGCAACGCCAGAGATGGCAAAACCATACGTAGCAACACCAGAATTGGCAACGCTAATAGTTGGAACACCAGAACTGGAAACACCAAAGATGACAACAATGGCGAATCCAACTCCAGATGCGGTGACACTAGAAGTGGCAACACCAGATATGGCCACAAAAGAACTGTCAATAACAGAGAAAGCAACACTAGGATTAGCAACACCAGAACTGGCAACACCACAACTGGCGTTCCCAGAACTGGGGACACCATATGTGACAACACCAGAGGTGGCAACAACAGAGGTGGCAACACCACAGGTGGTAACGCCAGAAGTGGAAACGCCAGCGGTGGGAACACTAGGGGTGGCAACACCAGAGGTGGCAACGCCAGAGGAAGTACCGCTACAGGTGATAACGCTAGAGGTGGCAACACCAGAGTTGGCAATAGCGAAAGTAGTAACATCAGAAGCGGCAGCATCAGAAGTGACAACACCAGAACAGGCAACACCAGAGGTGGCAACACCAGAGTTGGAAACACCAAAAATGACAACACTACAGGTAGCAACACCAGAGGTGGTAACACCGGAGGTGGCAATAGCGAAACTGGTAACACCAGAAACGGTAGCATCAGAACTGACAACACCAGAACAGGCTACATCAGAGGTGCCAATGGCAGAGGTGGCGACACCAAATGTGATAACTGCAGAGGTGCCAACTCCAGGGATGACAATATCAAAAGTGACAGAGCAAATTATAGAATCAGAAGTGACCGTGCAAAAGTTTAGAAAATCAAAAGTGACAACGTCGACAAAACTGGAGCTTTCAACGCCAGCAATAGAAAGACCATCACCAGAAGTCGCGTCTTTGGAACTAGCTTCACAAGGAGTTATTAAGTTAGAAGCAGCAGTGCCAGAATTGATATCGCCACCAGAAGTGGGCACGATGGACCAGATAATGTCGACAGAAATGACAACAGCGGAAGTAATAACGCCAAATGTATCAATCTCAAAAGTTGCAGAAGGGACTACGTCAAAAGTGACAACGGTACAAGCAGTAACTTCAAAAGTGGCAACGCAAGACTTGGAGACACTGGAAATAATAAGCTCTAAGGTACAGAAGTCAGAAGTAGCGACGTCAGAAATGATAGTTTCTCCTGATATTGCAACGTCTGAAGGAACTGCGGCTAATGTAAGTGTGAAAAAAGTTTGCATAGCAATACCTCAACAGAACATATCAGATGTGGCTTTAATAAACCTACAAACACCAACTTTAGCAGTTAATCAGACTTCGCAAAATGCTACACCAAACCAATCTTCTAACTCTCTTACGGCAACTAAAGATACAAATACTCCACAGCAAATTTTCTCAGCAGATGTTCTAGAAGTTACACTGAATAAGTGTCCAATTAAAGACGACAGGACAAAGTTATCCTCAACACTAGTAAACATCTCAGACGAAAAACCGAATGGAATGTCTAAAGCAACAAATGAAAACATCATAAAAGATGAAACGAAAACTACTAGCGACACTGAAATAACTTCGCACTCAAACCAGACCAACCAGAATGTTCTACAAACTACAAAACGAATGCCAGAAGCATGCAGTAGAACACAACTATCGAACGAAACATCCGGTGAGTCAGTTGGATTAATTTCCCAGGCCGAGGTATTTGCTACAAGCCCTAAAGCTTCTTCCCCAAAAAATAGTAGTAGAACATCTATTTCACATCTTAGAGGTCATTTCATAATTGCCAAAGATTCACAAACGCAGCTCGACAGCCTGGTAGTTAAAAACACACTCGAACAATCATCCGAAATTCAGTATTCGAAGAGCCAGGATTCAGAAAATTTAACGCCCTTGGCGGAAGCTCTTGTATGCGATAGTGTCACAGATGTTTCAGAAAGTGAATATGAATCAGAATCGATAACGAAAAACCTAGAGACTAAAATCGGGGAAAGCACACTTGGAATGCTCGAGGATTCTGTCTTAAATTTGAAGAGAGAGGTGTGTGATCAACCACCGCAAACTAAAATTTGTGAGCACAGCAATCCTTTGTTTATAGTCCAGTCGAAGGATATAAATTCTGAAATAGGCTTTCTTCAAAAACTAAATACAACAGATTTATTGGATATAAGTAGTGCCGTAACTGAAAATCTACCTGCGGAGTTACCAACGGAAGCGGACTTGTTTTATGAAATCAAAAATGAGACCACTGTAAGCTCTTCAGAAGACTTTGAAACAGCTGATGAAGCTGAGGAGTCCTTAGAAACTCTCACGCCAACATCGGAATTTGAATTTAGAGATGCTGAAGAACTAAATCTACGGACATCTGAACTGATACCCGATCCCAGAAATTTCATTTTTATAGCAACATCAGAAACCAATGAAATGGTGTGTGAGACTCCTAACGCTCAAGAAGTATCTCTATCAGAAACGGCGAATGATTCTTCGAATATTCTACAGTCGCCAACAACAATTAATCATCCGGCATCCGAACAATGTATCAATCTCCAAATCGATTCTCATTCGTATACCCCGAAATTAATAGCGGACAGTAGAAGCTTGACAGAAAATGCCACAGATAATGAAATTCCACTCAAAGAAATCAAGACGGAAGTCCCTCTCAAAAACGACTCAGATGATGTGACGTCAATGGTTTCAAACGATTTAAGAAGAGAAGTAGAATCCAATTCCGATGAGTTTACAACGACTGTGACTACAGTAATAGTAACAGACACCTCCATTCAGAATCCCAAGACGGCAGTATCACTCAATAACGACTCAATTGGTGTGGTAACTGATGCAAATGATCTAGATATAAAATCAGCTGTAACAAATACTCTAGAAATAAAAGTGGTCACCAAATTTCAAGAAAACTTGACAACCATTACTGCTGATAATGAAATTTCTCTTGAGAAAGTGAAAACGGAAGTTCCACTCAAAAACGATCCGGGTAATATATCGCCCATTGTTTCAGATACTTTAGAAACAGAACCAAAATGCGATTCTGAAGAGTTTAGACTGGTTGTAGCTGATTTTGAGAAGTCAACCGATTTTTCGTCTGCACTAATAGTAAAAGATAACTCCATTGAGAGACCCAAAACGACAGTGTCACTCAATAACGATTCAATTGACGTGCTAACAGTTCAAGAAATTAAATCAACTATGGAAAATACTCTACAAATGGGAACATTTAAAGAAAACATGGCCACCATTGCTACAGATAATGAAATCCCGCTTAAAAAATTCAACACGAAAGTCGCTGCCGAAATCGACTCGAGTGATGCACCATCAATGGTTTCAGATGCTTTAGATATAGAAATAGTGGACGGTTCTGCAAAATCTGAAAAGAGTTTAGGTGTCTTCAAAACGCCAACAGACTTGTCGTCCGCATTGGAAGTAACAAATAACTCCACTGAAAAACTCAAAACTCAAGATTTACCAAATAACGACTCGAACGACGTGCTAACACTTGTAAATGATCTAGAATCGAAAGCAAACATCGAATTTAAAGAAAACTTAACAAAAGGTGGTACAGATAATGAAATTCCTCTCGAAAATATTAAAACGGAAGTCCCACTCAAAAACAACTCGAGTGATGTGTCACCAACTGTTTTAGATGCTTTAGAAACGAAAAATGATTTCGGTTGTGAAGTACCCACAACTGCTGTGGGAGTATTTAAAACCACAACAGGTTTCCCAACTGCAATAATAGTACCAAATCGCTCCATTGAGGACTCCAAAACAGCACTATCACTCGATAACGCATCAACTGAAATCTTAACAGTTGCAACAGAAGCCGAGTTAAAAATTGATAACAGCGCGACAAATGTACCTAATGAAATTCCTCTCAAATTAGTCGAAACAGAAATACAACTCAATAATGACTCAATTGACTTAAAAACAATTGCAAATGATCTACAAATAAAAGCGGGCATTGATTTTGAAAAAATCGTAACAACTGTCCCTACATCTGCCAAAATTCCTTTCAAAAGAGGCAGTGATCAAACTGAAAATTACTCAATTGATGTGTCAACAGTTAAAAAACCGCTGGACCTGCAAGCAGACCCACGATTTGAAGAAAACGTCTCAATTGTAGCTGGAAATAATGAAATTTCTGAACAAATGTCCAAAATGGAAGAACCGCGCATTAAGAATTCGATATATGTACCTCAAACATCAGATTCAGAAATAATACCGATGCCCGAACATCAAGAAACTATGACAATCGGAGGCGATTATAGGGCTTCAATTGATTTTCCAACCATTAAAGTTGTGACAAATCACTCCAATGAAACATCCGATGCACTCAAAGCGGAAGTGTCACTCAATACTGATGTAATCAATGCGCCATCAATTATTGATACTGCGGATATAAAAACGGAGACATATTCTAAGGACCTCACAACAATCGAAGAGGAGTCCAACGACTCAATTAGAGGAGTGGTAGTAGATTACTCCACTGAAGCTACTTTAGAGTTGACAATACCCCTAGAAGACGATAAAACCACAATTGACTTGAGTGTTGTGCCTGCCCTAGATCATTCCATTAAAACAACTGATGAACTCAAAACAGAAACGCCACTCAATAATAACTCATTTGATATGCCAATAAGTTCAAATACCCTAGAAATAAATTCATATACCGAATGTGAAGAAAGCGGGAGAACTGTTCCTACAGATAGAGAAAATTGTCGAGGAAATGTCGATACAGCAGAACAACTCAATAATAACTCAACTGATGAACTCAAAACAGAAACGCCACTCAATAATAACTCATTTGATATGCCAATAAGTTCAAATGCCCTAGAAATAAATTCATATACCGAATGTGAAGAGAGCGGGAGAACTGTTCCTACAGATAGAGAAAATTGTCGCGTAAATGTCGATACAGCAGAACAACTCAATAATAACTCAACTGATGTGTCACAATTGGTTTCATATGACGATTCTGTGCAATCCCCACCAACCGACGAGTACTATAAAAGCCCTCTTGCCTTGAAGACCACAACTAGCACAGATTACTGCACTAAAACAACTGATGTACTTGGAATGTTGATCAGTGATGAGTTAATCAACCAGACAACAGTTGTAAGTGCTCTAGAAACTTACTCTCAACGGTCCACCATAGAACACTCCAAGGATCCAACTGATACAACTGTGGTAACAGATTACTGCGTGAGGACTCTCAAAACAAAGGCAACAAGTAATAACGATCCGGTTGATGTTGCAAAAATAAAAACAGAAACTGTCTGTCTGTCTACCGAGGGAGGCCCGAAAGACACAAATCTCGTGCAGGAAGTTGTATATCCTGAAGTTACTAAAACAATTTATTCAGAAGAATCCAAACAAAAATTATTACTCAATTATAACCCGACTAATAAGTCTACAGTTGCAGATAATTTAGAAATGACAACAGGCACGGTTACCAACATTGCCAATCTCTTTGAGAACTACAACGATATAGAAGTCACTCCAAATACCGAAAATAATTCTTTGGTCCTCCCTTCCAATGAAGAAGCCTCAAATGTTGGCTGTTTATCGACCATAACCGATATTTTCGAAGCTGGAACACTTACAATAAATGAAGAACTTGCCCCTTCTCCACATATCCCTTCAGATGAGCACTTCGTTGCAATGCAACGACTTTATAGAAAAAACGAGAATACACTGGAAGAAGATTCACACATAGGAAAAGGTAGAAAGGACAAAATTAGAAGTTTGACACCTCAAAATTCAGCTTTTATATTACCCTTGGCTGATGAAACGCCTAGTGAATCCATTACAGAAAATGCAACTAAACAACAGGAATGCTCAAATACCGCACAAGGAACGCAGACGAATCTAACAAATTTGACTTTTAAAACTCTGGACGAAATTTCAAACGACAGCGAGAACACACGAATGAGGAAACAGAAATATGTTGATAGTTCTCCTGTGCTGTCTTTACCAAGGACCATACTCTTAGGAACACCGAAAAAGGACGAAATTACCATAAAAGCTCCTGAATTTGAAATCTCGGAAGCAAAAGATCATAAGGAACAACACAGAACCGACTTTATCAAAACATCGCCAAGAAAGGAACCTAGTCAGAATAGTTTACTTAATAAAGAAACGAACTTACGAACTTCTGGTGATATCCAAGACGTTGTCCACAGTTCCGACACAAAACCTCTCACCGACGAAAGCATAACCATAAATTCAGAAAAACGGACATCGAGTCACAACAAAAATGTTGTGGACAGCGATAATTACCCACTCCGTGCAATTAAGACCTTTTCTGAATCCTTTACTGATCACCCTGTGCTCACTTCTAATGCACCGGAATTTACATATGCTATTCACCATACTCTACCGAAAAACGTCGTACCTCAATTGGTTGCTTGCGAAAGGCATTGCCTCACCGCAGAAGAACCCATCTCAAAGTCAGCCGGTACCACTTCTGAATACACTCAAAACCCAGACGCCCAAACCATCGCCCAAGGTAATGGCACTGAGCGGACTACTTTGAATACTATGCCACTAGACTTAGCACAGCAATCGTATTCACAGACCTCATTTTCACTCATACCATTGATACCCAATGAAGTCGAAAGAAAACCAAAAAATAACTCACTACGAAACTTGACACTCAATGATAAACGATTCCTTGCCGAAATAGAGAAGCAACGAAGGCAAAGAGAACTTATTCAAAAATACTTAGACACCTTAGATACAATTGAGACCCCAAGTTATCTGAACGAAGATCTATACCTTGATAACAAGCATTTGATAGAAAGCTTTCGAAATAGAGTATTTAGTAGTTTATCACAATCTAGTATTTTAGGCACTACTAGTTCATCAGCATCGACCGAAATAAAATTTCTTAATAACACTCTCTTCTCAGATCGAATTAGTTCTGATTCGAATAAAACTGAAGCTAGTACAACAACGGTAATCGAGACATTTACATCATCATTGATTGGATCAGAATCTGATTCTGATTCTGAGTCCCGTGGCGGGTCATCATATCGTGGTAGTACTACAGATACTATCACCACTACCACTTCCACTATCGATACAATCACAACTAAACGTGTTACTAACAAACTACCTCTTTCACCACTAACACCATTAGAATCAACATGTTCTCAGTTAAGAGGTTTAGAAATTCCACCTTCCGCCCTTGGAAACGAGGAACATGTTGATGATGATCCATTGAAACATTTAGTTCCAGGTAATGGTAGAACCGCTCGTATTTTAAAAAAAAACTGCTTTTCAAAAATCACTTATGACGTGTGCTGAATCAAGTCTTATTTTTGTGACACCATTTCTTCAGGTTCGATAGCTGAACGTGAATATAAGAAGTGGTATAATGCGGTCGACATGCCAAATAACCCATATTCAGTAGAGGCACTGAAACGTAGGCTCAGCGGAGGTCCTGAGCGTGTTATGGATCTACCAAATATAAGTCCTTGCAAGGAAGAGAATCCGATAATGCTTATGGAGCACAGTACGACGGGTGAAAATGATAGAAACCAAGAAAGGGAATATGCAAGGTAAGTAGAAAGATGATCCTAACAACTTTACAAATAATTCTGTTACACATTTTGTTACAACTTTTCACACCTTTTCTTCTATTCAGCCAACATTAGACCCTTCGTTTGTCTTTCTATTCGTTTCTCTGTTTCCTAACGTTCACTTCACCATTACTTATTCTGTAGACACTTTCTCGTTTTTTTCCATCACATTTTTGTTTATTTATATCTACCTAGGCTTGTAACAATAGTAACGCTATGTCCGAAAACTAAGACATATTTTTAAGTTAAATTAAGTGGATTTCTGTTTGTATATATATATATATATATATATATATATATATATTTTTTTTTTTTCTTTTTTTTTTTTATTGGCCTGTGGGAACCCGGAAGTTCATTACCTCCCCGATTTGGCTGCGCCATCGTTCCCTGTCCTGTGCGCTTTCCATCTCTGACCATCCGATCCGATTTCCTCAAAGTCAAACCTAACATTGGCCTCTCATCCCCGTCCCGGCCGTCGTGCCGGTCTCTTTTCCGTTGGTCTATGGGGGTTCTCTATACCACATGGAGAACCAACCCACAATTTCATACCTTATTTCGACCGCTTTTCAGCGCGTCATTTCTACCCTTACTCCCCTTACAAGCTATTCCACCTGACGCGTAGCTGAATTCATTATTCTATGCAAGTAATGCATAATTGAATTCAGCTACCTTTTCGCCATACGGCAACTCCATTTCGCTAACCCATGAGATTTCCACCGGAAATCGCATCATGTCGGTTAGCAACGGCATAGTCTGATCAAACGACGCGGTTGCATAATTATGCAACCGTTTGAGAAATTATGAAAGTATTTAATTTAGTTCCCACGATCAGATTTCCCTAGCCAATTCGGTGTCCTATTCATTCACCCAGACACTCCATTCGTTGGGGATCAATGATCTCTTTTCACAGGTGAATAGCCACAGAACATTGTCCTCTCCTTCCCGTTTCTATCTTCCCTGGGTTCAATGCACTCTGAGATCACCACAGTCATCGCACTAGGACAGTAGATCATCCTCAGAGGCTGCATTGATACCAGCATACAAGCTAAGCCAACCCCGAAGTTATTGCGCTCTCTCTTTTGTTCTTTTCATCCTTCAGATGCACAGCGTCTGTCGAATGAGGTGCAAGTATTATTCACCTCGCTGAGACATGCAAATGAGAAGATTCATGAGAAGAGCGCAATGATGATTGACTAATAGCCGTGCGTATGCAAATTTCATCCCTAATTGAGATCAGTCACTAATCATCCACCATACGGTGCACAATTGACCTGAGTCGCTTGTCGTTAATCACCGCGGTCGGTCATGTCGCCGCGCTAAATTTTGATTTCATTCTTCGCCGAAAAACAGTCACTATCCAACCACAGCAGCGTACACACGGTATGTCGTGCGTTCAAAAAAGTCTCTAGTCGTTTTACAATCATCAACGCGGGCGGTCACGCTGCAATATAGTCAATTTTCATCCCTCGTTGGATAGTGTCGAAATTCAATCACCACGCTAAGTCGAGTGTTATTTTCTGGCGGAAGTCATTTACAAAATTAAATTTACCGGGAATATGTGCTAGAAACCGAAATTCGTATTGTATCAGAATTTACACATTAAAACTCGTTATTGTATCTAAACCAAAAGTATTAATTGAAGTGTATATATGTAAATAAAGGAAAACTATTTCGAAATACAAGAAAAAAACAATAGAAGAACATAAAGTTACAACAAAACAAATGTTAGTGCTTCTATATTTTTGTTTCTCCTTGGTGAACTGTTTGTGGCGGAACCCATTCTATTTGCACAGTGACGTTGCTGGATGTAAGTGAACCAGAGTCATACGTTGACTTCACATACTTACAACCCCCATAGGTCTACCGTCAAGAATTCTACACACGGTCCTATCGTTGCTCATTCGCGCCACATGTCCGCCACATCTTAATCTTCGCGACCTGATTACTCTCACTATTGTAGGTTTGCGGTATAGCTCTTCCAATTCGTGGTTGTGGAATTTCCTCCTTTGTCCTGTCTCCTTGTCAAATCTGGTAATTTTTACATCGAAGACAAGAGCGTCCGGACCAGCCGAAAAGGTTCGAAGATAAAGAATTGGATACTTAACTCAGTGACGACTGGTGTCAGACCCAAAAATAACTTGCAAATTCACTTCGCGAGACACCTCCAAAGATACTCCTTAAAACTTTATTCTCGAATACACGAAATGTGTTTTATTTCCGTTTTGTGAGAGCCCATGTTTCACATCCGTATAGAACAATCGGCATGATTATAGTTCTGTAGACCCGGTGCTTTATATTACGTGATAGCAGGTTTGGATTTCAGCAGTTTTCTGACTGCGTGCCAACTAGCGTTGCCGGAATGCAGTCTTTTGTTCATTTCCTTCGACATTTCAGTATTGTTCCCAGATATTTAAATTCCTTAACATTTTCAAATATCTTGCCTCTGACGTTTATGTGTGTTCCCTGAGGCCCACTTGCTCTCACCGTAATCATATATTTTGTTTTGTCTTCATTTATTTTTAGGCCCACCTCTTCTGCCGCTTGCATGATTATTTCACAGTTTTTACTCACAGTTTATAGATTATCACCCAAAACGGCGATGTCATCCGCATATGTGAGCACTTGTGTGACCCCGTTCAGGGATGATCCGGTCATGGCGTCGTGTTGTACCTTTCTGATGACATACTCGACGACAAGGTTAAAGAGACATGGTGAGAGTCCATTGCCTTGTTTTAGTCCGTCCCGGGTTTCAAATTGTTCTGAGATGTGGTTTTCTATTCTAACTCGCCCTTTGTTTTCGTTCATGCAGATTTGAATGAGGGCGGTATATTTTTTCGGGATTCCCAGCTCAACTACAATATGGTAGAGTATTTGCCTTGCGACTGAGTCGTAGGCTTTTTTGAAGTCAACGAACAGTTGGTGAACCATCTCTCCGTATTCCCACTTTCTTTTCCAGCAGTTGCCTTACTGTGTCACTCGTTAACCGGTTCCAACGGAATCCGCACTGGTAGTCTCCCAGTATTTCTTCTGCCAACTAAAGTATATATATCTTACAAACTAAAGAGCTTAAGAACTATCTTAACTATGCCTAACTTAAGGTATCCAGGAAAAATTAAGAAGACAAGAGTAGAGGCGAGAAGTGGGGGCAGGTTATAGTAAAGATTAGAAGCGCCACTTAAGATTGATAGTAAGAATTGTTTATAGGCGGTGCTTGAGAGTCGAACAAGGTGGGATTGGAGTTGACATTTCTCAGCATCCGCGAAAGTGGTTCGTTGAGGCCATAAGAGGTACGGTGAGGGGCAATGTAGAGAAGGTGCATTTCTGTTAGTACATCCTTCACTTTTGATGGTGGGACTAGAATCCGCATTTGATGGAATTTTCCGTCCGCGGCTTCCCATTTACGCTTTAGAATTCCATCTTCCACCAGCAAGGAATTCCATTTTGCCCAATATGTCTTAAATGTTCCACTCTTGTCAGAAATATTGTTCCAAGTTGGCTGCTCGTTGTTTTCTTTGTGTTCCAGGATTAGCGACATATCTTCATCCTGAAGTTGAGCTGCGCGTATCGTATCAGTCGTCCACCCATCTAGTACTTCTACTTGTACATTTCGGAGGTCGTACGCCTCTTCTTTCTCTTCCGCTCTATGACAATGTTTACAATCTGGCTTACATGGTCTTCGTGATAGAGCATCAGCGTTATTATGCACCTTCCCTCGACGGTGGGAAATTTGGAATTCGTACGTTTGAAGTCGTTCGATACATCGAGCTATTTGTCCTTCCGGATTCTTAAAATTTAACAACCATTTCAGGGCGGCATGATCCGTCCGAAGGTGGAATCGACGTCCGTAGAGGTACTTATGGAAATTGTTAACGGCTTCTACGAACGCCAGCAGTTCCTTTCTTGTTGCGCAGTAATTTCTTTCTGGCTTAGATAGAACTCGACTATAATATGCGACAACTCTCTCTTTACCATCGACTTCCTGTGACAACACTGCTCCGATTCCTGTGTTACTTTCATCAGTATCCAATATAAATGGGCGATCCGATCTTGGGAATGCCAATGTTGGAGTCTTACATAACTCGGCCTTCAATATGTTGAATGCTGCCTCACACTTTTTTGTCCAATTGAATTTCTTGTCTTTACCCGTTAGTTCATGTAGGGTTTTAGGCACGTTGGCGAAACCTTTAACAAACCGTCGGTAAGATGTGGCTAATCCCATAAAGCTTCTTAACTGTTGCTTATCTTCTGGAGTAGGCCACTCTTAGACAGCTGCTATCTTATCAGGGTCCGTTTGAACTCTTGAAGATGAAACGATGTGTCCCAGGAATTTTACTCTCCTTTGGAAGATTTCACATTTCTTCGAATTGAGCTTTAAGTTGGTCTGTCTTAGTCGTTCGAAGACGGAGCGCAGATTATTGATGTGTTCTGGTAAATTCCTTCCAACAACAGTGATATCGTCCAAGTACACAAGACACGTCTTCTTCTATGTAAGTCCCCGTAGAACACTTTCCATTAATCGTTCAAACGTTGCGGGAGCATTACACAATCCAAAAGGCATCATGTTGAATTGATAAAGTCCGTTTCCGGTAGTAAACGCTGTCTTCTCCTTGTCCTCCTCCTTCACTTCCACTTGACAGTAACCGCTTTTTAGGTCCAATGTTGAAAACCGCTGAGCTCCAGAATGTCTGCCTGCAACTGTTGAAAATTTCTGCGTTCTGCTCCACAGTTGCATGCGGTAAACCAGCTGCATGTTGTTGTCTCCATACCTAGGTTCAAGTCCGTCTCTTACCTTTTGGAAATATGTTTGCTTCTCTGCTGGCATGATTTGTAGCAATTCTGCTGCCGCCCCGTGGAGTGACAAGATTAGTGATGTTGACTTTTGCTTATTCGAACACTTATTATAATTGGCCGCGGCGCCAAACTGACGTATAAATACGTAGAAGGGTCCCGTTCCATCGAGGGTTGGTGGTTGTGTGGGTACTTCTCTTTTGGTTATATGCCGGCCTTGGCAAGGTTCACCAAGATTTCCTAACGATAGTTCCGCCGAACACTGTCCTCCAAGGAAACAAAACTCCGCGACGGACCGTCCACAAGAAGTAAAACACACAAGCTCTCTCCGAGATTAACTTTATTACCGGTCCTTAATTTGTTTTATGTAAATTAGGAACTGCACTATTACAGAAAATAAATTGTTTCGATCATGAACACAGTTGTAGACTTTCTTATCACTAATGAAATATAATTTTGGAGTTAGGAGACTTGTGCAAAGAATGCCGCAGCCTAGTTTGTTGTTCAAGGTAATAATGGACTCCAGGAGACTCGACTCCTTTGCAACACTTTCATCGACTAAACTACTCTTGTGCGCGGATCACCTTGTTGGCTCGTGACGCGAGCTCATGGGTGGTCGAACCGTGGGAATGAAAATTCCTGAAAAAGCATCTTCGGGATAAATATTTGCAGTTGTCCAAATACTACGTTAGGGATTAGGATACATTTGGGATAATTACACAATGATGGTTGTGTTTACAACCATGTTAATTGTGTATTGCAATCCTAGGGAGTCATGGGTCGAATTCCAGTGTGAGTATTTACACTGGCATTGAATTCGGCTCTTGGCAGCTAGGCGCGAATTGCGCCGGTGCTTTGAAGATTGCATAAAAGCCGCCGTGAGTACTGGTGCAACATAAAAATCTGTTGCGCACGTGTGGGACAGTAAATGCAGGCAGACAGGGGTTCTGCTGATTGTTTTTATAATCCACTTCGGTTAACTAGTATGGCAACCGAAATGTTTTCCTTTTAGAACAATGCTGAGATGCATTGATGTATGCGGTACTGGCGTACCGAATTTCTTCTAGGGAAATTTATATAACGCGTTAATTGCGTGAATGTCCTTGATGGGCAGATGCTTGATGTTGGATGCTATTTGCATAACCGAAAGGTAATGCAATCGGTAGGAGAATGCTTGGGGAAGTTATTGCGCTTGCATGGTAAAATTATGAAATTAATGGAGCTTTAGGAGGGAAGATTTTGAGGTAGATTGAAAAGGTAGCAGTGGCGTTGGTAGATACGCCACAGTTGCATCCTTATATCTTTATAGTCATGTTAATTGCTAGGCGATGTCTTATTTTTCTCAACACACCCAGGTCTCTTTTCGATTCGCATTATTTCATCGGTGAATTTCTTAAATTCAGCTTCGTTTTTTAGATCCAGATTTTCTACTTCGTTTCGAATTTCTTCCTCAAAGTGTTGAAAATTACATTTCATTCACTGCGTTAGGGCATCCAGTTTCACATTCAGATCTGCAGCTTATGCGTCGAATTTTGAATTTTGAGCGTCCATTTTTGTCATCATCATCCTGAACATCTCCGAAATGTCCAACTGTGGCGAGCTCTTCTCCGTTACATTGGCATCATCTTGACTCGCTGTTTCTTCTCCATCCGGACAGTCTGGCCCAATCGTAAAAACATATGTGTCGACATCAATATCCTCTTCCTCCATTGCTGCTTGTAGACGCTGTCGAAGAATTTGCTTCTGTCCTCTGCTATCCAGATTCCGGTCCTCAAGTTCCTTCTTCAACTCAGGAACGCGAAGATCCTCCAAATGTCGACCTGACATCGTCACAACACACTTTCACAGACTTATTCACCTCACCAATAATTAATCGCACTTCTGACACTAATTGGTCCGAGCTTAGGGTTCGTTGGATTAATTATTTTGATTAAATAAGAACCGTTAAATCGATTTTGAATTAATGTAACACTTTATTAGTTCGTTAATAACAACCGTTACTTTTACCGTACACTTAACAATTTCTTGACTTATCGCTTCCGCACTTATCGCGTCTTTGACTGCTTACTTCTTACTCCTTGATCTACGTGTCACATATTTATACCGTTCCCTCATTCTGATTCGGTGTTTTATTTCCGTCCGTTCCATAGCCTCGAATTTTCTACTGCTCATAGGCACCAGTTTTCCATTACTTTCTAGAATATTCTAGTACTTTGTTTTGTAATTTCTAGATTATTCTAGTACTGATTGTCATATGCGTCACAAATAATCTTTATAACATAGAGGATCTTACGTCACAACGCCTCATGTACTATCAGCGACATTGTCTCTCGCCACTATCTCCTCTATATTATGTTCAGGAATTTCCCTAGATATCTCGATGAGAGCAGCCGTCAACCATATCTTATACGTTTGTGCTGGTGTGGGAATTGAGAAACAAATGTAATACTTATAATATAAAGTTGTGGCAAGTTACGGAACAGGTAGCCCAAGAAGGCCTTGATCCTATAAATAATGTGATACCGTCCATTGTTATTTATGTAAAACATGCGTTTTTGTGTTCCTATATACTTTATATTCTGTCTACAAAAATATACATAAAACGGTATTCCTGTTTTTGCAGATACAGCCGTGATTACTACATCAACGATGCAAAACATGCCAGTGGGACATCCAAGAGAAGCTCAAACAACTCACTATCACCATCATCATCAAATGATAACATTGTCATCGAATCACGCACCCTCGCAGGCGTATCGTCAAATATCGAGGTAATTCCAAATGGATTTAACAATACAAATAAGTGTGATTGGACCCTATCAACTCCTGTGCGTCGATGTAGCTCATTGAAATTTTTAAAACAAACCAATTCTAGCAGCAATCCAAAGTTGAATTTTCTTCCAAGTCAAGATAAACATGATGACCCTCAGCCAACTCGGTCACCGAACAGTCCACAGACTCAGTCTTTCATAAAAAACTCATCTCCTAGTCGAAACGTGTTAACACAGTTTGAAAAGCAATTACTGCACAAAGACCTGAAGCGCAATAGTTTTCGAGCAATATCGTCAACAACTAAGGACTTCGTCCTGAATCCCATATTTGATCAGAGTGAATTCTTCACAGAAACCAATTTGTCCACACAGAAAGATAACTTGTCCGATGGCAACGATGATGCTGTCGATTCAGGTGTGGACAGTTCCTCAAACGGCGTGCCAGAAGATAACAGGAGCTCAAGTATCCTGCTGTAAATTAATAGTTAATTAAAAAATCTTAAAAACATTAACATGATACTTGAATGATTCCGTTTTTTTTTTCGTTTTTAATTAGTTTATGCAAATTTATTTGTAATTGAAAATTAGAAAATTAGTTGTTTTGTAAAAAAGTTTTTTTTTTCTTAAATATTTTTTTATAACCTGTAGACCATATATTCATTTTCTTTTCTCATTAAAATTTAATTTTGTAAAACTTGTTACCATTGATTGTTCATCATCCACAAATCTTTTTAGATGCAGAAAACTTAAGTTGGTAAGACATGTTAGATGTCATGTAAGTCTACTTCAAGCGCATGGAATATGCAAGATATTTCAAGAAATATTTTTATATATAAGTTTAAATATAGACAATCGCTGGCTAACCAAATTCATCAGAAATAAATCTTGTCGATAGAATAATTTACTGGTATTTGAAAACGGAAATAATTACTAGATTTGTGCAACAAAAAATTACGTCTAACATGCTCTAAATTTTATGGAATGATAAAGACTTCCAAATGTTTTTTTGTTTTTTCATTTGACACATAAAATTCGTAGATATCAAAACTCTTATTCAGTTGGTTATTTTGGTTGAATTTTTAAGATCATTTTAAGAGTTCGAATGAACTGTTCGAAAGAATGTTGATCCGCTGCTTCAAGTTTTCCATCATTGCCGCCTCTCCCATTACAATAGCGTTGTTTTGCAATTTAATCACTTAAGCAGGAACATTTGAGGGTATTCTGGCAGTTTTCGTACGTGATCCTCAAACACGAAATAAATGTTACGTAATTTTGTAAAACTACTTTGTCACACTGGAAACAACTTTTAACGATTTCAAATTCCTACAAATCATTGTTTAATAAGCTATGTTTCACACGCGACACTGAAACTTGGCTTTCGTTGAATGGCTAAAGCCAACTGACGCCTTTAGACGCCAACTTCAGCGAGATCGATGCCGCCAGAAGTTCTCTGGAATTATAGAAACTTGGCATCGCCTTTACTACTGCTTTCCAAATCTCGCGGGATCCTTTCAGGAAGTACATTCCGTAATTTTATGGTGACATACAATTGCGGTATAACACTTGTCATTTTTGAAGGTAACAAAATTCTAAATGGCCTCGTAGTTTCTTTCATCATAATCATCATCATCATCATCATTATCATCATCATTATCATTATCACCATCATCATCACCATTATCATCATTATCATCATTATCATCATTATCATCATCATCATCATCATCATCATTATCATCATTATCATCATTATCATCATCATCATAATCATAATCATTATCATCATCATCATCATCATCATCATCATCATCATCATCATCATCATCATCATCATCATCATCATCATCATCACCATTATCATCATTATCATCATTATCATCATTATCATCATTATCATCATTATCATCATTATCATCATCATCATCATCATCATCATCATCATCATCATCATCATCATCATCATCATCACCATTATCATCATTATCATCATTATCATCATCATTATCATTATCATCATTGTCATCATCATCATCATCATCATCATCATCATCATCATCATCATCATCATCATCATCATCATAATCATCATCATCATCACCATTATCATCATTATTATCATCATCATCATCATCATCATCATCACCATTATCATCATTATCACCATTATCATCATTATCATCATTATCATCATCATCATCATATCATCATCATCATCGGCATTACAACCGGGGTCCGGTCCGGTCTTATTTAGGAAATCTCTCCACCGGTCCCGATTTCGAGCCAATGTCATCCAGTTTGGCACTCCAAGGCTCCGGGCATCCTGATCTACGCCATCCCTCCATCACAGACAAGGTTTGCCGCGCTGTCGCTTTCCATACATCCTGCCACAAAGGTCTTTCCGGGCAGGCTCCTCTTCGCTCATTCGAGCTAGGTGTCCCGGCCACCGGAGTCTCCCGAGCTTGATTTTTCTTACAACGTTACCTTCAAAGTAGATCGCGTGCAACTCATGGTTGTAGCGTATCCGGAAACGTCCTCCCTCACATACGCGGCTAATAATTCTCCTTAAGACCTTCCTCTCGAACACAGCTAAGAATTCAGAATGCCTTTTATTGACCACCCAAGTCTCGGATCCATACATAAGTACTGGTCTCATCTATGGATCCGACCATGGTCTTGTACAGTAGTAGCTTGGATGTTCTAGATAAATTTCGGGATTTAAAGAGCCTTGATAGACCATAGTAGGCTTTGTTGGATTTGATCAGCCGTTCGCGTATTTCATATTGTTATCGGCTGATACAATTGGCCCAAGGTAGTTAAAGGATTGCATTACTTCAAATTCGTGCTTCGCTACCCTGATAGTTTGACCAACGTTATGTCTTCTCTTCGCAGAAGTTGCCACCATGTACGCAGTTTTTCCCGCATTTTTGTGCAGTCCCCGTTTTTGTGCCACCTGCTCAATCTGGATGAAGTAGTCCTGTACAGCCGAATCGGATCTACCGATGATGTCGATGTCATCTGTGTAGGCAAGTATCTGGCTGGAATTGGTGACAATAGTCCATCTAGTTGTAACGCCAGAGTCACGGATTGCTTTCTCCAACGCCAGGTTGAAGAGGAGGCAGGCCAGACCGTCCCCTTGTCGGAGTCCATTAAAGATGTTTATTGGTTTAGACAGCAATCCCGCTATTTTTACTTGACAAGTTACGTTGGTCATGGTCAACCTACAAAGTCGTATCAATTTGTTTGGAATGCCGAACTCTCCCATGGCATTATATAGTTCTACCCTGGCTATGCTGTCGTAGGCGGCCTTAAAGTCTATAAATAGATGATATAATGGGATCTTAAATTCCAGACATTTTTCCATCGCCTGCCTAAAGGTGAATATCCGATCAATCGCTGATTTGCCTGAGATGAAGCCACACTGATATTGACCAATAATTACTTTAGCGTATGGAGCTATCCGATCTTGTGGGATAGTGGAGAGTATCTTAGAGGCGGTACTCAGCAATGTTATACCCCTATAGCTGCTGCACAGCGTGATATCTCCCTTCTTATGTATGGGGCAAATTATTCAACGACGCCAATATTCCGGGATCTCCTCTTGCTCCCATACGTGCACCACGATCTCATGAATTACGTAATGTAACGCTGTCCCTCCTTGTTTGATCAGCTCGGCTGGTATGCCATCAGCTCTAGAAGATTTATTTGATTTTAGCTGTCTTTTGGCTTTTAATGTTTCCTCAATACATGGTAGCGGCAGCACTTGACCTGGCATTGGTGGAGCATCCAATTCTTTTGTGAGCTGATCATTTAGAAATTCATTGAAGTGCACTTCCCATCGCTCTAGAATGCTTTCAGGATCGGTGATCCGACTACCCTCTATATCCTTGTAGTAAGTGCAGCGCAGTGTGTACCGCGTCATACTGCGAATTATTTGGTAGAACTTCCGCTCCTGGTGCGGACCTCGCTCTCTACTTTTCTCTATTTCACAGACTAGATTCTATTCCCACGCCCTTTTCTTTTGTCTGTGGAGTCTTTTCTCAGATCTTCTGAGCTCTTTCTATTTCTCCTCACGTACCCGCGTCCTTTGAGACTGCTGCATTGCCCGGTATGCAGCATTCTTGTGTTCAGTCGCTAGTTTGCACTCATCATCAAACCAGTTGCTCCGATCTCTACTACTACTGCCTAAGATGGAGCTGGCAGTACTAATGATTCTTAAGGCATGTCCTTTTCTCTTCTAGGCCCGACATTCTGGCCCCAGGACTTACTCTACCTCCATCGAGCTGTTCTTCGAGGGCGAGTCTTAACACATGACCAAAGGTGTTGCTGGTGTTCTCAATGCGTAAGGCCACCGTGTTGATCCGAATCTGATCCGCGGATGCAATACGTCTCCGTAAAGCAATCCGCGCGAAAAACTGTACCAACAAGATAGTGATCCAAGCCGATGTTGGCACCTCGGTTGGTTCGTGCCGTCATCAGGCTCGAGGAGTGACGGCGATGTATCAACACGTGGTCAATTTAATTACGAGTGGCTCTATCAGGTGATACACAGGTGGCTTTGTGGATGTCTTTACGCGGAAATCTGGTACTCGCAAGGACCAAGTTCTTTGATATTGCTAGTACGATGACTCGTAGTCCATTGTAATTAGTGTTCTCATACAAACTATGGCGTAGTGTCTAAAACCCGGCTCCCGACCTATTTTGGCATTCAAATCACCAAAGACGATTTTCACATCGTATCTTGGGCAGACATTGAGGGCCCGTTCAACGTTCTCGTAGAATTCTTCATTTTCATCGTGAAAGGACTCCTCTGTAGGCCCGTGAACTTTTATGGGCCTTATGTTCTTAAACTTGCCTCGCACGCAAAGAGTGCATAGTGATAGCCTTTCGTCTATTGCATTAAAGCCGATAATGGATGTCTCCAGTTTTTGACTGACTAGAAAGCCTACCCCGAGCACAGTTATAATAAATGTCATACTCGTTTCTTTAAGTAACACCACTCCCATCCGGTTTATTTTCCTTTTCTTATTACCTATCTCATTTATTCTCCTACAGCATACCTTGCCTCTTCTCCCATTCCTGTTATGATTTTGCCCTATTAGGATGTGTAGAATACTCGGCCTGAAACTATGCTTATTCTATCGATCCCAGAAGCAGTATCCAGTATTTTTCTCCACTACTCGTCTCTACCACAAGTCTCAAACCCGATTCGATGTTATCCTGTTTGTACCCCATGTTCGGTCTAATGTCACCCTGCTAAGGAAGGTCCAGTCTTCCCGCAATCTTTTATAATAAATCCTATCACAAAACACTTTACAAGTTGGTACTTCTTCACTGACACTACTTAGGTACTTAATCCACCGGAACCCGGCTTGGTTTATTTTTCACGACATTAATGTTGTGCCATCGCATTTCTTCCACAAGAGACCAATAAGTCTCCACAGCCTAACGTACTAGTGCAATTAAGTTTAATTACATGTAATTTATTTACATTGCATTGCATAAATAATAAAAAAAATCCCTAAGATTTTCCTCTTTAGCCAAGAGTATTGTTTATTAAGCCTCGAATGCATACCTGAGTACTGGTAGAACAAAAGTTCTATACAGCAGTAATTTAGAAAGCCTGTCTAGATTTTGTAGTTTAAAAAACTGGGAGGGATCAATGTAAGCTTTGCTGGCTATTAATAACTGTGCGCGAGTCCCCAGTTCTGAAATGTTCCTGATTGTTTTTTTCAAGCCACAAAGATTTATATTCTTTACTTTCATGTTCCTTCATATCGATCTAATCTAATATATTGTGACGCATATGACAATCAGTACTAGAATATTCGAGAAAGTCCGCAACAAAGTACTAGAATATTCTATAAAGTACTGGAAAACTGGAGACTAGGAACAGTAGAACATTCAAGGCAATGGAACGGACGGAAACGATACGCTGAAACGGTATAAATAAGTCGCACACAGAAAGTAAATAATAAGAAGTAGCAAGTGAAGCAAGCGATAAGTGCGGGAGTAATAAGTAAGAAAGTGAAGCAAGCGGTAAGTCTCGAGTGAGAAGTAAGCAGACGCGATAAGTACGGAAGCGATAAGTAAAGAAATCGTTAAGTGTACGGTATAAGTAACGGTTGTTATTACGGACTAATAAAGTGTTATATTAATTCAAAATCGATTTAACGGCTCTTATTTATTCAAAATAATTAATCCAGCGAACCCTAAGCTCGCTACAATATTATATATTATATATTGTAGCGAGCTTCGGGTTCGCTGGATTATTTATTCTCATGAATATGAGCCGTGAAACCAATTTGCTATTTAAACTTTTATTCGTCCGCTAATGACAACCGTTATTTCATTTCTCCCCTGACTTTTCGTTTTTCATTCCCGGTGAGACCTCTCACTGGCGACTTATCGTTTATACTGCTCATAGTCTCCAGTTTTCCAGTACTTTGTTTTGGAAACCTGCCAGATGTCCAGCTGATTGTCATATGCGTCACAATATATATGGTTGAAAGTTTGTAACACGACTCTTACTATTTAATACTTAGATGTCAGTACACAATGTTGTACCCCTCGTTGTCACACCCGATTAGAATCGCTTGCTCAATTGACCAGTCTAAACATTGTAGGAGTCCATTAAATGTGTTTAAAAATGTAGATGGTTTCCCAAATATCATGGTCAAAAAGTTTCCGCTAATCTACACATTTTCCCGTCGGCTAATTTATAGCGAAGATCTGGTCGGTAATTGTGTTTTTGGTATACTGGATTCATTCGATGTCATAGACGCGCTACTTAACAATATTACCTCGCGATAATTACCGCGTTATCTGACTTTTCTTATACTATAAGTCTGGCATAAAATTTTCCCTTTCCAGCCTTTTGGCATTATTTCATACTTTCGTATTTTTGCCACAATTTTACGAACCACCTTATGTATTGTTATACTCTCAATTACACCGCGAGATCATCAAACGATCCGGTTTTTTTTTAATTGGTTGTTCCCCTCAGTGGTGGCAATGCAGGATCTATATTTATCTACATGTAACTTTCCTCTATAAGTTCTTGTTAAAAGTCTTACATCTCGGGGGCCAAATCATCTCCATCGGCCTTTCGATACGCCATGTGAATTACGTTATGCTCTCTGATAGAACCTCTGTGCCTAATGAAGGGAATACAATTCGAACCAAGGCAATGACAGTAAAAGACAGAATCAATGACGCAACACATTAAACAACTGCCACATTTAGAGGGTGGATTCTTATTGTTAGCTACTCTTTTTTGGTGTGTGAATGCTGTGGTGTACGGCTCTCACTACCTGATAGCTATTTCTTATAAGTGGACCATAAAATATTTCCGTTCCAGTTTTTTGGCATTGTTTCAGGCTTTCATAGTTTTGCCACAATTTTTTGAACCGGCTTATGTATTGTTATACTCTCAATTACACCGCGAGATGAACACACGATCTCGGAGGTTTATTTTAGTTGGTAGCTCCGCTTAGTCGTGGCAATACAGGATCTATATTTGTCTACAGGATATATATTTGTCTACTTTCCTCTGTAAGTTCTTATCAAAATGTCTTACATGGCTAAATCATCTCCATCTTGAATTACGTTATACTATTAACTCTCCGAAAGAACTTCTCTGCCTCGTGAAGGGAATACGATTCTAACCAAGGCGCTGGCGGCTAGAATGACAGTAAAAGACAGAACCAAAGACTCACCACATTAGATAGCTGCCACGTGTAAAGGATGAATTCTAATTTTTTCTGGTGTGTGAATGTTGTGGTTTGATTTTTGGTTTTTGGTGTTTTTACCATTGGTTTGTGTCTGTTGAAAACGGCACGTGTGCTCGCGGTACTGACTCCAGCCCGTCCCACGCTGTTATTACTGTAGCTTGTCGCCAATGTGGGGTAAAAGTTCCGGTATCATTTTTGTTATTAATGGAGCTGACGATCACTTTGTGGAATGCAACTGTCGTGGATGCTGCTCTACAGTTTGAAATATTTTACTTCTGGAAACAATCGCTGCTTCGAGAAACACTAATTTTACTGGGCATCTATATAGCACTATAATATAATGCGATGAAACGACACATCATCAATAAAGACGGATCAACTGACGAAGAGGTAGCAAAAGGATAGACGTCAAGGAATTTCAATGGCGAGCAACGCACTTCTCGATTGTGGTCAGTCCAGAACTAGTCGAACGAGATTAAAACACATTTTTCATTTCCTTTAATACAACACCTCGTTTCAATATTGTTTTATTTCTTATAATTGACAATCATTAAAATAACTTCACAATAAAAATAACAAACAATGTTCATCGAAAACGTTATCAACGCACAACACTCGCGTCGCCACACCACTCAACGTTTTACGTGGAGGACCCGACATTCCTCCACCTAATCAGTTTTGCGATTGACTATATCAACCGAAGCGACAGAATACCAAAAATTCCATCCATCGCTTCGGTGACCATATAAGGGATGATCCTAGATGATGATCCCGGAGAGGATGTGCACACACACAGATGCGGTTACCTCGCACGCTCATGCTGTGCATGATTATCACTCCAGCATTTTACAAGGTTGGCAACTAAGTAATTGCCATTATGGAAAATTTAACAAGCCTCAGGACTTGCTAAATAAGGCCAAGACCGGTTCCCGGTGGTAGTGCCGATGATAATGATTTTACAAGGTTGGCAACTAAGTAATTGCCGATTTTTTCAGATAAATGAAACATTTTTTAAATACAACGAATAAACTTTAATCAATCACACATTGTCCATTTTGTTCGATGACATTTTGCCATCTTTCTGGCAACTTCATAATTCCTCCTTCGTAGAACTTCTGATCCTTATCGGCAAAAAACTGAATCAAGTGCCTCATCATCATTGACAGTTTTACCATCCCAAGAGTTTTGCAAAGATACAAATAAATTGTAATCTGATGGACCAAGGTCAGGGGTATATGGTGGAAGTAACATCAATACCCAACCAAGCTCCAATAATTTTTGGCGAGTGACCAAAGATGTATGTGGCCTAGCGTTGTCCTGGTGAAAAATGCGACCTCTTCGATGGACCAACTCTGGCCGTTTTTCGTTGATCGCTGTACTTAATCAGTCCAGCTGTTGACAGTACACATCCGAATTGATCGTTTGATTCCTTGGAAGCAGTTCAAAATGCACCACATCTATTCAATCCCACCAAATTGAGAGCAAAATCTTTCTTCTTTTTTTTTGTGGATATCAGCTTTCGAGGTGGGATGTGCTGGTTCATCAAGCCTGGACCAAGATCGTTTTCAATTGACGTTACTATAAACAAACCATTATCTATCGCCAGTGATGATTCGTTTTAAAAAAGGGTCGTTAAATGAATTTGTGGGGGTTCCCTATACTACATGGAGAACCAACCCACTGTTTCCACCTTATTTCGAGCGCTAACAGCATGTCAAATCAACCCCAATTCCTCCTACCAACCTATTCACCTGTAAATCGTGTTTTAAAAAACGGACGCATAGCTGAATTCATTATTCTATGCAGGTAATGCATAATTGAATTCAGCTACCTTTTTGCCATACGGCAACTCTAACCCATGAGATTTCCACCGGAAATTCCAATTCATGTTGGTTAGCAACAACCAAGTCGAATCAAACGACGCGGTTGCACCATTATCCCACGACTTGGGTAATTATCGAATTCCACAGCGTTTTCCCCACGATAATATTACCCTAGCCAAAGTAGCGTCACTTCGACCTTCCCCAGACACTCCACTCGCTGGGAATCATTCATCTCTTCTTGCAGGTGAATAGCTACAAAACATTTTCCTCTTCTTCTCAATTTTATCTTCCCGTAGTTCAATGCACTCTGGGATCACCACATCCACTGAATTAGGTCAGTGGGCTTTCCTCAGAGTTGCATTAATACATGCACACAAAAACCAAGTCCAGCCCGAGACCATTGCGCATTGTGTTCGGGTTCTCTCATTCTTCCATGTCCGTCGACTATCGAATTAACCGAAGCATTTATCTACCTCGATGGGCGGGGAACATGAGAAAGCGCAAATGTAAAGTTGATCTCGATTGGTTGCTTGTGGTGCAAATCAAAAATCCAAATTTCATCCCTAATAATTGGAGTCAGTCGTTAGTCATCCACCACGCGCTAAGGTCACGCCGCCGCTAAAGAGTCGTCAAGTAGTCGATAATCGAAGGCCAATCGGAAGAGTCAAATTTTTAATTACTGCGGTCACGTGTCGAGAAAAGCGTTTCAACTTATATAATATTTAAAAAATTCAATTTAATAATATTAATAATAAGTTTTAAGTTAAGTAAAGAAAAATAAAACAATAAAAACGGGTTAACATCAAAACAACATTCCTGTGCTCTGGCGTTTCATTTACTCTTCCCGTGACACTGGGATATATTTTTTGTGAACAATTTAATTGGCGACTTGGATTTCAGTGGAACTACAACTGGGAAGGAAGTAAACCGCGTGCCCGTGTTTTGGCATACATACTTCACGAACCCCCACAAATTTCTTTCAAATCATGTCGAACACAAACATCAAGCTTTTTAGCGAGCTTCATACGTTTTAAATGTTTCTCAATCGCTGTATGTGACAAGTTTAACTTTTTTGCTATCTCTCGTGCAGTTGCGTGGCGATCCGAATTGATTATGGCACTAATTTGCTCATCATCAAGCTCATCTGGTCGACCTGATTGTTGTTCATCTTTCAGTGAAAAATCTCGAACGAAGTTTGTCGAACCAATTCCGGCACTGTCTTATTTTAAGAATTTTTCACCATACACATCACGTAACTTTTTAGCAGCTTGCGCTGCGCTCTTTCCTTTACGGAAGTAAAAAAGTAAAATATGGCGAATTGGCGCAAGGCTAATAACCTTGCCCTATTACTATTACTATTACTATTACTATTACTATTACTATTACTATTACTATTACTATTACTATTACTATTACTATTACTATTACTATTACTATTACTATTACTATTACTATTACTATTACTATTACTATTACTATTACTATTACTATTACTATTACTATTACTATTACTATTACTATTACTATTACTATTACTATTACTATTACTATTACTATTACTATTATTATTACTATTACTATTACTATTACTATTACTATTACTATTACTATTACTATTACTATTACTATTACTATTACTATTACTATTACTATTACTATTACTATTACTATTACTATTACTATTACTATTACTATTACTATTACTATTACTATTACTATTACTATTACTATTTATTGGCCTGTAGGAACTCGGAAGTTCATGGCCTCATCGACTCCACTCCGCCATCGTTTCCTGCCCTGTGCACTCTCCTTCCATCTCTGACCATTCGATCCGATTTCCTCAAAGTCAAACCTAACCATTCGCGCCACGTGTCCGGCCCATCTTAATCTTCGCGACCTAATTACTCTCACTATTGTAGGTTTGCGGTATAGCTCTTCCAATTCGTGGTTGTGGAGTTTCCTCCTTTGTGCTACCTCCTCGTCATATTTACCACCAAAGGTACCCCTTAGAACTTTATTCTCGAATACCCGGAATTTGTTTTCTTCCCGTTTTGTGAGAGCCTATGTTTCGCATCCGTATAGAGCAATCGGCATAATTATGGTTCTATAGACACCGAGCTTTATATTACGTGACAGCAGTTTGGATTTCAGCAGTTTCCTGACTGTACTAGCGTTGCCGGAATGCAGTCTTTTGTTAATTTCCTTCGACATTTCGTTACTGGCCCAGATATTTAAATTCTTTAACTTTTTCAAATATCTTGCCTTTGACGTTTATATGTGTTCCCTGGGGTCCACCTGCTCTCGCCATAATCATGTATTTTATTTTGTCTTCATTTATTTTTAGGACCAACTGTTCTACCGGCTGCATGATAATTTTACAGTTTTTACTTACAGTTTCTAGATTATCGCCCAGAACGGCGATGTCATCCGCATATGCGTGCACTTGTGTGACCCCGTTCAGGGATGATCCGTCCATGTTGTCGTCTTGTGCCTTTCTGATAACATACTCGAGCACAAGGTTAAAACGACATGATGAGAGGTCATCCCCCTGTTTTAGTCCGATCCGGATTTCAAATTGTTCTGAGAGGTGGTTTTCTATTCTAACTCGCCTTTTGGTTTCGTTCATGCAAATTTGAATGAGGGCGGCATATCTTCTCAGGACTCCCAGCTCAACTACAATATGGTAGAGTCCTTGCATTGCGACTGAGTCGTAGGGTTTTTTGAAGTCAACGAACAGTTGGTGAATCGTGTCTCCGTATTCGCACTTCTTTTCCAGCAGTTGCCTTATTGTAAACATTTGGTCGCTTGTTGACCGGTTCCTACGGAATCCGCTTTGGTAGTCTTGTCCGTAAAAATATATTATTATGGAAAATATAACAAGCCTCAAGACTTGCTAAATAAGGCCAAGACCGGATCCCGTTTGTAGTGCCGATGATGATGATGAAAATATGACGAAAATGTTCGTTTTTGAACTCCATATTAAAACTGACGCCAAACTAATACCTTTTCACAAAAATACGCGCAATTTGCTTCTAAAGCAAAGTAAGACTGACAGCTTACACATGTCAAAAGGAAAAAAATATGTCAGCCAAAATTTCATCATCATCATCGGCACTACAACCAAGAACCGGTCTGGCCTTATTTAGCTAGTCTGTCCACCGGTCCCAATTTTGAGCCGATGTCATCCAGTTTGGCACTCCCAGGCTGTGGGCATCCTGGTCTACGTCATCCCTCCATCGCAGACAAGGTCTGCCACGCTGTCTCCTTCCATACATCCTGCCACAAACGACTTTCTGCCAGGCTCCACTTCGCCCATTCGAGCTAGGTGTCCCACCCACCGGAGTCTACCGAACTTGATGTTTCTTACAATATTAGCTTCAAAGTAGATCGTACCGTCTCCGGAATCGTCCCCCCTCACATACGGGGCCAACGATTCTACTTAAGACCTTCCTCTCGAGCGCGGCTAAGAGTTCAGAGTGCCTTTTATTGAGCACCCAGGTCTCGAATCCATACATGAGTACTGTTAAGACCATGGTCTTATACAGAAGTATCTTGGATGTTCTGGATAAATTTCTGGATTTAAAGAGCCTTGATATACTATAGTAGGCTTTGTTGGATTTGATCAGCCGTTCGCGTATTTCCTCTTCCATATTATTATCGGCTGATACTATTGGCCCAAGGTAGTTAAAGGATTGCACTACTTCAAATTCGTGCTTCGCTACCCTGATAGTTTGACCAACGTTAGGTCTTCTCTTCGCAGATGTTGCCATCATGTACTTGGTTTTTCCCTCATTAATGTGCAGTCCCGGTTTTTGTGCCGCCTGCTCGATCTGGGTGAAGGAGTTCTGTATAGCCGATTCTGTTCTACCGATGATGTCGATGTCATCTGTGTAGGCAAGTATCTGGCTGGACTTGGTGACAATAGTCCCTCTAATTGTGAGGCCAGAGTCACGGATTGCTTTCTCCAACGCCAGGTTAAAGAGGAGGCAGCCCAGACCGTCCCCTTGTCGGAGACCATTAAAGATGTTTATTGGTTTGGACACCAATCCCGCTATTTTTACTTGACAAGTTACGTTGGTCATGGTCAACCTACAAAGTCGTATCAATTTGTTTGGAATTCCGAACTCTCTAACGGCATTATATAGTTCTATCCCGGTTATGGTGTCGTAGGCGCCCTTAAAATTGTTACGGTTTATTTAACAATTTGAAATATGAATATGTTGTAATATATATATTATTAGTTAATATTTTAACTTCAGTAATATAGTATATAAATTATATTTTATTAAATTTGTAAGAGGACTTACATTGGTTGACCGTTGAGCGGTCGCGGTATTTTCTGTTGTTGAAGCTGCTGCGGTCAAGTTGCGTCGTGCTCCCCTGTTCAGCTTCAGTCCGTTGTGTAAAGTTGTATGGAACTCATTTTCACGGCTGGATAAGTCTTTGTAATCGATTCTATCCTATGCGATGATAGACCGCTTTTATAGTCTTTGTTAAACTTGTGCGTCTTGAGAGGTTCCTTAATGTGGTCTATCTCATTCGATGGTATAATGAAATCTTAAATTCCAAACATTATTCCATCGCCTGCCTAAGGGTGAATATCTCATCAATCGCTGATTTAGCAAGCCACACTGATATTGACCAATGATCGGGGCTATCCGATCTTGTAAGATCAGCAATGCTATACCCCTATAGTAACAGCACACTGTCATATCTCCCTTCTTATGTATGGGGCAAATTATTCCACGACGCCAATCTTCCAACATCTCCTCTTGCTCCCATACATGCACCACGATCTCATGAATTGCGTGATGTAACGCTGCCCCGGCATGTTTGATCAAATCAGCTGGTATGCCATCAGCTTCGAGGGCTTTATTTAATTTAGGCTGTCTCTTGCCAATATATGGAAGAAGATAAATATGACCAAAGACATCTATGTGTGAAATGGGGAATTTCTTAGTTGCCAACCTGATATTATGCCTGATGAAACGTCAAATTCATACAGAAAAAATACTCGATCGCAAAGCGTCTGAATCTACCCAAAAAACAAACTATAACATCATACTAAAAACTAAAATCTCTTAAATTATTTTTACAATTTTACAATTTTGCAGGAATTTACAAGCTGGCGCAAAATTAATCATCCAATTTTGTTTTTGAATCACTAAATATTAAAAAAAAGATTTTGAGTGATGGAAATCTTTATTTGGACCTCCGTCCCTCCATTGCTTGTCTGATTGTATGCTGCAGCTGCCGAGTTCACAAATGTCAGTATGATTGACGTACGACACCATTTGCAAAAATTATAACAACTACCGATAGGGTGGTTGATTTTGTGACACCCTATATAATCATTTTTTGCCCAATAGCACAGAGTCATCAGTCGAACCTTTGTTCGCCACAAACATTTATTATCCACCTTATTAATTCAAGCCTACTGGCAATTTAATTAATAACGAAGATGAAAGTATCATAAAAGCTACAAATACAGAATTTTCGGTTTTGTATATACTCGGAGCAATTTCCAAGTATATAGAAGAGGGTCTTAGGCTGCCTTTTGCCACAAGCTGGCTTAACTCCGTGTATACTCTATAGCTCCACGGGGCACTGCAATGATAATGTTCAAGTATACAATCTCGCCGCTCTTCCATGGTTAACGTTATTCAATTAAATCTAATTCCGATATTGTTTTTTTTTTTGTTAATTGTAAGTCACCAATACAATTTATTATTTCCATTTGGTTCCATTTACCAACCAAGCAGTTTTAAAAAATTCCAAAAAAGAAACAAATGTTTTAGTAAAATTTTTAAACATAAAAATGGTGTTACAATAACTACATTTTACTTACAACATATGTAATAAAGTAAATATTTATTAAAACTAAAAATGAAGAGATGTTTTTTTTTTGTAACACTGACAAAAACTATGTACACTATAGCTATGAGAAATACGTTATATATTTTATGAACAAACTACTGGCAAGCGTTTCTTAAAGTAATCATTCAGGTGAGTACGTTTTTTATAACGCAAAATCAGTTTAGCTTAAACCAGCATTTAATATTATAAGTCATTTGTTCGGGTAAACTAACTAAGAAAATTTTACTAATAGCATTTGTTTCATGTAACCCTTTTTAAATTAGCCATGGATACATCATAAGCAAAAAATACGACGCCTGCGGAAATCAATTTTTTTTTTTTGAATTAATTTGGTCACGGGTTAATTATAGACTCATCTGCCCATCATGTTAGCACCATGTTTAGAATGTACTACTACCCCATACCAGGTTAAAGGTTCTTAAATAATTTCAATTTAAACTTTGGGTGCTTGTTACTAAATTACCTTTGCCTCAATAATTAAAAAAACAATAAAGGGTTGTGTAAAAATGGTAATTCTTACTTTGTTATTTACAGGGGCATGACATTATGAGCCCAGAAGACAGTGAAAAGAACATATACAAAGCTACGCCAGTACATGTTAAGGAAGATGAAACTCAACAACCAGACTCATTAGTGGCTGAATCTATCGGGAAGCTATCAAATGAATCATCTGCAAATAATCTAACAACGGAAAGCTGGACGCCCAGTGAAGGCTCTGATACCATTCGCATTTATGACCTGAAAAAACAGGAAACCAGGTTAATCAAAGATGTCCAAACAAGCACACCAAAGAAGTCCTCCACTGAGACACGTCCATCAGATTTAAATATTGAACTAACTCCGACAGCTTCACCTAATATTCAGCCAGGAAAACTTTCAACGCCTAGCTCATTCAAATTCTTACAGCCAAAAAGGAAACTTATTGATCCTAGAAAAATTTTATCTATAGATCAGGAGAATTCACAGGTGAGTTTTATCTAACACGCCCGCAATAAGCAAAATTTGTATTATTGTTGTTGTGTTATAGACCTCACCATCAGCAGTAGAGAAGTCTGTGATTGAGGACGATGTTGTTCAGTCTTTGCCATCGGTTAAGGCGCTAGCGAGGGCCTTCCTCTTAACTTCCACTCATTCTCCATCGTGGCATAGGGTGAGTACGATTAACCGACTTCAAGGACCAGAAGCGGGAATATCATATTCTCTTATTAAGGACCGAAAACCGCAACAAACAACATCAACAGTGCGTCGTGACAAAATTCCGGAGCCACTTGTCCCTGATACAGCTAGTCAAGGATCTGAAGATGCTACAATCGCCTCTGACTTATCCTCTCTGGAAATGTATGTTGAAAACGTAGAATTTATTCTCTTTCCACGTTTCACTTTCGAGTGAATCCTTAAAAAGTCATTCAATTTCTAATACCGATTTTATATACACCGATCACTCATTACACTCCTGTTTTTCAGGGATCCTCCGAATAATCGAGATCTGCAGACATCCCAATCAAAGAATAGCAAAGAACCGCCATTGATTGGGACAGGATGCTTAAAGAACAACATTGCCTTCTTTGAAAACCTAAAGAACAAATAATTGTGGTGGGACAGGACTTCGCCATCCCCTTCCATTACTGCAAACAAAATACTATATTGGGATATGTACATTAAGTTTAAGGCAGGATACGTACCTAAATTTATACTTTGAAAATATATCTCAGTCATTATGTAACGTTTAAAATGTATCCTTGCGAGTGCCATTTGATGAATATTTAGGCAATGTGCCCTATTATGTCAATTTTTATTTTACTATAAACGAATAACAGTATAATTTTACATCGTGTACCAAAGACGTGAACCAAATTAATGTTAAGTTTTAATTACCCGTGAAGTTCAATTTAAAATTATATACAAATGCTTCAGAAGGAAAATGCACCTAACATCGCGACAACAAATGATAACCAAAACAGTATATGGTATATTAAGTTCCCAAAAATAGTATACACACATACAAGACGCAAAATAATTGCTAAAGGATAAAGTTCCATATTAAATAAACAATATGTAATCCTTATTAAATAAATTCCAAATAAACACAAAAATATTTTTATTTATTTATTTATTTATTATTAACAAGTAATTCAAAATTCATCATCATCATCGGCACTACAACCGGGATCCGGTCTTGGCCTTATTTAGCAAGTCTCTCCATCGGTATCCGACCCTTATTCGAGACTTATTAAATTGTCCATAATAATTTGTTTTCCGGGCAAGGTTATTAGCCTTACGCCAAATTCAAAATTACATATAAAAAATTAACGAAATAAGCCTAGCAGCTGAGACTATCGGCTCTGTACTTTTAAATTATTTTATTTTTAGGCTTTTTATAAACTGATCTATATTATCTATGTTAAATTTATGAACTGGAGCTCTTCTAGTTGAGTTAGTTGTACAGTCTGCATTTTCATTACCGCTGATGGAAACATGGCTGGGAATCCACATTAGTTTTGTTTTATTATAAAATTAATGATATTATTTCAAAAATTGGAAATGATATTGTGGGGGTTCGTTAAGCATACCCGAAGAACCACCCATTTCACCCATTTCAACTCCCATGCAATCGAGCAGCATAAACCTCCCTTTCAAATCATTTTTCACCTGTAATATAAACCCAATGCAAGATCATCACCTTGCCATAGCATCAGGCAACATCAAGTTATTCAAAACCATTTCGGTTCATCCTTCACGAACCATTTGGAAATCTAATTGGTTCCTCTGCCGGCAAACATGTTTATCAAATACACAGTAATTTCCCTGTGTATACATATTCCCAACCAGCCGTTGGTCTTATGACCATGCCTTGGAAAGTTGCTGCTTGCTTATACATCTGCATTACCAAATGCATGATCTGTTGGCTTATCTAAGAACAATCATCGCAGTGGTCATGTCTCACTAGTTGTTTGCCTAAATCAACTAGCACCCATCCTAGCGCTTGTCTTTGAAATCGTATTTCTGTATATATAACATATAAACAGAAAAACCTATTTCGGTCGCCCGGTAATATCCTCTATTGCATTAACATTTGTTTGAACAGCTGCCTGGTTGGATTCTCTTCTTCGCATCCAATCTCCGATGCTTCCAGTGTACGGACATTCAACCTGATCTGTACGATCTCCATGGGAACCTTTCCAATGAGACTCAAATCGATTTTTCATCGGTCGCCGGGCGAAAGAAAAATCGAATTGCTTCTCACCACATCGGTGGAAATCCATCCCAGTCATGACTAGCGGTATGTTCCGTGCAACAGCCAATAGTCCGATTTTAACCACCGCTGCGTGCACACACGCCAAGTCAGTTGTCTATCTTCGCGAATTTCCACTGCTCGTGCTGTGCTAATTACCTCATACAAGGTTTATTCGGGACGGCCAACGTATTATACACAGTTCGGGGGAAATCAGTTACCGTTTGAGAGTCGTTCTTCTTCCCCTAAGAGAAGGAGTTGAATTTTTACCGCCGAGGAGTTTGCACCTCAACTCCTGCGTCGAGGTCGTTACGTTGTTAGAGTCGAGAAAAGAAAGGAAACCGAAACACGAATTTAGTATCTACCCGAACTGTAAAGCATAAGAATAAAATATATTTCCTACGTCGTCACCTCTCATATTTATTACATCCAGAGGGCAGTTGTATACCTATACATAGTACAAAAAAAAACAAAAAGTGACTCGAGACAAGTAAAAACTATTTAGTGTACTAGCTATCCAATATTTTATTGCTTCGATACATTTGTAAACCCCTTCAGGGTACATAGTAACATCGAAATCAGTGTTTGGCGTTAAATAAACATACACCCACACACTTTTAGACACATGCACGTCCGCGTAATTTAAGTTTTTTTTTTTTTTAATTTAATTTCGGCTTCAATAATTTAAACTAAAGTTTAATTATTTTAGGATTTAGCTGTATAACAATACAGTTCTATCCGTTTTATTCGCGACCTATCGACCACCGTTTAACTCCATTCCATTTCACTCGACCACTCTCGACTCTCGGCGACTTCCTTTGACTACATCGGCCCTTTTCAACTCCTCGCGTCCTCTTGCGACCCATTTCTACTTCCTCCATAGCAACCTAGACTCGACGATGCCATCCTAGCATTATCTGACCAACTATGGCCCGTACCCGAAACGCCCCACCCCAAGAGGCCCAAGAACTCCCCGAGTCCCTCGAGTTTCACGACGCCTCCAGCCTTGAAACGCCCTCTACCCAAGCCGCCATCAACTACGAGGCTCCAGCGCGACCCGCTACCCTCGCTTAGCACAATGCCCCCAGCGTCGTTAACCGACCACATCCTCCAAACATTAAATTGCCCCCATTTGACGAGGAGAGACCTGAGCGGTGGTTCGCCACTGTGGAACAAATTTTTACAGCTCACGTTCCAATCCCTGAGGCTCTTCGGGCAGCCGAACTTATCAACGTTCTCGGCCCCAGCCAGCTACTGCACGTACCACATATCATCCGATCGCCTGGTTTCATTCCCTACACTGACATTAAGGCCTATCTCTTGAGAGCTCTTAATATTCCACTAGCATATAGGTAACAGCAGTTGGCTCGGGAAACCAACATTACTGGCCTACGACGCACACACTACGTCGCACACTTACGCTCGATAGCAGGCCCGGAAATGCACGACGACCAAATTAGGCCGCATTTCCTCAGATCCCTGGCCAGCTCGACTCAGGCCATCTTGACGGTCCTAACAGACCAAAGTCTCAGTCACCTGGCTCAAATCGCCGAAGATATACAGGCGATCCACCCGGCACAGGATGAACCTCCAGCCTATCACGTGGCTGCAGTAAATACCCGCCCGACACCCCAACAACTCCCCTCACAACTTCATATCCCCCACAGAAGGTCCGCAGCCCCCAGCGCGTCTCACCTTCCTCAAAGGACCCAGGAGCGCAAGCCCAGTGAGATTGTGGCGGCTCACTGGAGCGCCACCAATTAAACTCCCAATTACCCCATTTTCCAAACTCCCACATAGGGCCAATTCAGTTGCAACACGAAGCAACTGACACAACCACCACGGTGCACATAGCACCCATTGAGATTGCAGCACACATACTCTCGCTTGGCTTCAATGCTGCAATCACATCGGTCGCTGAACCGAGAAAGGGATCGAGAACTCGTCAGTGTAAATACACACACGACGGCTCGACACTCTGTTGATGCCAACAACGTGCGCCCGATCTGCATACAACTTTTACGCGGTACCAATCGGACAAACATTTCCTTTTATGGAAACGTAATATCCACGGTCCGAGTGAGCGTACAAGCATCTCAATACCTATGCAAAGATGTTGGCACCAGCTGCATCCATGTCGGTGTTAATTCCCCTGAGGAAATCCTGATGCCCACGGTTCGATTGCTCATGCACAGCTTGAGGGTGCGATGGCACCTCATGTGTGTGTGCGCGTCCTCTCGTTGATCGGCATCAGGATCATTCCTTTACATGGTCATCGAGGCAATAAATGAATATTTCGTAATTCTGTTGCTTCGATGGCGATCTTTAATCGCGTCTTGGATTCCGTGAGGGCAGGTTGTGCCCTCACGTTAAAACTTACATCTCTCGTGGGGCGTCCCAAGAGATGCGAATCGCGTTTTAGATTCCGTGGAGGCATGTCGGGCCTCCACGTTAAAATAATGAAAAACGGAGTCGAGTGGTGTAAGAACTTCAGAAGACAGTTCCGGGATTTTGTGTACAATTAACTGCTATGTGAAAGTGTTCAATTGGTACAATGCATAAGGAAGTTAAACGCAAATGTTCATTTCTTTTCAAATAACAAATCTCAAATTACATTTGTCATACCAAATAAACTCCGCAATTATATTCAAACAAACAAGTGAAAGAACGATTTCAAATTTAGTTTAATAGTTTCAATAGGACGGAGAAAAGGATTTGTATAATTTTGTTTTTTTGTCAATCGAAGGTCTTACCTTCCAGTGATATTATTAAAATCCTAAAATAAAAGATGTTTTAAATGTTTCATTCACCAGTTTCAATTTCTTCAAGTGCTTTAAATTGTAGAAACACATCTGTTGCCGCCAGAGGAACGCCGACCCGAAGTACACTGCCCTCACCGATCCTAATTGGTTCCTTGGTTCTAAGCATTAGAATATCGAGGCATTATCATTTCGGGTGACCTATCTTCTGTGTACTCTGATGACGCACCAGCTTATGATCCGGAATCGTTTAGATCAAAAATTCTACTCCTGGGAATGTGCTATGGAATGCAATTATTGAGTAAAGAATTTGGCGGAACAGTACAGCAACATGATATTCGGAAGGATGGCCAAAAATTTTGTTAACCTATAGGGTGGAAGTAGAACTGGTGCAGTACGCCTGCACACACGTACATTTTTCCCCCATAAGTTGCCCTCATGTCACCCCGTCTGACCTCTTGGCGTTACAGGCCACACTCCGCCGCGACTTGAACCATTTTCGCGCGGAGGTACAAAGCGCCCAGCGAAGTGCGCAAACCAACTGACAAATCGACCACCAGCCACTTCGAACGTCCCCCAGCGGACTTCTAACCCGCGGCCCCCACCGTAGCACAACAGAAACGGCAACCCTAACAGGAAAAATAAGCCTAGTAATGCCGTCACTTAACCATGATGGGCGCACCATCAACTGCAGGGCACCCTGTGGTTGGACCCAACCAACCACACAACAGGGCCGTCCTTTAAACTAACTTTGCCGACCGACATCCACGCGCAGCCCTTATTATAAGTCGCCTAACTATCAGGGATCCGCGACTGAATATCGTTTTTACTGTCGATACCGGCGCCGATATCTCAGTCTTCCCGCAATCGTTCGCCCCGCGCAACCGCGTGCCCACCTCCCTTAAACTGTCAACTGCAAATAATTCACCGATACTTACGTACGGTCCAAAGAAGCTGACACTCTAACTGGGTCTTCAACATCCAATCGCATGGCGTTTCATCATTGCGGATGTCAATGAACCCCGAATAGGTTCCGACACGAGGCCCTCCGGTAAGCCAGCGCACACACCGACTGGCCCCCGAGAAATTACGCGCGGCACTCGCCGACTTCTATCATATGATCGAGATAGGTATCTGTCGACCGTCGGACAGCCCATGGGCAAGCCAACTTCACTTAGTGAAGAAACGTTCTGGTGAGTGGCGCCCATGCGGTGATTACAGGCTGTTGAACGCAGTAACTGTCCCGGATAGATACCCCATTGCAGACCTCTACGATTTTTCGTACAAACTACTAGGGTGCAATGTCTTCACTACCCTGGATCTCACCAGGGCTTGCCACCTAATCCCGGTGGCCCCAGAAGACACCCAAGACCTCAGTCATCACACCCTTCGGACTCTTCGAGTTCAAGGTACTGACCTTCGGCCTCAGGAATGCCGCACAGACATTCCAACGTTACATTGACTCGGCATTACGTGGTCTCAATTACTGTCATGCATACCTCGATAACATCCTCAGCGCTTCTCGAGACCGCGCCGAACACAAGCGCCACTTACGTCAGGTACTCGACCGCCTTCGCGAATACGGCCTAACCATCAACCGAGAAAAGTGTCAATATGCCAAAGAACAAATCACCTATCTGGGATACGTGCTTGACAACCAGGGCATACGCCTGTAGCGGTTGCGCCAAACCCTACGGTCCACTTACCTAAAAACCCCCATAATTACTACCCAACGTCCTTAAGTTCGCTAATGCAACGGTATTAGTACCTGTAAATGCTTCACGCATTATATAGATCACCATCTGTAATCATAAAATCCCTATAAAGAAAACTTACCTTCATGCATCGCTTCGCATACAATTTTCCGTAAGATTTCTTTGTTTGCTTATTTGGTATTCTAAACCAATTCGGTACCAGACAAATTCCTGAAAAGAAAAACCCTCCGTTCACATATCATGTAACCATTCCAGCCAGGGATAATTATCATTGCGTCGCCTATTCCCAGCTTCAATCATGTATACGATAAATTTCTTTATGTATATATTTAGCTGGCGACATTTTTCTCCCAGCAATAAAATTCCCTAACTCGCACAATGTGCAACCCAAAGCAAATACGCATTCCGCGTCCCTTGGCATCAATTGAAATCCAAGCATAAACAATGCAAATGGATATTCAATACGTACCCTTACTAGCGATGCCATAAACACCATTTCCCAGTAACCTAGCTAAAACCAATTAGCACATTTTCACATCGGATCACCGTCTCTTTGTTTAGCCGCACATGTTCCAACAAAGATTCCATTGGCATCCGACGATTTCGGTTTTATTTGCTTTACCGAAATCGTATCCTAGGAATGCTGTTTATGTCTTTCTTTTTTCTAGGCACACATACCACCATGATCACGATGAACGAGTGAGCTCTGAACGAGCAGGATATCGTCAAGTCGTAATTCAATCTCCGTGGCGGTCGGATCGCCTGCCGTCCACCGTACCAGCGCGGTACGGTGGGTTCTCTAGAAGTCTTTTCTTCCTTCGCTCCCCGGTGTAGTGTATACGTTCGAACGTTTCAACGAGGTATATTAAAAAGCGCGAATTTATATTCCAAACAAAATTGTACAATCAGTTTAAGTACTTTGAACAACTTGAATTAGTATTTTTGACAATTGTTTTAGTCTTAGTGTTAATTAATAAAAAAACATCATCATTATAAATTACACTCAGCGTGTTCAATTAATTCCTCCTGTGTGTGGCGTTCTTTTACTCGGCGAACAATTTCCCGGAGGAACATTAAAATAATGTTGGAGGTGGAAGTAGAACTCGCACCAATGACGGTGCCACGACTTCCTCCCCACACGCCCACTCCCAGACCGGGTGGAGGCGCTCATGAAGTATCCCCGTCCCACCAACTTAAGTCAGCTTCGACGATTTCTGGGCATACTAAATTCCTACCGTCCGACTGTGAAAAACGCTGCCCAGATACAAGCTCCCCTCAATGAGTTCCTAAAAGGAGTTAAGCGCAATGACAAGCGCTCAATCTCTTGGACAGAAGCCTCGGACCGAGCATTCCAACTGTCCAAAGACCAATTGGCAAACGCCACTTTACTCCGATACCCTCTTGAGGGAGCGGCACTGTCCATCCAATGCGACGCATCGGATACCGCAATCGGAGCCGTCCTCGAACAGGATATCAAAGGCCGACTGGAACCACTGGGTTTCTTTTCAAGGAAGCTGAGTCCTACGGAGCGACGATACAGCGCCTATGATCGCGAATTACTTGCGATCTACAGCGCAGTTATATACTTCCGTCACATGGTGGAAGGTCGCTCACTCTCCATCTCAACAGACCACAAACCGCTGGTCTATGCGTTCCTGAAGAAGTCGGGAAACGCCTCCCCCCGACAAGAGCTTCAATTAGACTTCATAGGACAATACACTACGGAGATCAAGCACATCTCCGATAAACAGAACATAACGGCGGACGCCCTTTCACGAATCGATACGATTCACTTGCGTACCGCCCTGAACAACGCTGATCTCGCCCTGGCTCAGCAGGAGGACAACCAGCTCAAGTCCCTCCTAACTGCCGATACGGCACTAGAGCGTAGAAAAATCACTCTTGGCGAGCCTTTGGGCGAAATCTGGTGTGCCGTCTCCACTGGAACCGCCCGACCTTACATTCCTGAAAAACTCTGTAAGGGCGTGTTCCAAGTCTACCACGATCCAGCCCACCTCAGCGGCCCCGCGACTGGCGCTGCTGTCCGTCGTAAAGTTCTTTGGCCCCGGATGAGCAAAGACCTCACCGGCTGGGGCCGTGCCTGTCTCTAATGCCAACGCTGCAAAATAGCGCGGCATAATTTACTGGAACCAGCACAATTTAAGCCCCCCATGGCACGTTTCGCCCATGTCCATATAGACATAGTGGGACCGCTTATTCCTATATCCCCACAATGATGAATCGCTTCACGCAATGGCCAGAGGCGACACCAATCACGGCAGTTACTACCGAATCAGTCGCCAAGGCCTTCTATTCAACTTGGGTCACACGCTTTGGTGTACCAACCACCCTAACCTCGGACCGAGGCCCACAATTTGAGGCGACGATATTCAGGCAGCTAACAAATCTTCTCGGCTGTCAAAGAAGTCGTCCCACCGCCTACCACCCAGAATTCAATGGGATGATAGAGCGCTGGCATAGATCCCTCAAAGCCTCACTCATGTGTCACAACGACACCCGATGGTTTTTCCCATGTTAATGTGCAGTACAAATTTTTGTGGCGCCTGCGCGATCTGGGTGAACGAGTCCTGTACAGCCCAATCGGAACTACCGATGATGTCGACATCATCTACATAGGCAAGTATCTGACAGGACTAATCCTGAAATCCTGAAACATTGAAAGACAAAGGGCATCGTGTGTAATGCGGTTCAGCTGAGTAAACGAGCTGTATCTCATTAGGTGCTAATGGGGTTTTAGATGTTTATGGCATCTCTGACTGCAGTTGGATCCGAGTTCTTGTCTGCCTTAGGAAATGCTGGAGAATTCAGTTTCGGTGATAATATGCGAGATGCGGTAATTTGTTGTCAATTGGACAAACGAATCGCGGGTCGGTTTATTGCATCTGAATAAACAAGGTGTCCGACATTGCATTTTATGTGATGACGACGGGTGCCGAATGGTTTAGGATTATATGAAAAATTCTTTTCAGGTAATTTAGGAAATGCATTTGCATGAAAGAAAGAATTCCTATATGGAATTTTATGTAATGCGTGGAATGCATTAATTGTCCTTGAGAAAGGATATGTTTTTGATGCGGGGAATTTTGCAGGTGCTAATGCAGTTGCATTAGCGAAGAACAAGGGGGTTATGGGAGCTTCAGGACTGGAAGCTGTTAGGTAATTGGGGAAGGTGAGTAGTGGCATTTAGTGGAACCGCCACAGTCCCTTTAGTTGTACTTCCAGAGACACGGATTGCTTTCTCCAACGCCAGGTTAAAGAGGAGGCAGACCAGACCGTCCCCCTGCCAGAGCCCATTAAAGATTTTTTTGGTTTGGACAGCAATCCCGCTATTTATTTTTCTTTTGTTTTTTTTTTTTTTTTAATACACTTCCCTCGGGAGAGGCGAACTTATAGCGCCGACACGGCGCCCCGAGGTGCCACCAAATAACTGTTACAGCTATTTTTGAACAGTTGCAGGTTGTAACGCTTCGCGCCGTCGGAAGATGAACCGCAAATCGGTGCGATCCGTCGGATTGTCTTGTAGAGCGCATATAAACTAAATTGCGCGGAACAATACCACGAATCTCCGAAAAACGGTGACCGTAATAATTTCTGTAAAACAGACAGGGGTCGGCCACGCGCCTTCGATGTCACAGCAACTGTAGGCCCGATGTCAGCCCCGTGTCACCGAACAGTTGCCTTGACCACTTACGTTGGTCATGGTCAACCTGCAAAGTCGTATCAATATGTTTGGAATGCCGAACTCTCTCTGGCTATGCTGTCGTAGGCGGGCTTAAAGTTAATAAATAGTTGATATAATGGGATCTTAAATTCCCGACATTTTTCCATCGTCTGCATAAGGGTGAATATCTGATCAATCGCTGATTTACCTAGGATGAAGCCACACTGATATTGACCAATGGTGATGTGGCGATTCCGCCAGATCCCACGGCTCGCCTTCCTGAAAAAACCCCCATAACCATAACCCGGGTCTGCACCAGCTTTCGCTAATGCAATTCGCATTAGCATCTTAGATGCTTCACGCATCAAACAGACCCAATTATTATAACCCTAAAATCCCTATAAAGAAAACTTACCTTCATGCATCCCTTCGCATACAATTTTTCATAAGATTTCTTTGTTTGCTTATTTGGTATTCTGAACCAATTCGGTACCAGACAAATTCCATAAATATCGCGCCGTCTATTTTCCTAGCCGCGCCATATACCTTTACATATACATTGCCTGGCAACCTTTTTTGTTTGTCTTACCAACAAACAACCCAAGCAGCTGCATATAATTAGCGCAATAGACGCTGAAACCAAATTCTCCAGCAGTTCCTAATGCAAATATGAACCCGGTTTCTATTGCAGCCAGAGATGCCATAAACATCCAATTTGCTTTTAGCACCTTTTTCTCCTAACGTCGAAAATAGCGGCGAGGCATCGTATAAACATGACCCTCATTAAAGAGCGAACCATTTGGTCGCTTTTTCTTTTGTCTTGGCCGCCTGCCTGTTTCGCTGTTCCACTGCACGTGTGAATAGCATTGATCTCAACGATCCCACACATACCACCATGACCTGTATTACAAGATCTGGTTTCCTATACCACCGAGAGACTTTACGTTTCCCTGGTGGTAGGTAAAAAACGATATCCTTATTGGTGAGGATATCGTTTGAGTCGTAATTCAATCTCCGTGGCGGTCGGGTCGCTCGCCATTCACCGTACCTCCGCCGGGTACGGTGCGAAACCAGTTAATTCGAGTCGAGTGTTTTCTTTTGAAGAAGTTAGTGTGGTGTAGTACTTTGTGGTTTTTAAAAGATGCTGGGCAATTAGATAACAAAACAAGTAGTTATTCAGATTGAATCAAATGAAGCCATTCGATAAAATACATCCAATAAAAATAAAGTTCATTAACTGTTTGATTTTCAAAATTTAAAAGTAAATTAATTTAAATTAAATTCAAAACTAGACACATTTCATTGTTAAAGCGTGTTTCCTGTGCTGCTGCCCAATAAAACGTTTTCAAAAAGAAAGGTAATCCCCCAACATTCGTTTCTTTCGGTGAACAGTTTTCCTAGTGCTTGGCGGAACATTTGCGGAACTATTAGTAATTATGATGGAGGAGGAAGTTAATCAGCGCCGTACGCCGGTGCACTTACTTCCTACCCCACAGTGGTGATCCCAAGTGTAACAAACACTGCAACCTTTCTAACATTCGTCCAAAAACGGTTACAAGTGACAAGCAGTGAGCAATTGTGGCGGCAATTGCCGTAAGACAGTGGTGATCTCTAGTGAATTGTTTAAACGCAACCTTCCGGTCAAGGAATAGGTGACACACAAATAAAAACAATGACAATCAGTGGGCAATTGTGGCGGCAATTGCCAGAAGTCATGAACGGGCAAACATCGCCCCAACGCCAGCCTAACAACAGCACCTGGCGAAACATCACCGGGAGTAGCCGATTGGATATCCAGCACGAGGAACAACACCATCTCCGGACCAACTTCACCAGGAAACGCAAACACCAGCACCAGGCAGCCGATCTGCAATTGAACGTCAGGTATTCCTTAAAACTTTTTAATTTTTTTCTTTACTCCTTTCCTTTTTTGTATTGTCCTTATATAAGCTCCTTCCGGGCGTAACTTAAAATTTGTTTCCTAAAAAAAAAAAAAAAAAAAAACATTGGTGTGCGGTGACATTTGTAGTCCAGAAATTAATTTACGGTTTGAAATACAAACACCAGTAAAAACAAACCAAAAACACATAAGCATTAAAGTTATATTATTAAAAATCGTAAACATTGTAAATAATATACATAAAACAAATGGCAATAGATATAGCTCAATAAATTTTATGCGCAATTATATATATCGACAAGTAACATAAAGTAAACGCACCACGGCACAATAATTACCTTACCTTTTTTTGTGTGCGTGCTACCATATCCATTTGAATAGAAACGGTTACTGCAATTTTTGTTTTAAGAACAAAATAATTATTGTAAACCCCTTCTGGGTACAGAGCAATATACATACATTAAGAGCATTAACAAATGTACTTATTTTACTTATTAACAAATGTAAATAAAGCAATAAACTATTGACTTTAGTCTAACTACCCACCAAAATGTAAGTGAAAATTAAGTTATTCCGAAGATACATACAAATATAGCAACGAAAGTAAAAATATGACGCGAGAAGAAAACAAAAGCTCATATTTACTTACTACCATGGGAAAAACGAAATATATACATGTACAGTTTTGTTGATTGTTTTGGGTCTCCAGCAAACATGTTTCCTTTTAATAAATTACGAATTGTAACGACAACAATCTATAGTACACACTCTTAATACAAAAAAAAAAAAAAACAAAACAAAACAATCACGGAACATATAAATTAAAAAAATAGAAGAAAAGAACCGATATATTATGTCTTTGGTAGTTTATAATGTAAAACAAATTCGCATGGTTTGAAATTGGCTTAACATCTTAATAATTCCTTATGAGTGTGTACCAATCAGAATAAATTAAAAACAAACAAGCAATTAAAACCAACCATGCGTCATCCATTTCATAATGTATTAAGTATCGTGTATGGTTATTTACAATTCAAAAACGGGATTTATTGCGTCAGATCCTGGAATCATGTTAAAATTAAAAAGGAAAACTACCTAAATTAAAGTCGAAATGACCAACTTCCAAAGTACAGAAAATCAAAATATAATAATTATTGTAAGCCCCTTCAGGGTTTTGATTAAGTGCAACCTTTTCCAACACTACTCGACTCCACACGACTCCTTTTCAACCTCTTCCGACTACATTTAATTTCTTTTTCGACTACACGTCGCTCACATTCAACTCTCTCGACTCCATTCATTTCTCCACAACCGACTCCTCTCTTAACAGCTCGTCTCTTACATCGGGACACAATGCCCCTTAAACACTGGACCCCACCCAACCTCACTTGACCCCACATCGGCTCAATTTATTCCTTTAACCGGCTCCTCATCACACCCTTCGGACTCTTCGAGTTCAAAGTGATGACCTTTGGCCGTCTTTAAATACTGGCAAAACTCGCCTCTATCCACCCTTTTAAGGCTCCTTTACTAAATATTGGCGCACACGCACGCCACTGCTCAACACCCATTCTCGGCAAACCGGCCCCTTATGTAACAACAGCTACTACGCGTAGCATATAATCTATAGGACGTCCGGTTTTGTCTCGCGTGAAACATCTCAACCTTTTCTTTTCTTTTCTGCATATTGGCGCTCATGCTCGCCAACCATAGCCTTCATGCAACCGTCCTTGACCTTCCACCCTATTTCAGCAAGCCAGCTCCCCTCGTTAACACAGCTACTACGCGTAGCAGCACCCGGCAGGACACCTGGTTTTGCCTCTTTATTTAAACTCCAGGACCTTCGTCCTTAGATCTCCTAACGTCTCCCAAATGTCTCAGCAACACCGGTCCATAAATCAAACCGATACCACCGGACTGAGACATTATACCTGGTTCCCCAATCCTTTAGCCACCATGGTTCCCCTTTAGCGGCAACTAAAGGCTATACACGCCCCTCTACGCCGCCTCAAATACCTAGGTGCATAATACTTCGGAGCGCACATCTAATAACCCTAGGGCGCCCTGGGGTTGGACACAATCAACCACCCACCAGGAGCCCCCTAACCAAAATCCCCTATTTTTTTTTTTTTTTTAACAAGCCCGACGGCCGGCACCTCACAGCAAGTTTCCATTCGATCGAGGTCGCAGCTACCGCTACATTGGCACCAATGTACCGGTCCTCCCTCGATAGGTAAAACGTGCAATTGAGGGCCCGCCCTCCTCTACCAGTCCCAGTGGCAAACAAGTCACCATACAAACGTATGGAGAAAAGACACCAGCTCTGGACTTGGTACCTTTCCAACCGCACACGGCAACCTGTCACTGCGGATGGGAATTACCCTGGGATAAGTTCCCCTCCTTCTCGCATACGCCATTTCGTCACTGCGGATGTGAGCGGATTTCCGATGGGTTCCGACCTATTCGGACGATAAGCCTGTTGGTCCACGAGACCCATAACAGGCCGATGGACCACGCCGCACACATTTGCCCTTGATGGCATCAAGCGGTAACAACTGTGTCCATCTTATCGATAAAGGCCCAAACAATAACCAGGAACTGGTCACCACGACAGTCCCGTAACATTACCACAGCGCATTCCGAAGCAACCTCCCTATCATTACAGCACCCACCATCGAGCATTCCCTCGCCCCTACCTTTTTTTTCGTGACTACGTCACTGGGAGGGGAGTACGTGGCGATTCCGCCAGATCCCACGGCTCGCCTTCCTGAAAAAACCCCCATAACCATAACCCGGGTCTGCACCAGCTTTCGCTAATGCAATTCGCATTAGCATCTTAGATGCTTCACGCATCAAACAGACCCAATTATTATAACCCTAAAATCCCTATAAAGAAAACTTACCTTCATGCATCCCTTCGCATACAATTTTTCATAAGATTTCTTTGTTTGCTTATTTGGTATTCTGAACCAATTCTGTACCAGACAAATTCCATAAATATCGCGCCGTCTATTTTCCTAGCCGCGCCATATACCTTTACATATACATTGCCTGGCAACCTTTTTTGTTTGTCTTACCAACAAACAACCCAAGCAGCTGCATATAATTAGCGCAATAGACGCTGAAACCAAATTCTCCAGCAGTTCCTAATGCAAATATGAACCCGGTTTCTATTGCAGCCAGAGATGCCATAAACATCCAATTTGCTTTTAGCACCTTTTTCTCCTAACGTCGAAAATAGCGACGAGGCATCGTATAAACATGACCCTCATTAAAGAGCGAACCATTTGGTCGCTTTTTCTTTTGTCTTGGCCGCCTGCCTGTTTCGCTGTTCCACTGCACGTGTGAATAGCATTGATCTCAACGATCCCACACATACCACCATGACCTGTATTACAAGATCTGGTTTCCTATACCACCGAGAGACTTTACGTTTCCCTGGTGGTAGGTAAAAAACGATATCCTTATTGGTGAGGATATCGTTTGAGTCGTAATTCAATCTCCGTGGCGGTCGGGTCGCTCGCCATTCACCGTACCTCCGCCGGGTACGGTGCGAAACCAGTTAATTCGAGTCGAGTGTTTTCTTTTGAAGAAGTTAGTGTGGTGTAGTACTTTGTGGTTTTTAAAAGATGCTGGGCAATTAGATAACAAAACAAGTAGTTATTCAGATTGAATCAAATGAAGCCATTCGATAAAATACATCCAATAAAAATAAAGTTCATTAACTGTTTGATTTTCAAAATTTAAAAGTAAATTAATTTAAATTAAATTCAAAACTAGACACATTTCATTGTTAAAGCGTGTTTCCTGTGCTGCTGCCCAATAAAACGTTTTCAAAAAGAAAGGTAATCCCCCAACATTCGTTTCTTTCGGTGAACAGTTTTCCTAGTGCTTGGCGGAACATTTGCGGAACTATTAGTAATTATGATGGAGGAGGAAGTTAATCAGCGCCGTACGCCGGTGCACTTACTTCCTACCCCACAGTGACTTTAGGGTATGGGGGTATCCGATCTTGTAGGATAGAGGAGAATATACTCAGCAATGTTATACCCCTATAGTTGCTACACACTGTGATATCTCCCTTTTTAGGTATGGCGAAAATTATTTCACGACGCCAATCTTCCGGCATCTTCTCTTGTTCCCATACGTGCACCACGATCTCATGGATTGCGTGATGTAACGCTGTCCTTCTTTGTTTGATCAGCTCAGCTAGTATGCCATCAACTCCGGGGGGTTTATTTGATTTGAGCTATCTTATGGCTTTTAATGTTTCCTCAGTACTTGGTGGCGGCAGCATTTGGTCTTAATCTGGCATTGATGGAGCCTCCAATTCTTCTGTGAGCTGACCATTTAGCAATTCATTGAAGTGCACTTCCCATCGCTCCAGAATGACTTCAAGATCGGTGATCAGATTACCATCTTTCTCCTTGCAGTAAGTGCAGCGCGGTGTGTACCGCGTCATACTGCTGATTATTTGGTAGAACTTCCGCCCCCGGTGCGGACCTTGCTCTCTATTTTTCTCTATTTCACGGACTAGATTTTTTTCGCAGGCACTTTTCTTTTGTCTGTGAAGTCTTTTTTCAGATCTTCTGAGGTCTTTGTATTTATCCTCGCGTACCCGCGTTCTATGAAAACGACTACTGCTTAAGGTGGAGTTGGCAGTTCTACTCGTAACGACAGTATTCTTTTGGCTTGTCCATTCTCTTCTACACCCAGCATTAGGGCCCCAGGACTTACTCTCGCTCCATCGAGCCTTTCGAGCTCGAGTCTTACCGCATGACCAAAAGTGTTGCTGGTGTTCTCAATGCCGTGTTGATCCGAATCTGATACGCGGGTGCAATACGCCTCCGTAAAGCAATCCACGCTCGGATAAATATACCAACAAGATCGGAATCGACGTTGGCACCTCGGTACCTTCGTACCGTCATCAGGCTCGAGAAGTGGCGGCGATCTATCAACACAGGGTCAATTTGGTTGCGAGTGACTTCATCAGGTGATACCCAGGTGACTGTGTGCATATCTTTACGCAAAAACCTGGTACTCGCAACGAGCAAGTTCTTTGATGCTACCAGTTCGATGACTTGTAGTCCATTGTCATTGGTGTTCTCACGCAAACTATGGCGTAGTGCTTGAAAATCGGGTCCAAACGAATTTTGGCATTCAAATCATCAAAGACGATTTTCACATTGTATCTTGGACCGGCATTGAGGGCCCGTTCGACGTTCTCGTAGAATTCTTCTCTATCGTCGTCAGGGGTCTCCACTGTAGGTCCGTGAACTTTTATGAGGCATATGTTCTTAAACTTGCCTCGTACGCGAAGAGTGTGTGGGTATTTTACTAGCGCGTCTACAAGGGCGCAGGTTCAGTAAAAACACCACCGTTGAATTCTCCACAAAAATTTGCGGACAAGGTTATTAGCCTTGCGCCAACCTTTCTCTGGATGTCGCTGCATGCATTGGTCCACTACTTGGCGGATGCCACAGTAGGTATCATGTGGAGACTGCATGTTAACTTGAATTGAACAGGGACAAAGATGGTCATGGCCTTCGCCGGGTTGAAAACCATTAGTGACTTTGCCCTGTACGTCCGCCCCCATACCCCCACTTAAAATTAGTGTTTTAAAATTAAAAACAAAATTAAAAAATGAAATAAAAATAATTGGGAATTGGGGATAGGGGGAAGGGAAGCGGTGCGCCTGAGTCGTAGTCCTTTCGTCATCACTGATCCACCACCAGTTGGGATGATATCGATCTTTTATTGATTTATCTCTTTCACCGATCACCACACTAAAACGCAGGCGATCTGGAAAATTAGAGATATCGTTATCGTGGAGAATTCGTTTATCCCTGGCACCACGGAAAGCGTGGTAAATAATAGGGACTCCACGTTTATCTTGGATAAGTCTTTGGCGTGTATGTATTTAACGGATAGAACTTTGACGAATGTTGGCCTATTAGTATGGAACGTCAATGGCTACTTACGTTAGAGTGCTCCGCCGAACACTGTTCACAGCGACACACTTCGCTACACCGCACGTACGTTTAACACTCGACGTTACTTTCACTTTCCTACCTCGAAGTGCACTCTCTGATCCTTTGACTCTCAAAATTATACTCCTCGTCTTGCTGCCGATCAAAATCTGACTGACCCGCTATTCTCCTGAAAAATACCCTGATACAGATCGTATCTGTATCTGTATCGAAAAATTTTCTATTCCCCCTGCTAACAGAATTTCCGAATTTCTGTTAGCAGCATGTTATCGCATCCCCGGGGATATTTCGTAGATTCCTGAGAAAGGGAAAGTCATCTTGCATACATTATTCGTTGGTGATAGCATTTCCTTTCCCGCGGCCTTCTGTTTGCACAGAACATCTGGCGCGCAGGACGGAGATGATTGTTCGGGCGTACAGCCCGTGGTTGCTTGCCTTTTGCAAACACAACCGAAATCCATTAGATCTCTAACGGGTGTGAATTTTTTACAAAGGAATCGTGGGACCGGAGTATTTCCTTTGTTGGCGTTGGACTTGTAAATCTTCCGAATTATCTTGTTGCGATAATTACGGTTGTTTACAATTTTGGCAGCGGATAGGCGATATGCTTTCTTGCATTTAGCTGCCAGCGTATGCATCCGTTGTTATCTATCTACCGAAAATGGTAATTCCTAGTAAACATCGTGCAGATGTTTAAGATGGGAGATCTGTATGCGATGCTTTAGCTGTTGGATTTTTGGGATCTGGCACGCAATTAGAGGTGCTAATTGCCTTTAGCTACCCGAGTATGCCTCCCTGACTCGGTTAATTTACCGAAGATACAATTCCTTGGAAACATCGTGCAGATGTTTTGGATGGAAGATTTATGGCCTGTAATCTGGCATTGTTTTTGCATACTATGAATGGATGCGTTGACTCGATACTGAAAGTTTTTGAACGTTAAGTTCCTTGTTTTTTTGATGTCGGGTTCAACATTGTTTCCGCTTCCTATGCCCTTGTTACAGGTCCGATTAAGAGCTTTGGGGACACGTGTCTGTGGGCACGTGTAATGGATAAGGTAAGTAAGTTCCTTGAAGGTTTGGAACCTTACCTGGGCGGAATTGTGCGTTCGTAGGACGCTACAAGTCCTTTTTTATCCAAGAAAGGGAACGCTTCTGGGGGAATGAATCCATTCTGGAGAGTACTCTCCATATACATATCATTGGGATAGAATGCTCCCGAAATGAAATCATTTTCACTGCATATTGCCCATGTTGTGTGACCACGAATAGTCTTGATAATGAAGTTATCTATTCTGTTTAGTCCTGTATGACAAATCAGGATATTTATTCGGAGAGTATTTCTTATACTGCGACTCTGGGGTTCTATACATTCCTAGGTTGGAACGCAAAAACTGCCTCTCGAACACCCGAAACTTCTCCATGTAAAATGGGGATATGTTGTACCATACCGGGCAGCCATACACCAATATTGGTCGGATGAATGCTGAATATGAAACTATTTTCACCTTGGGGTGCAGCAGACTACTACCGAAGATTCTTCGTGTCATTCCATATGCGTTTTTAGCTGCTGTAAGAGCAGCTGCTGTATGCTTATCAAAGTAAAGATATTGATCAAGCGAGATTCCAAGGTATCTGACTACAGTTTTTACTTATAGAGAAAGATTATTACTTTCTTCAATAGAAAATGTTTTCGAACTCCGTTTTGTGTCCCTTGATGCACTGGACAGCGGCGTGCTGAAAAGGATAGTCACTGTTTTTTGGAAATCTTTTTTGATTTGTTTCAATTTGTTTGATTTTGTTGAAATCATCTTGCAGAAGTCTGTTGATGACATCAATCTTTTCTCCAGATCTATACACCACAATGTCGTCGGCATACGCAATTGCATGGTTAAGAGAACCCACTAGATCACTAGTGTAAATGTTAAATAAAATGGAAGAATTAGGGATGCTGTGGTCCCTCTCTCAGGTAGCGTGTCTTCTTATCCTGAAAAGGACGTAAGATCTCTTAAAGACCGCTCCCGAGGGGACCCGTTGCGGTGCCGCCGTGCTTCCTCGAACCTCGAGGGAAGAGCAGCTACCGGTCGTCGAGTAGGAAGAATCGGCCAGGCCCAATAAAATACTTTTTATTTTATTTTAAATTTATTTTATTAATTTACTTTCTGGCGTCCTTACATCTAGAACGCCAATTGAGACTGATCCTCGAATCTGAAATTCATCACCCTTATAAAGAGAAACAAATCGAAATTTGTATCTCGAAAATACACAATTTCCTACAAAAATCCCGATTTTGGAATCCTGAGTGAGATGCTCAGTGTTTATTTAAGATAAGGATTCAGTTTCCTGAATTCCTATGAAACTATTGTGCAGATGTGGATATGTAAATGAATTCGGGTTTTTGTTTGTTCACTTTGATGGATTTTACCAAATTGAGATAACGTATCTCTGGTTTTTGAATTTAGATGATGCCGTGGGGCGAATATAGAACAATAAACGAATATTAGATTCGTTTATTGGGAATTTGATTTTAATTTAAGATTTTGGATTTAATTATGCCGTGGAAGCAGCTAATAAGCGATAAACGAATGTTTGATTCGTTTATTGCGAATTTTGGTTTATGTTTGGGTTTTTTCGGGTTTTGATCGGATTTTGAGTTTTGTAGTAAAATAGCTGGGATTAGGATGTGGAAATGGAGGAAAAAAGGTGGTAGGGCTTTTCAGAGCACTACATCCTCCCCTCCTTGAAAAAAAATTAATCTGTAAGAGATTAATTTTGTAGGAGTGACGCGATAAAAGATGAAGGGCGATGTCATCATGATTCGTTACATAATTTGGATTTCCAATTATAATGATTACTTTAAATTTTCATTGTAGTTACAATTACTTGCTACTTTTTTAAATGTTTGTTCTTGTTTTTAAGTATTAATCAAAATTTTGTGTTAATTCTGTAGCTTACGGTAGAGTGTTCTTCAATGTTTTGTTATGTTTTTATAAAGTCTAAGATTATGTGTTAAACTAAAGGCTTAAATTCACAATTTTTCGTATCGTGTATATAAGTACATTTTTAAGTTCCATATATTAATAATGTTATTTACATTGTTCTTTTGTTTTTTCAATATATTTAATAATAATTGTGAATTATTTTTATAAACCAAGGTTATTTTAAATAAAATATTAAATTCAATTCGTGATAATATATACGGATAAACATTAGGTAAGTCGTAATAATGTATTGTATTACAGCTTTTGTATTATATAAGGATTTACATTATCTCCAGAATATATTTCTGTTTCATTTTGAGTACCATATTTATGTTTTTTTTCCATGTATTATAAAGAAAGGTTTAATTCTAAATTTTTAAGTTTGTTTTGAGTTAACTAAAAAATGTTAGTTCCTTATTTTTCTTAGGATAGATGTAATTTGGTTAATTGAAGAATGTTACATAGTTATTTGAAATTATTATATTTCTATTTAAAATTGTTTATTTCATAGATTTTGTTTTGTTTAGTTAAACATTTTTTTTTTTTTAACTTAGAATTATATATGTTTTTTATTTACAAATTAAGATCATTTATTAATTAAATAATTTTGTTCATTTATTTAAATTTTAAGTTAATGGCAATTAATTAAAATATTGTATAATATTTACAAAACTATTTTATTGAGGGAGTTAATATTTGTTTCATCATTTGTGTGTTAATAATATGAATTTGGGGAGATTCTCTTCATAATATAAACTATTTAAAGATTTATTTGTGTTATATTTTACTTATTATCTCCCGAACTGTTAATACAGTTGTATTATTTATAAATTTTCTTGTTTATTATAGACTATTTTCTTTTAGATACATACATTTTCCAAAACAAAGTTGGTTTTTTTTTTATTTTATTTATTTGTGTTAATATGTATATGTTACTATTTTGTTTTTGTACAATAATTTGTTAAGTGGGCAATTAAAAATTATTAATTGTAGATTTTCTATTTAATTTACATATAGTTTTATTTTATTTTTTATTTTTTCATTTTTTACATCTGAGAATTTGTGTTTTATTTTTATATTCATACATGTATACATATATTTGAAAAGGAATAATCCATTTGTTTCACTTTAAGTTTTTCTTTAAATTTGTGAAAAATTTTCCATGTTTTCTTAGGGTTGGGTTGTGTGACATAGTTCAAAATTTGGGCAATAAAACCATCTAGAAAGAGCGTTTTAAAGGATGGAGGATTCGTAATCGATTTTGAAAGATCAACGTTTGTTTTATTTGTAAACGGAATTTTGATTAATTGTTTATTTATATGTTTTATTTGTAGAACCCATTTTAAAGTATGGAAAATTAGAGAAACGAGGGAAACGATGCGGACAAACAAGCAATTTAAAAGCGGTAATTTGATATAGCTGTTATTTACAGGCTTATATTCTGCTGTGACCTCTTGTTCCACAGTCTTACTCTTAGCTGGGAATCTTTGTTCCTCAGGCTTATTGGATGCTGGGAGTTCTTGTGGCTTTTCAGGCTTAAGTTCTGCTGGGACTCTTTGTTCCGCAGGCGTACACTTAGCTGAAATTTCTTGTTTCTCGGGCTTACAATCTGCTGAGAGTTCTTGCTCCTCAGGCTTACATTTTGCCGGAATTTTCTGTTTGTGCTCTATGAGCTTGGACGTGTTGTTGCTAGAAGTCGGAGCACATAAGAATATAAAAGTAGATGGAGGTGTTAGGATAGTATGGTCAGGAGTCTTTGTCGAATCATCAGATCCGGCCCGTAGACAAACGGATTCAAATGTTGACTGTTGGATGCGATCTTTGGCCAATACCTCCTCTACTTGGGGGGCCTCTAGATCGTCCTGCCTCTGATTTTTGTCCCTATTATCTCTAATGCCAATTTCATCCGTAGACGACACCTTGTAAGGTGAGGCATTTTCTACCTTCCTGTTTATATCATTAGCTTCTAATAACGATTGTTTAGATCTTTGGCTGTTTAATGTTCCTATACAAATTTGTGATTGCTGTACCCTACTCGTTTTGTTTATTACTCCACTTCTCCAAACGTTTGCGGTAGAAGTGGGCTGAGTTCTCAAATCATTTTTATTTGATGGAGAGTCGTTTCGACTTCTGAAATGGGACAGTCTCCTACATTCTGCTTGGGAATGATTAAATTTGTTGCAATATGTGCATTGGAGGCGTTCAACCTCTGCTTTAATTTGGGAAATAGCATTACAACCATTTTCATTTCGACGACATGTCGCAGAAGTATGACCACACCTATTGCACGATTGCCAAATTGCTGGTTGGCTGTATTTGGAGTTATAAGATAAATTAAGAAGGTTTCTATCGCCTAGTCGTGGGGTCTGCTCGAGAGCGTAATTTATTGCTGCTCTAAGACTTGGGGTACCTCGTGCTTTCACTAAGAGTTTTAAATGGGAATCCCTAAGACCATCTTCAAACGCGTGTAGGGCGAGTTTGCTATTTTCCTCGAAGATATATTTCTGCACGGCAGGTTCGACAGTGCTTTCTAGCGTGGCTTTGTCCAGCAGATGCAGGAGGTGTGCGAGTCTGTTTCCAAACGCCTTCACATCTTCCTTGCTATCTTGCTTGGCTGTCACTAGACTGTTTTGTGCCGCTGACCTAGAGGTGAGAATTTTAAATTCTTCCTTCAATTCCGAAGCAAGATCATTCCAGGTTGAAATGACCGTATGTCGGATGTGGTCGCATGCTGGCCCTTGCAGTCTGGTTTTTACCACGCTTAGATAAAAAGCATGCTGACTGTCGTCCCGTGCCTGTGAGAAAATAATATCCCCGCGAGAAATGAAATCATCTAGTTCGTCCGGGTTACCGTTAAACACCGGTACGAAATTCAAAATATCCTTCAATCCGATAATAACCTTCATTATTGGTTACGTAATAAATTCGCGCGCTTCAAATATTCGATTTGGGTATTATTTTGGGGGAAAAATTTCTTGAGTAAATTCATCTTCCCAAACACAAGTGTAACAAGGGCGAATTGTAAGAAGAGAATTTTTCTAACTCAACTGAAGCGATCCTAAAGAGAAAAGAGAAGAAATGCCTTCAAACCCAAACACATCGATATATCTAAAGGAAATTTCGAAAATACTAAAGGTAAGAGAAGATTTTTACTGATACCGAGAAAAACAATCCTAATATCGAAAGATCCTGTGAAAGAAGCCAATGGTAAAAAAAGAGAGGACATTTTTCGAGCCCAAAGTGAAACGAGCCTGCAAGTGGAAAGATCCTGCATAGGGGAAAGTGATCCTAAGGAATTTTGATCTAAACAGATGAAAGGAAAAAGACCAACAGACAGATAAGGGTGAGCGCGTTAAAATCGAGAATTTCCTGTTAGAAAGTATGGAAAATATTCATCAAGTAAATTAAATCCTTAAGAAACTTATTTAATGAATGTAAATATGTGCATATGTATAGGTATATGTAAAAATGTAAGTAAAATTGTATGTATATTTAAATTTTTCTTGGGGTTTTTGTTATTATTGTAAACCATTCAAGTGATTACGTTAAAAAATGCTGTTTATAAAATAAAATTTTCAAAATTTGCTTTTCTTGATATCCCCTTTGATTAATTTTTCACAATTTAATTTGTTTGGTGATTTTCTATGCGTTCCTTTTTTGTTTTTATGAACTTTTTAAATGTGTATTGTGGGTTTTGTTTGTCCTCTTAAATTAACTAATACAATTTTATAGATAGAATGTATGTGCATACCTTGTACATTTTTGTGCCGGTGTTGCTGGCTGCTACAGCTGCATTGACTGCTCCTACTGGTGCGGTGTTGTTATATGGACATGAAATTTTTGTTGTTTATGATGTTGAGTATGTTGCAGTTGTCCCTGATCACCTTGTTGTTCCTTTTGCTAGTGTCTTGCTGGGAATAGTATATTGGACAAGTAGCCAGCTGTTCAGACTGAGACCTTTATCGGGTTTTGCTAGTTCCACATTTCACAGTCCCACTAGAGCTCCTGCCTATCGATTGCCAGAGTTTCCGTCTCCATTCGCATGTGTCGATATAGTTTGTGTTTGGTGTGTTTGCTTTTGGCCGCTGGACGTTGTTTTAAAAATTATATTTTTTTCACTATTAACTGTGATGTTTTTGTTTATGGGGTGTCGTTCTCGTTTTGTTGGTAAGGGATTATGGTATAATCCCAGTTGATCTTTGCCTGGACGCCAATTGAGACTCTTCTTGGTAGGGGATTATTTGTCTCTGATCCAAACCGCTGCCGTCAGTCTTCTTTGTAGGGGATGAATGAATCAGTCCGATCCACTGCTCATTTATTTTATATTTTATTGGTAGGGGATGTTGGGATCCCACCGCTGCCACCATTTTTGCTGTGGTCCCTCTCTCAGGTAGCGTGTCTTCTTATCCTGAAAAGGACGTAAGATCTCTTAAAGACCGCTCCCGAGGGGACCCGTTGCGGTGCCGCCGTGCTTCCTCGAACCTCGAGGGAAGAGCAGCTACCGGTCGTCGAGTAGGAAGAATCGGCCAGGCCCAATAAAATACTTTTTATTTTATTTTAAATTTATTTTATTAATTTACTTTCTGGCGTCCTTACATCTAGAACGCCAATTGAGACTGATCCTCGAATCTGAAATTCATCACCCTTATAAAGAGAAACAAATCGAAATTTGTATCTCGAAAATACACAATTTCCTACAAAAATCCCGATTTTGGAATCCTGAGTGAGATGCTCAGTGTTTATTTAAGATAAGGATTCAGTTTCCTGAATTCCTATGAAACTATTGTGCAGATGTGGATCTGTAAATGAATTCGGGTTTTTGTTTGTTCACTTTGATGGATTTTACCAAATTGAGATAACGTATCTCTGGTTTTTGAATTTAGATGATGCCGTGGGGCGAATATAGAACAATAAACGAATATTAGATTCGTTTATTGGGAATTTGATTTTAATTTAAGATTTTGGATTTAATTATGCCGTGGAAGCAGCTAATAAGCGATAAACGAATGTTTGATTCGTTTATTGCGAATTTTGGTTTATGTTTGGGTTTTTTCGGGTTTTGATCGGATTTTGAGTTTTGTAGTAAAATAGCTGGGATTAGGATGTGGAAATGGAGGAAAAAAGGTGGTAGGGCTTTTCAGAGCACTACAGGGATAGAAAGATTCAGTAACAATGTTGTTCATCGTCGAAAGATAATGATCAATTTCGTCATTATGAAGATTTCTGTCAGGATCTTTACCATTGGAGCGTAATTCTTTTTTTATTATCCGATCAAAGCGCAACCAGTTGCTTTTCCGAAATTAAAAGAATGTATCTGTTTGTACTGCTCAAGTAGTGAGTGTTCGTTTGGGACATGTACTACAGCACCAAGTCCGTAATGATCGCTATCGTACTCGATTGTACGAAGGCAATTTCGAGTAGTTAGATCCGTATCTAATAACTGTATTCGCTCGTCGAGCAACAGTAAATCCAAGAAGGAATTTCCTCTTGGATATGACTGCGTACTTGTAGTGTACAATTCTAGTTTATGTTCGATAGCGTTTATTTGCCACCAGTCGAACAACACATTGCCTCTTGTGTTTGTGATAAGGTTACCCCAAGCACTGTGCTTGGAATTGAGATCTCCCGCCATAAAGATATAATTATTTTCCGAGTCTAACTTGAGACTTCGAAAAGGGGTATGTGGAGCTTCGGGAGCATAAGCAGAGATCACATATAGATGCCTTAGACTTTTCAAAGGAATATATATAACGCAGGCTTCTAGTACCTGGAACCTGTATACATCTCTACTGTAGACGACTTTGTGTTGTAGACAATTTTTAACTAAGACAGCGACCCCGCCCCCCTGAGTGGAATTTGGACGACCTCGTCTAATTACTTTATAATTTGGGTAACCCAATTTGTGCTTTTGATTTAGCTTACTTTCGCTAGCCAAAACCACATCTGGGCGTTCAGCTTCCATCAGATTGCTGAGATTATCCCTTCTTTCCATGCGGATTAGTGAATTAACATTCAAAGCAATAATTCTTAGGGTTAATTCAGTCGCAGTGAACGTTATAATTAGAGTGTGGGTTCGTCTGGAAACAGAACCACTTGTTTATTCAGTTTTTTTTTCGATCATTCCGAATTTTTTATCAAACGCTTCAAACTGTCCTTGTATGGACAGTAATATTGCTGTTATATTAGTTTGTGCCTCTGAAGCAGGCGTTTTAATGATATTGCGTGGTTGTTCTAAGATTCGTGCATTTGGTGCCGCGAAGTTGTTGTAAGAGCGAATTCTTTTCTCTTCTTCAACTTGCTACTTTCTGGCTTCCAACTTTGATTTTAGTTGTTGGTTCTTAGGGCAACCTCTAAAGTTAGCGGGATGACCTGAGTTGTTACAGAGGACACAGGATAGTTTATTTCTGTCCAGTAGCTGTTCCTGTTCTTGCCCAATGGGCATTCTCCAATGATATGCTTATTTAGGCATTTGGCGCATCTGAAATGCATGTTGCAATTCGCTGCCACATGGCCGAAGCGTTGACAGCGCATACACTGCAATATGCGGTCGGACTTCTTTATTCTCTCCCAACTTATTGTTTGGTGATTAATGAATTTAATATATCTAAGTCCATCAATTTTACTATTCGGGCTTAGCGACACAATGAAGAAAGGCAGTTGCGTTTTCTAGAATTTCCTGTAGAAAATGGTTTCAAACCTGTAAATTTCAAGGTATCGTTTTCAAAGCTTTTTAGTTCTTCGAGCACCTCTTCGGGAGTAAAGGAAGGATATACTCCTTTGAGGAGCATGGAGACAGTTTTCTCCGATTTAGGGGTGTACGTGTAGTACTCGCTTTTCGATTTCCCTAATGCCGATTTAATTTTGTTATACCTTTCTAAGTCCTCACATGTTAAACTTATCTTAAAATTATTTATTCGTTTTGTTTTAAAAGTTTTGCATGTCAACCCACCCAATTTTATGAGATCCTTTGTCTCCATGTCCCTTTTTTTGACTGGCACCTGCTGAGATGTTTCCTGCTGAGATGTTCCCTGCCGAAATGTGTCCTGCTGTTGGTGTGATTCCTGCTGTTGATGTGGTTCCTGCTGTTGTTGTTGATGTGATTCCTGCTGTTGAATTTCCGTATCTTGTCGTGTTGTCTTTGCCTTCGTGGGTTGCTGTTGTCTTTGTTCTTGTTGCTGTTGTTCTACCATTTTCGTTTTTCGCACGTTCTGGCTCAGGTTGTTTTTTAGTTTAACAACTTCCTCCATTTGTCTATCCAGTTCTTCTTTTTTACGACGAATATCCTGGATGAGTCTGTTGATGACCTCGATCTGATTGCTAGCGTCTGCATTTGTTTCGCTGACAGCTAGTTCTTTGAATTGGTTTCCAGCCCCTAAGTACTGGGCACCATGGGTGTTGTCTTCGTCGTCGCTATTGACAATCAACGTGTCTGTGTCCTTGTTTTCATTTGTTCTAAGCCTTAGCCTTTAGATTTACGTCTGAATTTTGCCTTCTCCGAGGTGCCATTTTGGCATCCATTTGTTTTACGTCCATATTATGGACCGCGTGCTCTCCCTTTTTTTATTGCTTTTTTTTTTTTTTTTTTTTTGCCCGAGTGACAGATAGATAATCAGGAGTTTGTTTATTATGTTGTGCACATACCCACACATCGTACGTCGCGTATCTGCACTAATTGTTTTTTGATTACTATGCACAGTGTATTGTTTAATACTTGCACTCACTTCACTTTATTTTATTTTATTTTATTTTCTGTTTCAATGTATAATTCGTCTTTACCAGTCGGTGGTCAATTTGGTACTGTAGGGTGGGTGTACTGGAGTATTTGCGGTTGGCTTTACACTGAAATTTTCTATTACTTATAACTGATTTGACGCACCCATATATGTTGTTACCAAATTCCCATTTTAACAATTTGTTAAGTATAACGTGAATACCAATTCTGTTGAAGGCTTTCTCGAAGTCTAGAGAGAGTATTGTGACCTGGTTTTTAGTTGATAGAGCCATTGAGATATAGTGGTCAATGTGAAGTAAGGCATCTGTGCAACCTCTGTTGGATTTAAAAACTACTTGGTTGATAGATGTCAATTTCTTTGTTTCTATAAACCATAGCAAACGTTTGACTACTATTTTTTCTATGATTCTCAACTTTGCACTTTTCGAAAGGTGTTTCAACATTGGGTAGGATATTCGATCTCTCCCTGGGGTTTTGCCTAAGTACTGATTCAAATTCAGTAAATGGGATGGGTTATTCGATACGGTGGGCCGCAGGATTGGAGGCTTGCAAATAAGGTAAATGGTTAAGGGATTCAAGTCTTTTGCGATTGAATTCGGGATGGAAGTTGAGGTTGTCTGAGGATTGCGACCAGGTTTTGGCGAAGAGTTGGCATATTTGCCTTGTGTCTGTGCTTGTAGTATTTAAGGAATTAAGAGAAAATTACCGGATTGTAATTTCCGCTTATGCTGGGTATTTTGTCCCATATTATGGCTGTGGAGGATTTTGGCTTGATTGTTGAAGTGAATTGAAGGAGGCTTTTTGCTTTACCATCTTTCATCCATCATAAAGCGTTGGTTTTTTTTATGGTACAAGATTAGCCTCCGTGGGTCTTTTTTTAAAGTGGGAGAGGGCTGCCATTTTGCATTTGCGGAGAGATGTTAGTTCGGAGTCCCACCAAGGTACAAGTTTCCTGGTTTCCGGCTTAGCTTTAGTATTTGTTTGGGGTATCGACACGTTGGCAGCGGATCTAATTGCTTTATTGATTATTACGGCTTCATGATTTGTATTAGCTGTATGGGCGTAACTTGAAAGAAATTCATCAACAACAAAAGGGCCCAGTTGGCAGAGTCAGTTTTGTATTTTGGAGATTGATTATGATAGGTTATCGGTTGTTGAATATTTATCATAGTTAAAATAGGAAAATGGTCACTATTATAAAGATCGTCTAGAACTTGCCATGACGTTTTCGGAACCAATTTAGGGGAGCAAGAAGTGATGTCAATATGAGTAGAGAGGTGGGTAGACGATCCTTCATGTTGTAGATGATTTCTATTATTTCACCTCTTCTGTTTGTGGACGGTGAGCCCCAGGGTATACTCCGTGAATTTATGCCAACCCCAAGTTTTCTAGGCTCTTTTGTTTGATTGAGTTTTGATTGAAAATCATCTTTATTTATCGGCTGATTTGGAGCAAGATATAAATCTATCTAGGTGAAATTTATGGGGTATTGTATTTCTAGAACGAGAGCTTGTATATTTGTAATGATGGGGAGAATTTTGTGGGAGCACCTTTTAATTAGTATATATACCTTGTTTATGTGGTGTATTTTGAGAGGAGTTATGGAAACAGCCGGGGCTCCTCGATAGTATAGTGGTTAGTATACCCGCCTGTCACCCGGGAGACCGGGGTTCGATTCCCCGTCGGGGAGCCCCTGGTACAAGACTAATGACCTTGCCCAGACAAAATAAATCATTATGGAAAATTTAACAAGCCTCAGGACTTGCTATATAAGGCCAAGACCGATTCCCGGTTGTAGTGCCGATGATGATGATGATGATGATGATGGAAACAGCCTGTATAGGATTTAGGAATGATTGGTGCCGTGTTAAGTGGACAATGTGTTTCTTGTAATGATAATACCTTTGTGTTATATTTTTTAATTATAAATTTTCATTCGTCAACATTATTAGTGTTACTGTTTCATTCCAAAATGGTGAATGGTTTATGTTGTGGGGTGGGTTTTGTGCGTTCAGCTGTAATAATGTGCTTAGAACCTGATTGTGTTGCAGGATAGGGTTTTGGGGGCAGTATTCTTTCGGCGTGTCCATTTCTCTTTTACACCCGGTATTCTGGCCCCGGGACTTACTCTCCCTCCATCGAGCTCTTCGAGGCGAGTCTTTACGCATGACCTAAGGTATTGCTGATGTTCTCAATGCCTAAGGCAGTCGTGTTGATCCGAATCTGATCCGTGGATGCAATACGTCTCCGTAAAGCATTCCGCGCTCGGAAAACTATACCAACAAGATAGTAATCCGAAGTGACGTTGGCACCTCGGTACGTTCGTATCGTCATCAGGCTCGAGGAGTGGCGGCGATCTATCAACACAGGGTCAATTTGGTTGCCGGTGGCTCCATCAAGTGATACCCAGGTAATTTTGTGTTTGAAAACCGGCTCCCGACCTATTTTGGCGTTCAAATCACCAAGATCGAATTTCACATTGTATCTTGGGCAGGCATTGACGGCCCGTTCGACGTTCTTGTAGAATTCTTCTTTTTCGTCGTCAGGGGACTCCTCAACTTAGATTGAACAAGGACAAGGATCGTCCTGGCCTTCGCCGGGTTGAAAGCAATCAGTGACTATGCCATGTATGTTCGCTCCCACCCCCTTTTGCATTACTTCACATAATAATGTCCAATGTTTTGTATTGTTTTAAATTCACTGGGGATGTTCATTATTGATGGCTGTCAACAATTAAAGCTTTATGAAGTTGAGAGATTACTCTACCATAGTCATTCTTTTCGAAGAACAACTGTCATCTATACGTTAGTTCGGCTGCTTGTGAGATTACCCTCGGTTTTATAAGCAACCGGGAGAAAACCACGGATCCTATAATAGTGTTGCGAGCTTAGGGTTCGCTGGATTAATTATTTTTTAATAAATAAGAGCCGTTAAATCGATTTTGAATTAATATAACACTTTGTGGCGTTTCTAGCAGATACACACACGACTAGTAAAGAACAACACCACCGAAAGCACACCCATTAAAGCCGTATACCATAGCAATAATATACCATTACCACATCAGTCGAATGTAATTGAGTTTAGAAATCAAATTCACATAAGCGGCAGTGGCCGTGAATAGCGTCGGTTCGAATCACTCGCTCTTCACTATCGTCGCAAACGCTATAACTTTATTAGTCCGTTAATAACAACCGTTACTTTTACCGTACACTTAAAGATTTCTTGACTTATCGCTTCCGTACTTATCGCGTCTTTTACTGCTTACTTCTTACTTCCCGATCTGCGTGCGGCGTATTTATGCCGTTTTTCCTCATTCTGATTCGGTGTTTCGTTTTCGTCCGTTCCATAGCCTCGAATTTTCTATTGCTCATACTCTCCAGTTTTCCAGTACTTTTTGTAGAATATTCTAGTACTTTGTTTCAGACTTTCTAGAATATTCTAGTACCGATTGCCATATGCGTCACAATAGGATATCACTGATCACGATATAAAATCTTTTTTTCGTCAAACAGAATCATATAGGGTTTTCCAATAGGGACTTGACTTCTTTTCGGTAGTAATTTTTTATAATTTGCAGACGTTGTTCGTTCGTGTACTCAAAATGTTGAGTTTACTGAATAAATTGACAGTGACAGTTCGATGATTAGTGAAAGGGCGCGTTCACAAATTAAATTCAAAGTTGTCAAGTCCGTATTGGAGAACCCGATATTAATCGTGATCGTGCTATGTGGATGAGACTACTAAAGGCGAAGCCCGAATCCCAATTATAGAGCCAGAATAAATATTACTATCTTGGTTATATTTTTAGTTAGCTTTGCTCCATCTTATTGTAGAACACTCCAATGGTTTACATTTAATTGCACTAGTATCTTTTGGTGAAATTAACGAACATTTTATAAAGAGATAACAGCAAAAAAGAAAAACAATAAAAATTAGTAAAATGGCTTATTTTATATAAATCGAACATATCCTTTATTACAATTTTTAGATTATCTTCGCACATATTACAAAAACAGAATTAAATTTTTCATGCGTTTTGTTACGCTTCGCTCGAGAAATATAAGTTTTATAAAATCACTTTATTGTCAGGAAAAGTAATTTAAAAAAGTTTTCAATGTAAATATTGAAGATTTCGGCATCATATCAGTAGATGCCAACTCTGGACAGTCCCAGAGTTATAAAAGATAAAATATACAGAAGGCACTTTTAACTACAACCAACAAGGCCGTTGATGCTCCAAGGCAGCTTGACTTAAATTCGAAAAAGGAAGAAACCATGTTGCCGAATTAAAATCCGATATATTGAAACTACGTATGAAAGGAATAATTTAAACTTATCAGACCTAGTCAGAGAGAACTATGGTGCACCCTCTTCGGATTCTCTGCAATATACAGCACATAAATAAGAGGAATCGCAAAGCACAATGCTAATATCACAATCAGCAGGCACACCCATGACATATCGCAATCCGACCCAGACCAATCGCATGGCCAAGCGGATGGCCCTGGAATAGGCCTTGGTTGAGGCATTAACTCATCTAAAGTCCCATTTAAAAGAGGTTCACTATCAGATGCATCACTTCGTATCTTATCTAGAATAGCAAAACAGAGAAACAGGTTAAACTCAAACTGAAGACCATCCAGTAATGTCAATACACAAACCTTCCCGTGGATGATCTGAATATGCTGAGCTCGTTATTTTTGAATGCAAAATAATATTATTGATGGTGTCACCAGCCGCATTTACAGAGGCAACCAAGAGCTTCTCACTTAATATATTTGATGCAAGAGGATTCTTTGTGATGTTCGAATCACCATACTCCTGATGTTTAGGACTATTGCTTCCACTTTTATGGACAGTTGGTTGAGTTTCTAATAAAATAGAATGCGCAGTAACTGGTATTTTCACAACCTTCCTCGCATAAATCTCGTTGTCTTTATCAATTTTGTTCAACCTTTTTATATCGGCGACCTTGCAAAATATGAGCACGAATTAATTACCTTCTACGTGTGAGTTCTTTATGAAGATACTTTTCACTTACTGTGCAGTTAAAACGTAGAGCCAGCGCTTGCAATGTGTCACCATCTTGTACCTGGGCTTCGATCGTATTCTCGAATTTCGGAGGCGAAACCTTTTGTAAGGATATTGAATTGGAATCACGTTCAGCATGGTGGTTACCTCGCCTAAAATATGCAAATCGAAGATTTAGTGTAAACAAAAGAGCACCTGTGCAAAATACTTGCTTCTGCCTTTTCATTGTAGTTTGATAAGTTGAGTACCTCTCGAAGAGTATTTCTATAATCTGGTACTGCTTACTTCCTTAAATTGGTCTGGGTCACTATATTTAAAGTGCTTCCGTCATTATCCCTAAATGTCCGTGTACAGATCTTCAAGGAAAACAAATATATCCCGCTTACAAACAGCAATTGATGATGATAACTGACAGTTGACAGCCGTGTGACAACTCATTAAAATGTTGATGATGAGCCGTGTTCTTAAACAGCGGTGGTCTTCCTATTCGAAAGTTAATTAACGAACAAATGTGTAAGCAATATCAGAGGGTGAATTTAATTGCTTCCTAGGAAACTACATCGTGTCATCATTTCATTTTATTTAAAAAACTTAAGTAATTTGCAGAGCTTGTCGGTTTTATCTGAGACGTGTATTTAATAAATCGTTATAATTTAAAAGTAAGTTTGGAAATATTGGAAGCACTTGTTTAACTAGTTATTGTCAATTTTATTCAAATTATTTTTTAAGGTGCTCATTTGACATATGTTTCGTTTTTATTACTGTAAAATGGATTTATAAATCATTCTATGTAGGCCAAAATATTTAGTTATACAGGTTATGTATTCCAGACCATATTGTAGGGAGCTTAGGGTTCGCTGGGTTAATTATTTTAAATAAATATGAGCCGTTAAATCGATTTTGAATTAATGTAACACTTTATTAGTTCCTTAATAACAACCGTTACTTTTACCGTACACTTAACGATTTCTTTACTTATCGCTTCCGTACTTATCGCGTCTTTTACTGCTTACTTCTTACTTCTTACTTCATACTCTTACTTCTTACTTATCTCCCCGATCTGCGTGCGACGTATTTATACCGTTTTTCCTCCTTCTGATTCGGTATTTCGTTTCCGTCCGTTCCATAATCTTGAATGTTCTATTGTCCATAGTCTCCAGTTTTCCAGTACTTTATAGAATATTCTAGTACTTTGTTATGGACTTTCTCGAATATTCTAGTACTGATTGTCATATGCGTCACACTACCCTCCGCCTAGATTAGTTCGTCCCGAACTAAGTTCACTTCTCTCCTGGCTTGACAAAAAGTCGCCAGTCGCTCACGATGTACCACTTTCATCTTGGCGTTCGGTCTTCGCTGAATCCTATAGACAACGTCGTTAATTCTTGTGTGAACCTTAACGTTCCTTCCGAATGTTGCTGCAGCTTCAGGGATCTTCCTCTTTGCCGAGGAGGGTTATAAAGCCACACGTTATCGCCTGCATTAAATCCGGATGCATTGGCTCGAACGTCGTACCTTGTTTTCATCCTGTCACTTGATATCTTGATTTGCTTTCGAACCAAATGATGAATCTCATCGAGGCGATTTCTCCATTCGGCTACGTAATCTTCGGTCTTATCTATGGCGTCTGGAGGTATTCCGAATCGCAGATCGGCTGGTAATCGTATCTCTCGTCCAAATATAATTTTTGCTGGAGAATGGCCCGTCGTATCGTGATTAGCCGATCTATAACTCATGAGAAAGGTTTGTACATATTTGTCCCAATCTCTTTGGTGATCACTAACGACCTTCGATAAGTACTCTTTCATTGTTCGGTTGAACCTTTCGACCATTCCGTCTGACTGCGGATGTAAGGGTGTGGTCTTGGTTTTCCTTACGCCCAGTGCCGCACAAATGCCTTGAAATATCTGTGATTCGAAATTTCGGCCTTGATCGGAATGAAGCTCACAGGGAACTCCATATCTGCTGATCCAATTATTGATTAGCTGCTCAATGACGGTTGTTGCTTCTTGGTGTGGAGTTGGAAGGACTTCTACCCACTTGCTGAAGTAATCCATGATAACCAACATGTATTTGTTGTTGTCGTTTGTTTTTGGAAATGGCCCTGAGATATCAATCGCAATTCGCTCGAAAGGAGCACCCACGTTGTACTGCTTCATAGCGCTCCTTGGTTTTGCTGTTGGTCCTTTGGTCGCAGTGCAAGTTGTGCACTTCCTACACCAAGACTCGACGTCATCTCTCATGTGAAGCCAGTAGAATCGAGATCGTATTTTTGAAAGTGTCTTATTAACTCCCAATTGTCCACCGGAGGCCCCGTCGTCCATTTCTGTTAGAACATCTTTCACTTTTGATGGTTGGACTAGAATCTGCATTTGATGGGATTTTCCGTCCGCGGCTTCACATTTACGCTTTAGAATTCCATCTTCCACCAGCAAGGAATTCCATTGTGCCCAATATGCCTTAAATGTTCCACTCTTGTCGGACATATTGTTCCAAGTTGGCCGCTCCTTCTTTTCTTTGTATTCCAGGATTAGCAACATATCTTCATCCTGAAGTTGAGCTGCGCGTATAGCATCATTCGTCCACCCATCTAGTACCTCTACTTGTACATTTCGCAGGTCGTACGCCTCTTCTTTTTCTTCCGCTCTATGACAATGTTTACAATCTGGCTTATATGGTCTTCTTGATAGAGCATCAGCGTTATTATGCACCTTCCCTTGACGGTGGGAAATTTGGAAATCGTACGTTTGAAGTCGTTCGATCCATCGACCTATCTGTCCTTCTGGATTCTTAAAATTTAACAACCATTTCAGGGCGGCATGATCCGTTCGAAGGTGGATTCGACGTCCGTAGAGGTACTTATGGAAATTTTTAACGGCTTCTACGACAGCCAGCAGTTCCTTTCTTGTTGCGCAGTAGTTTCTCTCCGGCTTAGATAGAATTCGACTATAATATGCGACAACTCTCTCTTTACCATCGACTTCCTGTGACAACACTGCTCCGATTCCTGTGTTACTTCCATCAGTATCCAATATAAATGGGCGATCCGATCTTGGGAATGCCAATGTTGGAGTCTTACATAACTCGGCCTTCAATGTGTTGAATGCTGCCTCGCACTTTTCTGTTCAATTGAATTTCTTGTCTTTACCCGTTAGTTCATGTAGGGTTTTAGCCACATTGGCGAAACCTTTAACAAACCGTTGGTAATATGGAGTAGGCCACTCTTGGACAGCTGCTATCTTATCAGGGTCCGTTTGGACTCCTGCAGATGAAACGATGTGTCCCAGGAATTTTACTCTCCTTGGGAAGAGTTCACATTTCTTCGAATTGAGCTTTGTTAGACGTTCGAGAGTGATTGAATGCTTGCCTTTTCTTTATCTGTTTATCGGATTTTCTGGTACATCACCCTATTAACCACAGAGGATGCACCAGAGGGCTGTTAAACTGAATGATCCTCTCCCCTAATCTGAATTGAGCTTGTAGCGTTCTACGAACGCACAATTCTGCGCAGGTAAGGTTCCTACCTTCAAGGAACTTACTTACCTGAGAGCGTTGCACGCGCCCACAGACGCGTGCCCTAAAGTCCCACCATAGGGCCTGCAACTCGCACCCAACGTTGAGACCGACACCAAAAAGCAGGGAACTGAACGTCCCCAAAGCTTTTTAGGTCAAGCTCAACAATTATAATTCATCATGCCTGAAACAAAGGTATAAACATCCATGCGTTCTATTCCTAAAAAAAAAACAATTCCCAAAATGCCATACATGCTGCCTGCGCCCAGGAACATCTCATCGAACCGGCAATTCCGAGATTCGATACAAAAGAATTGCTATCATCAAAGAATGAGCCGATCAACGGATGCACGTGCGGGTAATCTAACGCAAGGACCACCCAAATCCGGATTCATTATTTTTAATCAATAAGAGCCGTTAAATCGATTTTGAATTAATGTAACACTTTATTAGTCCGTTAATAACAACCGCTACTTTTACCGTACACTTAACGATTTCTGACTTATCGCTTCCGTACTTTCGCGTCTTTTACTGCTTTTGTTACTTCTTACTTCTCTCTTCTTACTTCTTACTCTTACTTCATACTTATCTTCCCGATCTGCGTGCGACGTATTTATACAGTTTTTCCTCCTTCTGATTCGGTGTTTCGTTTCCGCCCGATCCATAGCCTCGAATTTTCTATTGTTCATAGTCTCTAGTTTTCAAGTACTTTCTACAATATTCTAGTACTTTGTTTCGGACTTTCTAGAACATTCTAGTACTGATTGTCATATGCGTCACAATATTTTGATTTTTCTCCTCGTTGTTTTTTCTTTTAGTTTGGCAGCACTTAAAGAGTAATAAAAAATGTGGCAGTATTCTTGTAAAAACCATGAAAATGTTGTTCAAAATACATCCTCCTATCCTTCTACCCTATGAAAATATTTTCTCTGGGCAACAAATTACCCTACACCCCACGACCGAGGTGGAGCAAGCCAATTATTGACACATTTGTTAAACCCTCTAGCATCACATAAATGTGTAGCTGCAAAAAGTGGTAGGAGAAAGTTCAATTTAGATGAAACAAGGACAAGAACGTTCCTCGTTTCCTGGATACCTTACGTCACGGGACATCTGAAAAAAGAGAAGATTAAAAGATTACCTATCACAGTACCTGAAAATTCATTGAACGAACCACATCGATCGTCGCTCGTCAACAAAAAAATGAAAAGTATACTCATTGTTTTTTTGTTTTTTTTTTGTTTCGGTAAGGAGGTGGAAATCTTTGAAAGATACGCTCTTACCGAGCCAGAGACATGCCGGATTTTTACCGATTAAAACCATCTCCCTTCACGCACAAATTCCCGTCGATCCCCACTGAACTTTCTTTCAGATATTCAATCGCGGTGCGAGACGGAGTTTACCTGGCACTCCGCTCGTCGCGTCGCAACTGCTGCATCTGGTATCATGTCACATAGAATATCATTTGCCACGGACCATGCCTGTTTGGAACTCAGGATGTATTATATTACTCTGTAACTGTCCCTTTCATATGTATCTCCAAAATCGTTCATCCGGTCGCGAATCTCACGCACTCTGTTAATACAGAGTTAGTTAGTTAGTTCCGCATTTGCTATTTTGCCTTTACAATACAAGGAGTATGCATGATTCACAATGCTAATACTTCTGCAAGTATTGCCGAAAGCCTTCATGTCCTGATATTAGCTGAGTCAAGTGGTAATTCAGCTCGCCATGTTTCCTTTTTATTCAGATTTCTACATCAGATATCATGGCGTCAGTCCATCTTCCTTTGGTCGAAGAATCCCACCCTCGTTGCCATTCTCTTAGGCTTAAGGGCTCTAATTGTGATCGCATTCTCCGGCGATTCTCTTGTGAGACCTCATGCAACGCAGCGTTTTCCTTAGCTGCAATGTCAAGTGGTATTCTCCCGGCCAAAACATTTATGGCACCTTTGGATATCGTTCGGAATACGCAGCATATTCCTAATAATGCCAGGCTATGTGTTGAGTTCACTCCACTCATGTACGACTTATACTGGACGGCGCCTGCCCATATGTGAGCTGCATACATTATAATGGAGGTGTGGACACTGGTTATGAGTTTCGTTTTGTGGGGCCGGGGTCCAACAACATTGGGTAGCAGTCTCGCCAAAACATTGCATACTCTTGTCATTTTCTCACTCGTTTTCCTCAGGTGCTCCTTGAAGGTCAACCTGTTGTCGTTTATAACATCATGATATTTATTATAGGGACGGGATCTGATTATTTGCCCTTCTATTTCCAAGGAAAGAAACAACTAGACTTTTCAAACGCAAAAAACGCGAATGGGAAAAGACTCGGATTGAAAAAAAAATCATAAAAAATGCCAGAGCAAAGAACAGCAGAGGTATGTATGCCGGTATAAATTCAATTAGAAATGGCTACCGAGGGAGAGCCAAAATAATCCGAGATACAAACGGCTGTCTGGTGACAGAAACAAAAAATATCGTGACAAGATGGAAGCAGTACTTTGAAAACCTGCTCAACCCAACCCATCAACCACAAATAAACGCACCAGACGTACATACAGCTGAGCCCCAGATCCCAGAGCCCTCTTTCGACGAAGTTGTAAACGCGATAAATCGATTGAAAAACAACAAGGCTCCCGGAGTCGATTGCATACCGGCAGAGCTTGTGAAGCATGGAGGTGGGGCAACCGCTCAAAAGATCCACCAACTGGTTAAAATAATATGGGACAAGGAAGTCATTCCGGAAGATTGGAAAACCTCAATAGTCATCCCCATTTTCAAAAAAGGCGACAGATCTGACTGCGAAAATTACAGAGGAATATCATTGCTCCCAATCACATACAAAATATTAACAAATGTCATACTGGCAAGAATCACACCATACGCAGAAGAAATACTGGGAGACTACCAATGCGGATTCCGTCAGAACCGGTCAACAAGCGACCAGATGTTCACAATAAGGCAACTGCTGGAAAAGAAGTGGGAATACGGAGAGACGGTTCACCAACTGTTCGTGGACTTCAAAACAGTCTACGACTCAGTCGCAAGGCAAAGACTCTACCATATTGTGGTTGAGCTAGGGATCCCGAAAAAAGATGCTGCCCTCATTCAAATCTGCATGAACGAAAACAAAGGGCGAGTTAAAATAGAAAACCACCTCTCAGAACCATTCGAAAACCGGGATGGACTAAAACAGGGGGATGGCCTCTCACCATGCCTTTTTAACCTTGTCCTCGAGTATGTTATCAGAAAGGTACAAGACGACAACACGACCGATTCATCCCTGAACGGGGTCACACAAGTGCTCGCGTATGCGGATGACATCACCGTTCTGGGCGATAATCTCGAAACTATAAGTAAAAACTGTGAAATCATCATGCAAGCAGCAGAAGAGGTGGGCCTAGAAATAAACGAAGACAAAACGAAATACATGATTACGACGAGAGCAGGTGGACCTCAGAAAACACATATAAACGTCAAGGGCAAGAATATTTGAAAATGTCGAAAATTTTTAAATATCTGGGAACGATACTGACGAGCAGAAACGAAACGTCAAAGGAAATTAACAAAAGACTACATTCCGGCAACGCTAGTTGGCATGCAGCCAGTAAACACTTAAAATCCAAACTGCTATCACGTAATATAAAGCTCCGTGTCTATAGAACCATAATCATGCCGATTGCTCTATACGGATGCGAAACATGGGCTCTCACAAAACGGGAAGAGAACAAATTCCGCGTATTCGAGAATACAGTTTTAAGGGGTATATTTGGCGGTAAATATGACGAGGAGGAAACTGCACAACCACGAATTGGAAGAGCTATACCGCAAACCTACAATAGTGAGAGTAATCAAGTCGCGAAGATTAAGATGGGCCAGACACGTAGCGCGAATGGGCGATGATAGGACCGTGCATAGAATTCTTGACGGTAAACTAACGGGGAAGAGACCGACAGGACGGCCGCGACGGAGATGGGAGGACGATGTTAGATTGGACCTCGAGGAGATCGGATCGAATGATCGAACGTGGAAGGAGAGCGCACAGGACAGGGAACAATGCGGAGCCGAGTCGGTGAGGTCATCAACTTCCGGGTTCCTACAGGCCAGTAAATAATAATAATTTCCAATTCAAGGTGTTCAACTTTTTTGCGGCTACTTATCAAAACTGCCTCCATCTTATGTCCAGGTAGTTTCAGTCTGGGAATATCTAGCCGGCATTTAATGCTCTGGATTGCTTGGGACCAAATATTCTCCAGGTCATCTAGATGTTTAGCTACGGCCACTATTGCCAAATAATCTGCGTACCCCATGATTCTAACCCCTTCTGGTACATTGACCCTGAGCACACCATCATACATGATATTCCATAACAGCGGACCTAATACAGAGCCCTGAGGTACACCCGCTGTTATTTTATATTCCTGTGGTCCCTCATCTGTGTCATGAAGCAGTCTTCTATCCGAGAGATAGTTTGCTAATATACGCGCCAAGTAGGGTCAGACTTGTAGACCGCTGAACGCTTCTAGAATCCGATTCCAATTCACCGAGTTAAACGCATTTTTAACATCAAGCGTCACCACCGCGCAATATTCGCATTGCGATCGATATCGCACACCACGGATAGTGCCTTCCCGGTTGATCTACCTTTCCGGAACCCATACTGCGATTCAGAGAGCCCCGATATTCCCTCAGTGAATTCTTCCAGGCGAGTGGTATTACTCGCTCAAGCAAATTCCCTGTTGTGTCCAGCATGCACAACGGGCGATAGGACGACGGCGTTTCTGGATTCTTCACTGCTTTTGGTATAAGCACAAGCCGCTTTTTTTCCATCGTTTAGGAAATTGTCATGTTCGAATGCACCTTGTGAAGAGACTGCTGAAGACTTCCGACTTTTTTGTTAAAGCAGTCTGAACTACAGCGTTAGGGATACCATCCAGTCCCAGGGTCTCGTTTTTTTGACAACCCTTGCAGCCAAGAGCACCTTTTTGGTGGTCACGGGAGGTATATCTGCTTCAATGATACTCCACTCCTCTTGCACTCTCAACACCTCATCATACTGCGTGTAGAGGACAGCAACAATTCTGGTCATGTCAGTTTTACTGTTTTGCATTTAACTACTGCTGTTGTGTACTATTTTCATCACTATCCTGTAGGCGCTGCCCCATGGGTTGTTATTTAATCCATCCCTTAGGGAACAGAACGAGTCATATTTACTTTTGGGGATTACATTCCTCAACTCTTTCCGTTTGTTGACAAATTCCTCATGCAATTGTGGGTAGGTGTTATGGTTTCTTGCACTTTGTTGCAAGCGTCGCAACCTGTTGCACTCCGATCGCACATCTGCGATTTCTGATTTCCACCAATACACTGGTTTGACAGTCCCTGCTGGTTGTCTTTGTCGTGGCATAGAAGCATCACATGCGGTAGTTAGACACTTCATGATTTTTCCAGCCTGCCTGTTCGCATCGGGCTCTTCGTCAAACTGTGCGATTTGATCTTCCAGTATATAATAGAACATTGCCGCATCGAGGTCCTTCTATTTCCACCCATTTTTCTGGGCTTTCTTCGCCAATTTACCAGTGATGAACCCCATGTGTGGTAATATCACGGCTTGTTGGTGACTTACATCACGGCTTGGTGGTGACTACGGCTGTAGGTGTCCAATACTCGCAACTCCATACTTCTTGCCAACATGGAGCTGGCAAATGTGATGTCGATTTTGGACCGGCCTCTCTCAAGGTGTCATCAACACAATCACTAAGTAACACCACATCTAGGACTGCGAAAGCTTCAAGTAGTGCCTGGCCTCTACTGTTGGTCCTTGTGCTTCCCCATTCTATTGTCCAAACGTTGAAATCGCCAGCAACTATAAGAGGACTCGTATCTCTAGCTTCTTGTGTTACCCTGTCCAAAAATCACTTGAAATATTCTATTTCCCACCTTGGCGGAGCGTAACAACAGCAGAAATGAATTCCTCTGATCTTAGCATAGGCAATTCCTTCCAGCCGATGGACACTTCTGCATTCCATTGGCGAATTTCCAGTTGTCCAGATGGTCGCTGTTCCGCTGCTGTCTTCCTCCCATGTAATAGTACCAGTGCCAGGCACCCTGTACTGCTCATTAATGAGTACCACGTCGGCACCATTTTCCTTAACCGTTTAGGAAAGGAGATCTTGTGTGGCTCCACAGCGGTTTAAGTTAATTTGCATACACTTAAACCTGTCCATTTTTATTCAGGAGATTGGACATCGCGTTTTTAAATGCTCGGCACTTGTAACTCCCTATTCAGTGGTGGTTACCGCCTGCGCATCCTGATTCGCAAAACATCATTTGGGCTGTGCTTTACAGCCCATTGTTTTGTGGCCTTTTTCACCGCATTTCAAAAAGTTTTCCGAACGACCTTCTTCGGATTTGCAGGATTTCGCCACATGACCGTATTGCCAACATCTGAAACATCATGTGGGTGCGATGTGTTCTCGAAGTCTGCATCTCACCCATCCAACCCGTAGGAAACCTGTAGCCAGCAACATGCTCGCCTTTTCTCTTGGTAAGCGGATCATGAGGGCCTGCGTGCCATCTGGTTTCCTTCTTAAACTCTTTACCGCTTCCTTTGAGATCGCGTTTAGTGCAGGGAACTCTATAACGATCGCTGTCAGGATTTCCTCCACAGTGGTAACCCTATCTAAATCACGACACTGAACCGTGATTTCCTGTGACACTGTTTTGACATTAGCATATTCCTTTAGTACTTGTTGTACCTTTGCTTTCAGTGTCTCGGTTGTGGTCTCTGGGCGGCGTTTTAGTTCTAGCAGCAATTCCCCCTTTGCTCTCTTTCGAACTTTATTAACGCTATTTCTGAGTTCACTTAGGTCGGGCTTGGCCTTCATAGACTTCAGTATATCCGCATATGTTTTTTCGCCGAAGAGAGAAGGCTAGGACAGTCGATTGATCCTGACAGAAGACGGTGGATGAAAAGGATGTCAGCGTGAATTCTTCGCTCTTCTAGAGTGGATAGGTTGATTAATTTCAGACGACTTGTCTAAGGGGGCAGGGACAGGGGGTTTCCGAAGACAGTCCTCGGAGCGTAAAACCCAAGAACCATCGTTGAATGATTTCAATTCTGCGGATATGGGGACCAAAGCTGGCTAACATATTCAAGAAGAGGGCGAATGAAAGTAATGTAGAGCGATTGGGTCATGTAAGGGTTAGAAAATTCCTTAGACCAACGTCTCACAAAACCGAGGGCTGAAATGTCCTTGAGAATCATATCCTCAATATGTGCGACGAAGTTTAGCTGACTATCACATAAGATGCTGAGGCCTCAAATCGAGTTAACAGGAGACAAAGGTTGGTTAAATAAGAAGTCGGCGCGTTAGGGGGGGGGGGGTGCGTTTCCGTGAAATCGTAATTGAGTTACATTTGTTGAGATTAAGCTACAGACAATTCTTTTGACACAATAATGAAAAGTTGTCAAGTTCTATCTGGAAAAGGAAAGAATCAGGCGGAGAATATATTGTTTTGAAGAATTTGGTATCGGCGGCGTAAAGGAAGATACAGGAATGCTTGATACCCAAATCACTGCCCTGAGGGACTTCAGAAGTGGCACGAAAAGGATTTGAGAGAATAGATCTGAAACACACTCTGTTGAGCCGGTTACGTAAGTATAACGAAGTCCACTTTTTCAATATAGGTTCGAAGCCCAAAGCGGATAATTTGAAAAGTATCAGTCTGTGCGAAATTTAATTAGAGGCTTTAGTAAAATCCGTAGTAACAACGTCGACCTCGTTGCCGTTCTCTGGTGCTAGGAGTGTTTGGGAAGTAAATTCGACTAAATTAGTGGTGTTTTTTTTTATGCCCGGGGGTGATAAACGATGTTTTCCAAATATTAGGGAACTCACCTTGAGAGAGCGACATATTAAAATGGTCAGAGGAGCATTTTTAAAGTAATATAGCGTTATCTGTGAAGGATTCTCTGAAAAATGAGGCGAAGGAGATCGCAATCACATATGAATCCGTTGAGGTTTCCAAGTTACATGAGTGGGAGGTTGGATAATCATCGGATTTATGTTTGTGATTGATAAATTGGAAAAACGCCTTTGGCTCATTTAGTAGGTTAGCCTGAGTTTTTGTTAGGTATTTTTGGTAAAGTTTATCGCAGAGCGCGTTGAATTGAAAATAAGTGCCGAGGTAGTTGGAGTAGTCGCAGACGGAGCGATTACGGAGAAAGGTAGCTCACATCTTGTTCCGTTTATTACGTAATGAACGAAGGTTGCGATTAAAACAAGGAGGTGAGGAGAACGGATTTTCGCGCCTGAAATAGGTTACGTAAAGGGAAATAGATTTAAAACTTCGGTGTAAAGATTGGTGGTAGCATCTTCTACCGTCAAATGATCAAAATTGAATGAAATTTTGCTGAGGGAGTCGTTAATACGCCGAAAGATTGATTTGTGGAAGTCATGTGAGTAAATGTCACGGGATGGGGTGGACTGTGCTGCAGAAGTATAAAAAAAAGACAGGGTAAGAGGCGGGTGGTGATTGTCAATGGTAAACAGAACAAGAGGACTGCTGAGGAATTAGTAGGCCCCGTCGTGGAAATAAGGTCTTGTTGTCTGCCTAGGTGGTTTACGGCATTACTAAGTTTATATGGGTTTGAATCAGTTAGGTGGTCGATGAAGAGGCAGTCCCTGGCATTGGATTGTGTGGTAATGTAGAAGGAATGGTCTCTGACAGAGTCCATTGCGGGTGTGTGAGATTAAAGTCGCCAAAAACAAGCACGACATCACGAAAGTCGCTTATCTCGGTTATGTGGTCGATAGCTTTATCTGCTAGTTCGTACGCTTCCGTGGACTGGGATGGGAAAATGTAGAAGCAGATGACATATATTGATTTGCGATATCATTTTATTTTGACAGAGACATAATCGAACTTGGACGAGAAGCATATAGCGACGAGGGTTGAGTCAAGGTTACTTTGGATAGCTATGAGCCCCCCGTTGCAAGGGGGGTCAATGGAAGGACGATTAGCAACATCGTCGCGATATACAGTAAAGGAAGGGGAAAATAACTCTATATTATTGAGACTGGGTATTAGGTTGGCTTCCGTTAGGACGTATATTTCAAAAGGAAGAGAGTGTATCATTTCCAAGATTTGTCGACACTTAGAACGGAGACCTCTCACATTCTAGTAATAAAAGGTAAGAGGGAGATTATAAGCTGTTATGGTGGGAGAAAGATACTGTAGCGCGCTTAGGGTTCGCTGGATTAATTATTTAAAATAAATATGAGCCGTTAAATCGATTTTGAATTAATATAACACTTTATTAATCCGTTAATCACAACCGTTACTTTTACCGTACACAACGATTTCTTGACTTATCGCTTCCATGCTTATCCCGTCTTTTACTTCTTACTTATCGCTTGCTTCACTTTCTTACTTATTACTTTCTACTTGTCTCCATGATCTGTGTGCAACGTATTTATACCGTTTCCTTACTTTCGGATTCGGTATTTCGTTTCCGTCCGTTCCATAATCTTGAATGTTCTATTGTCCATAGTCTCCAGTTTTCCAGTACTTTATAGAATATTCTAGTACTTTGTTTTGGACTTTCTCGAAAATTCTAGTACTGACTGTCATATGAGTCACACTACCCTCCGCCTAGATTAGTTCGTCCCGAACTAAGTTCACTGGTCTTCTGGGTTAACAAAAGTCGCCAGCCGGTCACGATGTACCACTTTCATCTTAGCGTTCGGTCTTCGCTGAATCCTATAGACAACGTCGTTAATTCTTGTGTGAACCTTATACGTTCCTTCCGAATGTTGCTGCAGCTTCGGGGATCTTCCTCTTTGCCGAGGAGGGTTATAAAGCCACACGTTATCGCCTGCATTAAATCCGGATGCGTCGGCTCGAACGTCGTACCTTGTTTTCATCCTGTGACTGGATACCTTGATTTGCTTTCGAACCAAATAATGAATCTCATCGAGGCGATTTCTCCATTCGGCTACGTAATCTTCGGTCTTATCTATGGCGTCTGGAGGTATTCCGAATCGCAGATCGGCTGGTAATCGTATCTCTCGTCCAAATATAATTCATGCTGGAGAATGGCCTGTCGTATCGTGATTAGCCGATCTATAACTCATGAGAAAGGTTTGCAGATATTTGTCCCAAACTCGTTGGTGATCACCAACGACCTTCGATAAGTACTCTTTCGTTGTTCGGTTGAATCTTTCAAGCATTCCGTCTGACTGCGGATGTAAGGGTGTGGTCCTGGTTTTCCTTACGCCCAGTGCCGCACAGATACCTTGAAATATCTGTGATTCGAAGTTTCGGCCTTGATCGGAATGAAGCTCACAGGGAACTCCATATCTGTTGATCCAATTATTGATAAGCTGTTCAATGACGGTTGTTGCTTCTTGGTTTGGAATTGGAAGGACTTCCACCCACTTGCTGAAGTAATCCATGATGACCAACATGTATTTGTTGTTGTCGTTTGGTTTTGGGAACGGTCCTGAGATATCAATCCAAATTCGCTCGAAAGGGGCTCCCACGTTGTACTGCTTAATAGCGCTCCTTGGTTTTGCTGTTGGTCCTTTGGTCGCAGTGCAAGTTGTGCACTTCCTACACCAAGACTCGACGTCATCTCTCATGTGAAGCCAGTAGAATCGAGATCGTAATTTTGAAAGTATTTTATTAACTCCCAGATGTCCACCGGAGGCCCCGTCGTGCATTTCTGTTAGTACATCCTTCACTTTTGATGGTGGGACTAGAATCTGCATTCGATAGGATTTTCCGTCCGCGGCTTCCCATTTACGCTTTAGAATTTCACCTTCCACCAGCAAGGAATTCCATTATGCCCAATATGCCTTAAATGTTCCACTCTTGTCGGAAATATTATTCCAAGTTGGCCGCTCGTTCTTTTCTTTGTATTCCAGTATTAGCGACATATCTTCATCCTGAAGTTGAGCTGCGCGTATAGCATCACTCGGCCACCCATCTAGTACCTCTACGTGTACATTTCGCAGGTCGTACGCCTCTTCTTTTTCTTCCGCTCTATGACAATGTTTACAATCTGGCTGACATGGTCTTCTTGATAGAGCATCAGCGTTATTATGCACCTTCCCTTGACGGTGGGAAATTTGGAAATCGTACGTTTGAAGTCGTTCGATTCATCGACCTATCTGTCCTTCTGGATTCTTAAAATTTAACAACCATTTCAGGGCGGCATGATCCGTTCGAAGGTAGAATCGACGTCCGTAGAGGTACTTATGGAGATTTTTAACGGCTTCTACGACAGCCAGCAGTTCCTTTCTTGTAGTAGTTTCTCTCTGGCTTAGATAGAACTCGACTATAATATGCGACAACTCTCTCTTTACCATCGACTTCCTGTGAAACCACTGCTCCGATTCCTGTGTTACTTCCATCAGTATCCAATATAAATGGACGATCCGATCTTAGGAATGCCAATGTTGGAGTCTTACATAACTCGGCCTTCAATGTGTTGAATGCTGCTTCACACTTTTCTGTCCAATTGAATTTCTTGTCTTTACCCGTGAGTTCGTGTAGGGTTTTAGCCACATTGGCGAAACCTTTAACCAACCGTCCGTAATATGTGGCTAATCCCATAAAGCTTCTTAACTGTTGCTTACCTTCTGGAGTAGGCCACTCTTGAACAGCTGTTATCTTATCAGGATCCGTTTGAACTCCTGCAAATGAAACGATGTATCCCATTTTTTCGAATTGAGATTTAAGTTGGCCTGTCTTAGTGGTTCGAAGACGGAGCGCAGATTATTGCTGTGTTCTGGTAAATTCCTTCCAACAACGATGATATCGTCCAAGTACACAAGACACGTCTTCCATGTAAGTCCCCGTAGAACACTTTCCATTAATCGTTCAAACGTTGTGGGAGCATTACACAATCCAAAAGGCATCACGTTGAATTGATAAAGTAAACGCTGTCTTCTCCTTGTCCTCCTCCTTCCCTTCCACTTGCCAGTAACCGCTTTTTAGGTCCAATGTTGAAAACCACTGAGCTCCAGAAAGGGTATTTAGTGTGTCGTCGATTCGAGGAAGTGGGTAACTGTCTTTCTTCGTAACGTTGTTTAACCGGCGGTAGTCGACACAAAATCCAGTTGTCCCATCCCACTTCTGACACCAATTGTAGCGCCCTTAGGGTTCGCTGGATTAATTATTTAAAATAAATAAGAGCCGTTAAATTGATTTTGAATTAATATAACACTTATTAGTCCGTTAATCACAACCGTTACTCTTACCGTACACAACGATTTCTTGACTTATCGCTTCCGTACTTATCCCGTCTCTTACTTCTTACTTATCGCTTGCCTCACTTTCTTACTTATTACTTTCTACTTGTCTCCATGAGCTGTGTGCGACGTATTTATACCGTTTCCTCACATTCGGATTCGGTGTTTCGTTTCCGTCCGTTCCATAATCTAGAATGTTCTATTGTCCATAGTCTCCAGTTTTCCAGTACTTTATAGAATATTCTAGTACTTTGATTTGGACTTTCTCGAATATTCTAGTACTGATTGTCATATGCGTCACAATACGGTGACAGTTCAGGATCGAACAAATTTATTATTATTATTATTATTATTACTATTATTATTATTATTATTATTATTATTATTATTATTATTATTATTATTATGGTAATATCCCCTTCCCCCACATCTATGATCGAGAATCCGCAGTTACTCTCGATTGGCGGTATTTCAAATTCAGTTTTTTTCGTTCTCCATATTTTTGGTGGTTTTATTGAACCCAAAATCTCAAATTCGCTCTCGTCACTAAAGACACTTTTTGATACTCAATAAAACCACCAAAAATATGGAGAACGAAAAAAACTGAATTAGGACAAAAAAATTTAAATTCAACAATTAAGCACGGAGGCGGTTCGGTAATGGTCTGGAGATGTATGGCGTCATCTGGAGTTGGGAACCTCGTCTTTATTGACAGTACAATGAGAAAAGAAGATTATCTTAATATTTTAAGAGACAATTTGCCAAGTAGTGTTGCGAAACTGGGTTTAAGTGATTCATGGGTCTTCCAACAAGACAACGACCCCAAGCACACATCGAAAATAGTCAAGGAATGGTTACTTTACCGTACACCCAAGCAACTGGATCATCCTCCGCAATCCCCAGACTTAAACCCCATCGAGTAATATTTGGGAGTATCTGGATAAGCAGATCCGAAAGAGGAATATTTCAGACAGAGAGTCACTAAAGTCAATTCTAGTTGAAGAGTGGCAAAAAATCCCAACCGAACAAGCAACTTTCGATGGAAATGAACTCAATAACACTTTTAATCAATTAGTTATAAGTTGTAAAGAAAACAAAATTAATTTAACGGTTGTTTTCCCCATAAGCGGAAAGTTGCACAATATGTGTGGCAAGTTGTGCACTTTTTTTTGACGCCTTAAAACTGAATTTTTTTTTTGTTTATTCTTTTATTGTATTTTTACTTCATTATTTCTTGTTAAGTTTTATATGGCAAGTCATTGAAAATAAACTACCTTAAAAAATAACATAAGTATTTTACTGAAAGATCGAACCCCCTTGCTTTAACAGGGTTGTAAAAATGCAGTTCATAGCTGTACACTTTCTTTTGACGCTCACAGTAGCTTCTCCCTCACTGATGTAGGATACATTTTCAACTTTGTTTCGCCAATTTGATGTTCCGGTGGAATGTACTGCCCGCGGAGTTGTCAATTCTTTCTTTCTTCTTCGCCTTCCGGGTCTACCTGGAGCTCGTTCTGTTGGTGGTTTAGGTTTACTTCTCATTTCTTCGATTGCGAAGTTACGTCTAACGAGCAATTCCGGCTCGTCGTTCTTTGTCCTGCCGTAGTTAACAAATCTCGCTGGTGCACTGTTCATAGCCCCACACCCGTGCAAGACCCATCCCAAACTGGTAAGTGAAGCAGCTAGTTCGGTGCTTCTCCCTTCCCTTAGCCTTCTCGTAACTATCAGGCCCCAGTTGTCCTGCCCGATGAATAGTTTAGGCTCCTGGTGGGTGTAGGTCAACTGGTCTCCGAGGTCTCGCAGGTGCTTGCATCCTTCGATCGTCTCTCTCCTCACCTCCTGCTTTGAAAGTTTGAAATTAGGAATAGTTCTTACCTCGATCGATCTTCCATTTCGGCTGTGGGCTCCTTTTGTTCGCACTTGGACTCTTTGCGAATCGTTCCCCCTGGTGCCCGATCCACCGACTGTCTCCAAAACGGTTGCTTCCTGTCTGCCTTTCGCACCGATCTTTTCGGCGATTGACGAGTCCAGCAACGAAATGGTGGGCCGCTCGTCAAGCAGACCCAGTACCCGGCCCGACCCCGTAGGTCCGTAAAGATCCACTGGAACCACCTTCAGGTATGATTTGGTGCTATTGACGGTGCGTACGGCAGTAACCACCTCTCCTCTGGTTTGCTGGCGATCGTTGTCATGGCGTGACGTTCCTTCTCTTCTTGGTGCCAACCTCGGTGAGAATTCGTCTGGGTGGGGGGTGACGTGGTCCTCTCTTGGGCACTTATCACACTTGGGCAGCAATCCGATTTTCGATTTTTGGATCGAAGGCAGTTAAAGCAAAGCCTTGCCTTTTTCGCCAGATCCCATCTCGCGCCAATACTGGCCGCCTCAAACGTGGGGCATTTGAAGACGTCGTGCTCTTTGGGGCAAACTGGGTACTCTGACTCACTTCCGTTCACAGGTGCGCCAATCTTTCGGACGGCGTGGATTGCTCTCCTTCCCGAGTCGCGCCCTCGTTGGGATGATGTATGTTGATGGTAACCTCCCCACGGCTCTCTGATCCTCTCTTCGGTGGTTGTGGTGATACATGAACCACCTGTACCACGCATCTTGGCCATCAGTTCCTTTACCGTCTCAGGTGAACTCAAATACTGCTCCTTGACCAGCGCCCTGGTGGTGGCCACAGAGTTTATCACCTGCCTGGCAAAGACTCCAATCTCGTTCGGGTCCTTTGTGACGCAAGGCAGCCCTTTTAATTTCGTCAGCTCTGCCAGGGCTAATGCTCCCGGTCTTCCAAACCGAGTCTGCAGTCCGTTCATTACCTCTTGTGGGTCCTCGGCGACGTATCCTCGTGGGTTAGCCCCACTCGGCGTTAGATTACCCCATGGATCGCAAGGGTGCTGCTGGTACTCATACTCGATAGCCTCGCTGTGGCTAGTCTCGTCCTCGGAACTTGCTCCCATCAGTTCAGGTCTCACTCGGGCCACTTTCGCCTTTGCCTCGGCGACTTCCATACTTGCCTCGATCTCGGCTCGCCTCGGTGACTTTACTTCGCTCCCTCTTGAGCCTATGCCTCATGCTCCGTGCCGCGCCTTGATCCTGGTACGGTTGTCCCGGGTCCTGGTTCAGAGTGGGTCTCGTCCGCTCCCGTCACGTACGCCGATTCCCTCCTTCTGACGAGCGCCCCGACAGGTCCCTCGTAATCTCCCCCAAGCCGTGTGGGAGACACTTCTCCTGTGGCGCTTGCATCTGGTCCGTGCTGCCACTCCAGGTTGAGTAAGCAGTCCTCCCGTATGGGATCGCAGGGTCCTTCTGGATTTAGCCCATCTTGTTATCGGCATCCTCGTTTATCGCTGAAATCCGGCACAAAGGACCAAAAACTGTTACTGCTCTGGGGACGGCGCCTTCTTCGGTGACGTCTCAGCTCCCTTCACTCTGTGTGGACTGTATTCCGGCGCTGGCCGGCCAAACAATTTATTTGGTTAGCGTACCGTACTTCCAGAGCTGGTCTCTGCTCTAGACGAAGGGCGTAATTGACCGCCATTCTCAGAAAATCATAAAAAAGAAAACTTTTTTTTTATTATTTGCATTTATTTTGAAAAATGGAAATCTGATAAGGAAATATTTCAAATAAAAGAAAAATAACATCAAATTCTCAATTTAAAATGTTCTATTGATGTTTTTCGTAGTTGCAAAGGGACACGCGTAAAACAGCGTTCAAAATAAATGCAAACGAAACTTTAAAAAAAGAACACTTTTTTGCGGTTTGTGAAAATTGTGATTCCAATATTTCCAACCGCCAAGGTTTATAGTCGTATTCATAATCATGAGGTAAAAATAAATTGAAATAAGGCAGTCAAGGTTTTTTGATTGAAAAGATAAATGCTCCGGCTCACATCAAATTTACTTACATTCAAAATAAAATTATTCAACATTAATTCATATTCCATTTGTTAAATTAGTCCGCCTTGGTCCTATTCAAAACCTTATTTAGGTCTTATTGAATATCTCATACATGTACTTAAGCTAATAATGGTTTTCGCTAAGTGAAGCACAAGGAGGCTTATAATCCTTAGAGCAACAGAGCATAAATTCGAGACTCTATGACGACGTTTGACAGCAAGTCATAATTGAATAGCGTAGATTTAACGTGCCGCTATTTATTTCACCCAACATTGCTGTCAATGTCAAATTCACATAATAAGGTACCCAAAGTCAGTTAGTGGTCGAACCAGCATGCATTTCAGGATTAAAATTGCCTAAATTAGAAACGTCGCTTGAATCTTTAAAAATGTTCACCAGACAGCTGATTTGCAAGTATCTCAGGTAAAAATAGCCTTTTTAAATGATCTTGAGTTGTAATGGGTTCTACGTGTTGCAGTCAATCGTCTAGTATTTGTCAGCAGCCGCTGTTGCATCATTTAAATATTCCAAAACAAGTTGCTCGTAGAATACACACCAGTACAAGATACCAATCATCCCCTCGTCACCGACTGAAGACTACACCATTGGAGAGTGAAGGCATACCTCATGGCCCTGTACCGCCAAGTAAAATCTGCAAGGCGCTACTTTTCACCGGAGCTGTAAGTAAATCAACTGCCACATTCCACAGAGAGAAGTTCCACCTCACAGAGTTTTGTTTTCCTATCATAGTTCAGTACAGCATGCTTCGTCGGAGCAACTGTGTGGGAATACGAAAGTGCCCTTTACCAGATGAAAGAGAACGCAAAGAAAACCAGGATTCCATGGACGCGACGACCGGATGAAGAGTCTCCTTACTTTCGTCGGCTAAAGCGAGAACTACGATCAATGTGGAATTCCCTCAGCATGGGAGAAAAAGTCTTCGCTCCAATTTGTGCAGTAAATTTGATAGTTTTCGGGTTATGGAAAGTACCCAGCTTACGAAATGTCCTTATTACATATTTCAGTTCAAATCCGGCCGCTCGTGAGTGTTTTTACTTGAGAATATTTAAAGACAAGACAAGATGAAATCGATTAATTGTTTTAGGAGTTATTTGCTGGCCCATGTTTTTATCCACCCTTAGCCACTATTCCATGTTTCATTTATTCGCCAATATGTACGTTCTGCATAGTTTCTCCACAATCGCAGTACAGTCATTAGGAAAAGAGCAATTTTTGGCTTTGTACCTAAGCGCTGGAGTTGTTGCCAGTTTCACAAGTGTGGTGTTTAGAGCCGTAACTTCAAACGTAGGATTATCTATAGGAGCGGTAAGTTATAATAATTCGAGTGGTGGTTGACGTCTTTATAATTGTCGTTAAGTCAGGTGCAATTATGACCATTCTTGCGTATGTGTGTACGCAATATCCTGACACGAAGTTGAGTATATTATTTTTCCCGATGTTCACATTCTCTGCGGGAACGGTGAGTACATCACCCATTTGTGCGATATAAGCAGAAATACTAACACGATCATATTTCAGACTTTGAAATTCATTATGGGATTGGATTTGGCAGGTGTGCTGTGTAGATGGAAATTTTTTGATCACGCGGCTCATTTGGGTGGAGCTGCCTTTGGAGTGTAAGTATTACAATGTTCAGAAAAATTGTGTGTGTGTGTGCAACACTTAAGTGCGATTTTTTATAATTCCCCACAAATGGATTTATTGATTTATTATGTGACTTCCTTTATTATTATGGAAAATAACTTCAGTGCCCCCTTTTCCATTCGCCATTTTCAAAAGTTGCTCAAGCCTCCGCGACCATGGGCTCTCCTAGTTCTTGACAAATCGTCAACCGGTAACCGGCATCACCGACATTTTTTACAAAAATCAAATGACAATTACTGACTATAAAATTTATTTACTCAGGCGCCAATGAGGTAGTATTAGCATGCCTTTTGAATGCGAGTGTGTTTAAATAGTGTCGCGTACTTCACACCATTGTGAAAATCAGAATTCATTTGAAAATCAGTTGATTGCTGCAACTGCGCTCTTATTGCAACATACATGAATTGTGTAGAAAACATTAATTAGTTTTATTACTTAGTGTGGCGTGGACGCAAATTCAGTTGCCAATCAAATATTTCTCAGGAGATTGACGGGACCGGCGCTGCCCGTGTTGGTTGTGTTGGGCGTTGTAATTAATTATCGTTACAATTTATTAATTGTATTTCACGAACTTTTACTTACATCATTTTGAAAATGCTCTTGTGTGAAGGTTTCAATGTATCATTCAACATCTAACGTTCGAACGGACGGATCGTCCGATCGTCCTGTCCCACGTCCTTTTATTGTGTGCCCGTGTGTGTGAATTGTGCAAACAGTGTGGCCGTCACTGAGAACGGCTGTATAACATATTGCGAAATATTGAACGGTGTAGTGTGTACGTGTTCAGTGTATGCGCGTGTGTGCATTATACGCACAGTGTGTGTGCGAACGCGCGTGCGAGTTTGTGTGTTATCACACAGTGTAGCCGTCATCAATAACGGTCATTAAAAATAAAAAATAAAAAAAAACAATCAATGTGACATAAAGCAGTGCGGACCTACTCGAGCATCATCATTGGCACATCAAAGAAAAGAAACGCACATCTGGCAATGACACGGCACCGACTCGAGCGATAGCCGAGTCTTATGACGAAGCGGCACAAGCCAAATACAGATGGCTATAAAAATGCAAAAGAAAAGAAAAATGAATACACTGGAGCAGGCAGCCAATTCAACGAATTGGTTGACCTTGACCCAAGTGAAATTGAATTACCTGCTGATGAAGACAACAATATCACAGGTACGGCAACAGATCCAGTGGAGCTGGACAAACTCCTTGCGGATATCGACAACAAAAAAGAGGAACTGCGGAAACAAAAAGAATCAATCCTCAAATTAAAAGACCTAATGCAGCAACAACAAAGGACAGAAAATACAACAACACAAAGGAAAAATCAGGAACAACATCAGTCAGCAAACAAAGGAGATGCAGCAGCAGCAAAAGAACCAGCACATTGCAACCAACAAAGAGGAAAAGGCGCCGCCTATAATATTTACGTCCATGGAAACAAAGGACGTTATAAAATTAGCTGAGTTAACTTGCAAAAATTTCAAAACGAAAAAAATTAATAACTAAAATAAAATTAATGTGCTATGATATTGAAGGTTATCGCAAAGTAATGACGGCTTTGGGTAGGACAAAAAGCGAGTACTACACGTACATCCCAAAATCGGAGAAAGTAATCTCCATGCTCCTAAAAGGTGTTGACCCATGCCTTTCCCCTGAGGAGGTATTCGAGGAATTAAAAAATGTCGAAACCGACAATTTAAAATTTACAGGTGTGAAACTCTTCTCTACCGCCAACCCCAGAATACGCAATTGCAAATTGCCCTTCTTTATTGTATCACTGAGTCCCAACAGTAAAGTTGATGCTCTCCGATACATCAAACACCTCAATCACCAAACAATAAGTTGGGAAAAAATAAGAAAAATTGAACGCGTATTGCAGTGCATGCGTTGTCAACGCTTCGGGCACACGGCATCAAACTGCCACATGCAATTCAGGTGCGTAAAATGCCTCTCTGACCATATCATTGGTAAATGCCCCTTGGGCAAGGAACAGCTTCCAGATAGGAAAACACTGCCCTGTGTCCTCCGTAAAAATACAGGTCACACTGCAAATTTTAGAAGATGTCCTAAATTTCAACATATGAAATTAAAATTGGAATCCAAAAAGAAACAAGTTGAAGAAGAGAAAAAGAATGAAAACTCGTTCTTACAACAATTTCGTGGCTCCTTGTGTGTCATATGCACAAATGTCCGGTGCTCCTAAGCAACCACCATCCATGGAACATACATATAGTAATGGAAGAATGCCTGCACCAGAGGCACATTCAGAAATAATAGCAATGTTATTAACAATGCAAGGACAATTTGCCGAATTTCAAAAAACACAGACTGAAGAAAGAGCACGAATAGATACTCTCTATTCAACCCTGTTCTCAAATAACTCTCCACATCAACATCTTCAACCCTCCGTCTGAACTAAACCTAAAAATTATAGCTGTGAATGTTAATTCACTAATCCACATCGAAAGAAGGGATAATTTAGGCAATCTGCTCCAAGCCGAATGCCCAGATGTCCTCTTGGCGAAAGCTAAACCAAAAGCACAAAATGGGCTACAAAAATTATAACATAATTAGATGAGATCGACCACACTCTACTCAAGGAGGTGGGGCCTCTATCTTAGTTAAGAAAGGTCTTCACCATAACGTCGTTTACAGCACGGAAGTACACAAATTGCAGGTGCTAGAGGCATGCATTATAGATATTCCTCTAAAAAGTCAAAGGTGTCTATATATACTCGCTGCTTACGCTCCTGAATCTGTTCAAGGTACCCAATTTATCAGTGAAATACGCTTTTCCGAAGTCTCAAGTTAGATTCGGAAAACAATTACTTTTTAATGGTGGGTGATTTTAACGCCAAGAACAGTGCCTGGGGCAATCTGACCTCGAACAACAGAGGCAATGCCTTGTTTGATTGGTGGCAAACAAATGCGATAGAGCATAAACTAGAATTGTACGCTACAAGTACACCGTCTTATTCAAGAGGTAACTCCTTCCTGGATTTACTTATGACAGATGATCGAATTCAGTTACCAGATACCGAGGTAACTACTCGAAATTGAGTACGATAGCGATCATTACGGACTCGGAGCTGTAATACACGTGCCCGACAAGCACTATCTACTTGAGCAGTACGACCAAATACACTCTTTCAATTTCCAAAAAGCACATTGGTCGCGTTTCAATCGCATAGTAAAAAGAGAAATACGCAACATCGGCATAGACCCAACGACTAATAGAAACTTTCGTAATGATGAAATCGATCATTACCTCCTAACTACGAACGGTATTGTTACTAACACAATGAATCGTTCCATCCCCAAAATAGCTCATATGGATGGCTATACCCACCGATGCAGAAATGCAACCATCGATGCTTTGTATAGGCAAAAGAGCACCCTGCTCTCAAATCTGAAATTGTGCTATAGGCAGTTCAGTGACCCAAATAGCAATAAAATCAAAACAATCAAGTCCTTGATTAAAAATCTTCAAAAACAGATCCGGGATAATTACCGAGCAGTAATAAATGAGGAGTGGAGCAACAGAATTCGAGCTGTTCAAGCAAACGGAGCGAGCATGTTTTCACAAATCAAGAAAATATGTCGAAGCAAAGATCGCAATAACATTCTCTGTCTCCGAATTCCACGGACTCCCGAGAATTGTCAGATAATGCTGAACGCAGGACTCACCTTAGAGCACATCAACTCCAATGATGAAGTAATAGTAGTCGAAGATCCGCAAAAGAAAGCGAATTCAATTGGAGCCTGTTTCGAAGCAGTGTACAGAGTTAACGAATCAGTTCATCATCACCATCATCGGCACTACAACGGGGATCCGGTCTTGACCTTATTTAGCAAGTCTCTAGGCTTGTTTAATTTTGCATAATAATTTATTTTTACGGGCAATGTTATTAGCCAGTTCATGCTAACACTGAATTTGAAAGCAATGCCCGTCAAAGACATTGCTCGCTCCGCAATCAACTTCGCAACTGGCGATCCGAAAACCGTAGTTTCATCACATTCGACGAAAATAATAGGGCGGATTATCTCGTCAGAAATGAAAATACAAATATGTTTGTGCCCAAGGATGAACTTAGAAACATACTTAGATCAATAAAAAATAAGAAATCATCTGGAGTAGATAGCATTCCAAAGGCACTTGCCTCGCGAAGCAGTGAACACATACACTACTTTGTTTAACAACGCTCTAAATAATGCACACTATCCAACCCATTGGAAGACTGCAGTAGTCCACCCTATCCCCAAAAAGGATAAGGATAAGAGCAATCCAGCCAATCTCCGCTCGATCAGCCTGCTTTCCAACATCAGCAAGGTATTCGAAAAAATTATAAAGAAAGCACTGATAGGTTTGTGTGATGAAAACGATATCATCCCCAACAACCAGCTTGGCTTTCCAGCGCGACATGATACAGTTCATGCAGCGACGAAACTTGTTTCCGATATGCAGTGGAACAAGGCAAAGCGACAATGTACAGGCGCATGCTTGGTTGACTTTGAAAAGGCTTTCGACACCGTATGGTTGGAAGGACTTGTCTCTAAGCTAACAAACCTGGGTATGCCGCAATATCTGCTATACATCATTTATGATATGATAATGGACAAACATTTCTGGTGAAATGCGGGGACATACTCTCCAACAAGACCTTCCAAATTAAAAATGGCTTACAGCAGGGAGATGTGAATTCTCCCATTCTATTCAATATTTACACTGGTGATCTAGTGAGTTCTCTCGAAAACGCCATTGCGTACGCCGATGACATAGTGGTGTACAGAACAGGAGAAAAAATAGACGTCATCAATAGGCACCTTGAAGATGACTTCAACAAAATAAAACATTTTTGCAACGACTGGAAATTGATAATTAATTTCCAGAAAACCGAGACTATCCTTTTCAGAACGCCCCTATCCAGGGCCTCGAGGGATACAAAATACAACTGGAAACACTTTTATATTGTAAGTAACAATAACTTTCCACTGCAAGTGAAAACTGTAGTTAGATACCTTGGTATCTGGCTAGACCAGTATTTATATTTTGACAAGCACATAGCAGCGTCCCTCTCCGCCGCTAAAAGCGCATATTCTATGACAAGAAGTCTATTCCGGAGTAGTCTTATTGACCCCAAAGTCAAAACAATTTCATACTCAGCATTCATCCGACCAGTTTTGGTTTATGACTGTCCAGAATGGTATAATATATCTCCACTTTATATGGAGAAGTTTCGTGTATTCGAACGGCAGTGTTTGCGTTCCTGCCTCGGACTTTATAGAACACCAGAGTCGCAATACAAAAAAAGGCAATGTGCAGTGACAATAATCGTATCTCGGGAGCATTTTATCCCAACGATATCTATCTGGAGAATACGCTCCAGAATGGGTTTAATCCCCCAGAAGCGTTCCCTTTCTTGGATCAAAAAGTCTTATTCAAGACGTGAATGGAGTCCCGATTATTTACCACGCTGTCCGTGGTGCCAGGGACAAACGAATTCTCCATGATAGTGATATCTCCAATGCCCCAAACCGCATGCGTTTAGCACGGCGATCAGTGAAAGACCTAAATCAGCCAAAGATCGAACATATCAACGAGGAGAGGACTTCACTTCCTCAGATATAGTATGCCTCTCAAGAGCAAGAAAAGAAAAGAAAAAAAGATCCAGAGTTGCTAACTAATCGCCGACGAGCCAGCGCGTGCGCTTCGGCATCGTGATCCGTACCATCGGATCAATTGTGTAATTCGTTTAAGGTATCTTAAGCAAACACAAGATACCCTAATTGCACTATCGGTTCGCGCGTCAAGTCTTCTGTGGGATCCGAAGTAAACAAACGTATCACCACAAACGCGTCCGACTGTAGTGCAGTGATATATATGGGATTCGCGCCGTAGGGTGAAAATTGTGTGGAAGTATACAGTGCGGGAAAACTCATACCCTCTCCTTTCCTTGTGTCTGTTTTTCCTCTTTCCGCACCTTTGTTGCGTCCCTCGGGCGTCAATACTCTTGATTGATTTATAATCTTTGGAGAGTTTTTGGTGTCTGAGTGCCATAATGCTCGTCATAGGAGGAATGTGACCTGGATTTGGCCACGGATCTAGTGGGGCACCTACTACAAGGCCATAACACCTGTAGTGGTTGCTTTCGTTTATCTATCTCTGGTCCCGACTTGCATCCTTCAGGGGAAGAAACCCCTTTAGAAATTTCAAAAATTATTTTTTTTTATTCGAATATTTAACATATTGAGAGTATATCATCATCATCATCGGCACTACAAGCGGGATCCGGTCTTGGCATTAATTAGCAAGTCTATCTACTGATGCCGATTTCTACTCGATGTCATTCAGTTTGGCACTCCCAGTCTCTGGGCATCCTGGTCTACGTCATCCCTCCATCGCAGACAAGGTCTACCGCGCTGTCGCCTCCCTTACATCCTGCCACGAAGGACTTTCCGGGGAGGCTCCTCTTCACTCATTCGAGCTAGATGTCCCCCCCAGCGGAGTCTACCGAACTTGATTTTTCTTACAACGTTAGCTTCGAGGTAGATCGCGTACAACTCATGGTTGCAGCATCTCCGGAATCGTCCTCCCCCACATGCGGGGCCAACAACTCTCCTTAAGACCTTCCTCTCGAACGCGATCTCTGCGTCTGTTACGGGTCCTACACCCAAAGCCTCAACCAAAATCCCCCTCTCTATAACTATAATCGCCCCAAGTAGTAAATTTGCGTAAACTACTTTATGCAAATTTACATAAACTACTTGTCAATAATCTAAATAAATAAGTTGGCATCGAGAAATAGAGACAGGGCGTCAGAAAATTTTGACGAAAAGTTTTCAGTCGATCATAAATCGACACCGGGATAACAATTGAAAAACGTTTAACCGCAAATACAGAATCGACGCTTGTGCAAAAATAATCAATATAGAGTCGGCGCAAGTTCAAAGAAGAATTCAAATTAACAGGGAGATCAAAAATCCAACAACCCCCTGCAACCAGGATAGCAGATAAACGCCGACCGAAAGGCGGCTCGACGACAAGTAAGTCTACTAAATATATTTAATATATCAATTGTTAATATAACTCATAACACGTCGATGTCATCTGCGTAGGCAAGTATCTGACAGGACTTGGTGACAATAGTCCCTCTAGTGGTAATTCCAGAGTCCCGGTTTGCTTTCTCCAACCCCATGTTGAAGGAGAGGCAGACCAGACCATCCCCTTGTTGGAATCCATTAAAGATGTTTGTTGGTTTGGACAGCAATCCCGCTATTTTTATTTGACTAGTTACGTTGGTCATGGTCAACCTACAAAGTCGTATCAATTTGTTTGGAATGCCGAACTCTCTCATGGCATTATACAGTTTTATTCAGGCTATGTTGTCGTAGGCGGCCTTAAAGTCTACAAATAGATGATATAATGGGATCTTAAATTCCAAACATTTTTCCATCGCGTGCCTAAGGGTGAATATGTGACCAATCGCTGATTTGCCTGATCAGCCACACTGATATTGATCAATGATGACTGCAGCGGATGGGGCTATCTGATCTTATAGGATAGAAGAGAGTATCCTACAGGTGGTACTCAGCAATGTTATACATCTATAGTTGCTGCACACTGTGATATCTCCCTTTTTATGTATGGGGCAAATTATCCCACGACGCCAATCTTCCGGCATCTCCTTTTGCTCCCATACATGCACTACAATCTCATGAGTTGCGAGATGTAACGCTGTCCTTGTTTAATCAGCTCAGCTGGTATGTTACGGAGGCACGTCCAAGGCCTCACCGAAAACCCCCAAATTTCCCCTCTCTACCTCTCAATTTATAATTGCGCCAAGTAGTAAATTTGCATAAACTACTTTATGCAAACACATAAAAACCACTTGACAATAATAAAAATTAAAGAAATTGGCCCCGTAATTTAAATAGAGTGTAAAAAGCGAAAGAAGATTATAAAAATCAGTTGAGAGAAAGGTTCAGAGTCGACGAAATCTACGAACGTTAAACCAAAAACCGTAATAAGCGACGAAAAGTTTTACGAACCCGCGAAGCCTAAACTAAGCTGCAATAATCATCGAAACGACAATAATAATCGACAATTTAAAGTGTTACGAATTATAAATAATCCGCGAACAGACCGCGAGTGGTTAATACAATATATCAAGACGAACGGACCACGAGTGCTTAATACAATATCAAACGAACCAAGATACCAGGCGGATCAAGAACCCTGCAACGACACCAGCAACGTTGACCGAAGAACAGGTCCGCCACCTATCAAGTAAGTCCCGTTTAGACTTTCTTAATTTGTTCGTTTTTCTAATTTAATTTCTTACCGTTATATAACAGGTATGCCAACAGCTCCGGGGGCTTTATTTGATTTGAGCTGTCGTGGCTTTTAATGTTTCCTCGATGCTTGATGGCGGCAGCTTTTAAGTTTAATCTTTGAGCTTGCATTAAGCAACATAAATGAGGGTTCTGCCCTCACTAAACTAAACTAAACTATGGGACTGTTGCATTCTTACGTTCAGTCACTGGCTTGCACTCATCATCAAACCCGTCGCTCCGAACTCTACGATTACTGTCTAAGATGGAGTTGGCAGTACTAATGACAGTATTCTTAAGGCGTGTCCATTTATCTTCTACGGTCAGCATTCTGGCCCTAACACTTACTCTTCCTCCATTGAGCTCTTCGAGGGCGAGTCTTAACGCATGACCAAAGATGTTGCTGGCGTTGCATTGCGTAAGGCAGCCGTGTTGATCCGAACCTGATCCGTGGATACAATATGTCTTAGTAAGTCACTCCGCGTTCGGAAAACTATACTAAGAAGATAGTGATCCGAGTCGACCTACCGGCACCTTGGTATGTTCGTACCGTCATCAGGCTTGAGGATTGGCGGCGATCTATCAACACTAGGTCGATTTGGTTGCGAGTGGCTCCATCAGGGGATATCTAGGTGGCTTTGTGGATGTCTTTATGCGGAAACCTGATACTCGTAACGACCAGGTTCTTTGATGCTACCAGTTCGATGACTCGTCCATTGCCATTAGTGTTCTCATGCAGACTATGGGAACCTGCTTAGTGCCAGAAAACCGGCTTCCGACCTATTTTGGCATTCAAATCACCAAGAACGATTTTCACATCGTATCTCGGGGAGGCATTGAGGGCCCGTTCGACGTTCTCGTAGAATTCTTCTTTATCGTCGTCAGGGGACTCCTCTGTAGGTCCGTGAACGTTTATGAGGCATATGTTCTTAAACTTCCTTCGTACGCGAAGAGTGTGTCAGTATTTTACTAGCGCATCTACATGGACACTTAAGTTCTCTATACTGTTTATATTCCAAAATACACAAAGTTGCAGTTTACGGAAAGCCAGAAAGCCTTGTACACATAGTTCTCACTTGTAGTGGTCGTCCATAAAGTTAGTAAATAAAGGACACTTGATGTACCAAATGGCTCCTCGATAGTATAGTGGTTAGTATACCCGCCTGTCAAGCGGGAGACCGGGGTTTGATTCCCCGTCGGGGAGCCTCTGGCGCAAGACAATGACCTTGCCCGGAAAAAACAAATCATTATGGAAAATTTAACAAGCCCCAGGGATTGCTAAATAAGGTCAGGACCGGTTTCCGGTTGTAGTGCCAATGATGATGATGATGTACAAAATAAATCGGCGCACAATGACACGGCGAACATTAACGACAGAAACACACAACACTCGTAAGATTTTAATTTTTCCAGATGTTTGATTCTTTGGTAATATTTAAAACATGATCCACTGTTGAATTGATGTCCGTTAAGGACGATAGATAGATTTTGACTCCTGTGATATTGCCGTCAACATCCACTAGCCGCCATGGAGATGACTTTCCCTCGATCTGGGAGGAGCAATCCCGACCTTTTCATTGGCGTCAGCCAATGGGTGATCGATTTGAGTTTTGTTGGCAAGTTCCTATGGTGACTGTACAGGTCAGAATAAACACCCATTCATTGGAAATCATGACAACGCAGATGCGAAGGGTGCATGAAAGAACATTTAAATTGTCCGGCTGATCAAATAGTTGATCGAATACGGAGGCAGGCCCCTTGTTTGCTTTAAAGAATGCATCATAGGGCATGGGTATCGATGCGATTGTTTAAATAACAATCATGGGTCGTGTGAAACTCGATCATCGTTCGCCACTTGGATGACCGGTCATTGGGAATTTAACTTGCAGATGTGCCAGCATACGACTTACCTGGTGGCTATGGACCAACGGGTGGTAGATAAGATAAACACAGTGAGGATACTGGTGTCTGGTTTAGCCGATGCGACATGGGAACATTGTGGTGTTTATATAAACGCTCACAATCATGCCGTTGTAGGCTATAGATTTTTCGGTGACGATAGGTCAACCGAAGATTTGCTTATCATGGCAGTGACTAGGGTAGCTATTGATTAAGCTAATGTAATGGTACATGTGTACGATCATGAGGTATGATTGTTTAAATAACAATCATGTTCATGTCTAATTCTATAATCGGTTGATGGCCGATAACGGGGAATTGGTTACAACTGTTGCGAACCTAATGGATATGAGGGCAATGTTTGGTTAAGAAATGGTAGAAAAAATATCGTCTGCAGCTGTGTCAACAAGTACGCTACCCGACGTGTCTTCTTGGACCAACGGATTGTTGGAACAAAAACACGTTGCTAGATTGGCGTGTGTTTACCAATCGAGATTGCTGACGAGCTGAGCCGATTGGGTTGGGATGGTTGATGTAATATGAACGAAATGATTTGATGATGTGCATGCTTGCTGGGGTTTTACTTTCAGGTGAAAGCTAATAAAAGGTAGCTTACGTTGCTCGACTGCAGGTAAGTAAAGCGGCTTGTGGAGTGGGGGAAAGGCAGGTTGATGTAAGGAAATGGGTGGTTTTAGGGAATGCTTTAAAGAACTCCCACAAGTGCACACCGTTTCGTTTATTGCATTAAAGCCGATAATGGCAGGCTTCAGTTTTTGGCTGACTAGAAAGCCTACCCCGAGCACAGTTTTGCATGACAGCTGTAATAAATGTCATACTCGTTTCTTTGAATAACACCACTCACCGACCATCTTATTTCTTCTAATGCTGTTATGTCAGCCTTATATCCGTACAGGGCATCGACTAGCTGCTGTGCAGCTCGAGCTCTGTATAGTGAACCGGACATTCCATGAGAAAATTGTCAAATCGTTTAGCCATTTTCGTTTCCGTGGTCGTCGTCGTGTAACCGGTCCATATCCGAGGCTTGTTAAATTTGCCATAATAATTCGTTTTTACGGGCATGGTTATTAGCCTTGCGCCAACCTTTCTCAGGATGTCACTGCATGCATTGGTTCACTACTTGGCGGGTGCCAAAGTAGCTATCCAGGGGTGTCGCGTGGAGACTGCATCTCAACTTGGATTGAACAGGGACATGGATCGTACTAGCCTTCGCCGGGTTGAAAGCAAGCAGTGACTTTCCTCTGTATAACAGGCCGCCCAAGTCGCTTGGAATACGGCCAAATAGTCGCATACCGACATAAAAGATGGCGCACGATTATGTATATATCTGTACACGTGGAATTCCAGATTAGAAAGCCCACGTTGTCCGAGAAATAGAGTTGAGCTAAAGAGTTTGTCATGTACGGTTGAATTTTATAAAGTAAAATGCTAAACTATCCGAAAGGAACGCGAAGTAACATGGCGCGAAAACATTCTTTTAAAAAGATATCAAGGTAATCTAATAAAGACAGAGAGAGTTTCGGGCCGAGTACAAGTGATAGTGCAAGTGCCAATCAAAAAAAACTGAAACAGTGAAGATATTCATACAAATCCTTTACATAGGTACAGAATTATTGAGTGTTTCACAGTTACTACCTTACCAGAAATTTTGATTTATTCTACATGGAACCCAAAAATAAGTTTTAGGGAGTCAGGGTCTAGAGGCCTAGGTTTAAAAAGAATCATTACGTGTCCATGTGGTGGTAGAGAAATTAATTCTGGACCTTTTATTAATATTTGTGACGAAGTGAATAAAAGAATAGTGTTCGTCAGGAGACTGTTGAGTGTGCAAGAGAAAAAACAAATGTACTTTGTAATCTCATGGACATGTGCACTGGATTGAGTCAAGGCAGTTACTCTAAAATCGTTGAGCATATTCATGCAGCTGCTAAGCCATCATTGGAATTTTTATCGCAAAAAGCTGTTAAAGAAGAGATCGAAAAAAAATTCTGAGCAAGGAAGAAACAATTCTTCAAGTTTCTGGTACATGGAAGAAGCGTGGATTTCAATGTAAGTATGATGTTACAAGGCTTATAGGCTACTACTCTGGTAAACTAATTGATTTAGTTGTAAAACACAGAATTCAGTATTCAGTAAAAAAAGTAAGAACCTTGTACAGCCCAAAAACGGCAGCAGCTTGAAGGTAACCAGCTTTTCGAAGAGGCAGAAGGTTTATTATATGCACCTGAGATGACTGGTTGATCGGTAAGTCACTAAAACTAACTGTTTTATCGTACTGAAACGTTAAGGGGGGAAGTCCTTGTGTTTTTCAATAATTTTTTACAAAGAACTGAAAGCATTCATTGTAATTTCTGAAGTTACATTCTATAATAGACATTGAAATGTGTACGAAAAAATGATTTATGAATAAAAAAGAACAAAATGGCGACGCTACAGCTGACCAAACTTGACTCGTCGGATTTGCCCGTGCAACGCCCAGGTCCTTGTAGTTATCCGAAATCAACGAACAAAATTATTTCCATTAAAATATGAAATTCTTCCTTGCATGGACCTCAATTAACAAAAAAAAAAAAATGAAAAATAATAATTATTGGAAAAAAGAAAAAAAAACACGTTCTTTTCATAAACAAAGTGTTAAAAACAATGCTCATTATTACAATTTTTATAAAATTTCGGGTTGTTGCAAAGACCAATAAGTTCAAGTTAATCGGTTCAAAACTTTGTAAGTTACGCGCGGAAAAAAGGGTGTTTCGAGAAAAATGCCATTTAAGTTTTCGTTCTTGAAGCGTTTTCAGTGAAACCGCCAATACAACGCTCCAATAGATCGTCTCATGATAAATCTTCGTATTGTAGTGTCTCTAACAGATACACACGCAATACACAAGCAAAATAGTGAAGAACACCGAACGAAAATCGAATAAGAAAATACATCAGAGCCGTATACCATAGCGATAACATAACAATTCACATCAGTGGAATATAGTTGCGTTTGGAAATCGAATTCTAAACACGGCCAGTAGCCTGATGTGTTACCCTTAGGTTCAATTTTTGGTGATTCTAGCTGTCATAGCGTCAGTTCGAATCACACGTTCTTCACTATCAATCCCAACCGCTATAGTATCATCATCATCGGCACCACAACCGAGATCCGGTCTTGGTCTTATTTAGCAAGTCCTGGGGATTGTTAAATTGCCCATAATAATTTGTTTTTCCGGGCAAGGTTATTAGCCTTGCGCCAACCTTTCTCAGGACATCGCTGCATGCATTGGTTCACTACTTAGCGGGTGTCATTAGCATTGCGCCATAAATCTTCGTATATCGGAACACTATCGGTACTTTTGGGCATCACTTTGTTGACTTTCTAGGAATATTGAGGACACTTTCTGTTGAGTCCCAAACTTTGAGAACACATTCTTCATATGCTAAATTAAATTTTAAATCAAAAAAAAATTTACAGGGACTTCCCCCCCTACACGCGATTATCTCGAAACTGTATTTTAAAAACTTCTCGTCCTGTCACTCAAAAAGTTATTGATCGATTTGGCTGTAAATTTGTGAGGATTTTATCTACATTATTATCGGAAGGATGTACCCAAAGTTTTAAAGATTTCGTGTAAACAAACTAGTTTTTTGGGGATAAAAAATGTCGAAAAAATAATACAAAATTTGAACATTTTACTTAGTTTTTGATTTTATACTTTTTTATAATTGTATAGGTTTATCCTTTCCGTGCATATGTCAGATATAGAAAGTAATTTTATTGTTTTGTTTCAGATCAATAGAAAAAGAGTGCACATTTGGACCTCGCGCCAGAAACGCCTGAGGAAAAATTTTACTGAACCGCATTTTCTAAAAAAAAAAATGTGTATTTTTTATAGTCTTGGAAGTTCAAATAAAATGATGTTAAAAGTCCAAACTGATACAATTGTTTTTTTTTTTTACCCTTTAAAACAAAAACTTAATCATTTTGAGGCGTCTAAAGGTATTTTTTTTTGTTCTTTGGTTTCGGTAGGCAGGTGGAAATCTTCAAAAGATGCCTCTGGAGCGATCCAGAGGCATGCCCGGTTTTTACCGACTAAAACCACCTCCCGCCAGGATCATATTCCCGTTGATCCCCGCGGAACTTTATTTTAGATATTCCATCGCGGAGCGGGACGGAGTTTACCTGTTACTCCGTTCGTCGCGTCGGAACTGCTGCATCATTTCACAGAGAATACCATTTGTTACGGACCATGCCTGTTTTGAACTAAGCACGTATTCTGTTACTCCTTCCGGAGTAACTGTCCGTCTCATATGTCTCTCCAAAATCGTTCGCGCGGTCTCGAATCTCACGCACTCTGTGAGTAGAGTAACTTCGGGTATTGTGATATAGGTATTTGTTTTCTAACAATTATTCGTAATTTTTATTACATAGCTTTTGCCGCACTATTCATTATAGCTCCTTGATACATTGCGAATTACATTTCGTTTTCAGAACCCTGCAGCGTAAGCCAATCTGCAGCTATTTACAACAAAATAAAAAAATCTCTGTAACCCCCCTTATTAAAATTGGCGGATAATATGATATGGCTTTTAAAACAATCAAGAGATTTTTTTAAAAATGCACTTCACTGAATTAAAAACTCACCCAATATACTGTCAGCTCTATTCACACACAAACAAAATGTATTACTTCAGTTTTTAATTTTGCTCCAATTTTTGCTGAAATATAACATAAAGCTCACACAAAAAAACTGTCAACTGTACGCCTTAAATAATTTCAATGCACTGACATACAACGCAATGAGCGCGAGCGCGCCTAAAACTGCAGCACGTGTTCTTTTCCATTGCCGTCACGTTGACAAGAAAATTCTTGTCGAGAATTGATTATTTCGGAAAATATGATGGTATATCACATTTCCCAACCATATCACAATACCCGAAGTTACTCTACGTGTTCCGCATTTTCTATTTTGCCCTCGCAATACAAGCAGTATGGGTCATTCACATGCTTGTACTTGTGCAAGTATTGCCCGAATCATCCATGTCCTGATATTAGCTGAGTCAGGTGGTAATTCAGCTCGCCATGTTTTCTTTACACCCATGTTTCTATATCAGGTATCATGGTGTGGGCCCATCTTCCTTTGGTGGAAGAATCCCCCCTTCGTTGCCATTCTCTTAGGCTTGAGAGCTCTAATTGTGACCGCATTCTCCGACAATTCTCTTGGGAGACCTTATGCAATGCAGCATTTTCTTTAGCTGCAATGTCAGGTGGCGTTCTCCCGGCCAGAATATTTATGGCTTCTTCGGATACCGTTCGGAATGCACAACATACTCTTAGTGACGCCAGCCTATGTGCGAAGTTCACTTCCCTCATGTACGACTTATACTGTGCAGCTCCTGCCCATATGTGAGCTGCATACATTATAATGGAGTTGTTGGCACTGGTTATGAGTTTCCTTATGTAGGGCCGGGGTCCTCCAACATTGGGTAGCAGTCTCGTTAAAACTTTGCATACTCTTGCCGTTTTTTCACTCGTTTTCCTCAGGTGTTCCTTGAAGCTCAACCTGTTTCGAGTATAACACCAAGATATTTAATATAGGGACTGGATCTGATTATTTGTCCTTCTATTTCCAAATCAAGGTGTTCAAGGTGTTCCGCTGCTTATTAAAACCGCCTCCGTCTTATGTCCAGCTAGTTTCAGTCCGGTTATATCTAGCCAGCATTTAATGCTCTGGATTGCTTGGGAGCAAATATTCTCCAGGTCATCTAGATGTTTAGCTAAAGGGTTTTCACCCCCTAACGCTTTATTTATTATTTTTTCGAACACCTTACTGATGCTCGAGAGTAGACTGATAAAACGGAGCTTAACAGAGTTGCTGTTCTCCTTTCCATGCTTGGCAATGGGGTGAACTGCCCCCTTTTTCTAGCGTGTTTTATAATATGTATTATTCAGCGCATTATTGAAGAGTGTAGTGCAAACGATTATTGTTTCGAGTGGCATATGTTTAAGAAGAATATTTGGAATGGCATCAATTCTTATTTTTAAGTGACTTAAAAGTATTGAAGAGTATCCGTTTTACCAACAAGTTCTTTTGTCGATCTGCGATGGGGTAAATCGCAGTAATAATGTCACTAAAGTTTGTGATATTGCGATTTTCGGAACGCGTAATGCTTATTGCGTTGCGGAGTACAATGTGGTTTTGAAGTGCTTGGTTATCTGTCTTCTTTAAAGCAAGAGTATTCGTTCCCCTTATGATCGGCCGCAAAAATATTATTAAAGATTCGTCGTCAGAAATAATGTTGCAAAGGCAAAACCTGCGTTCAGCTGTGCTTAGCACTTCTTTGGAGTGCGTGGTGTTTTCAGACGATGTTATGATCCTTCCTTCGAAGTCGTTTCTTTATTTGTGGAAACGTGTTCGAGCAATGCATTGAAATGGCGCGGACTTCTTTTCCATTTTGCATTTATAGCTGATCTGTAGTTTTCACTAATCAGTTTTAGAAGATTCCATCGCAACGACCAAGACCCACATTCCCTCGTCTAACCGACAACTCATCCCCATACTTGGTCGTGTCCCCAAAACCGATTTCTCAGTACACATAGCAACCGAGGAATCTAGCCCAGCGTGTACGGCAGCAATTGGCTGGAATTAAATTCTCTATGCTCGCATAGCAACCCTTTTCAAGTTCCTAGTAAGTGGCAGCGAGTTTATCTAGCTATAACTCCACTGCTACGACACGATTAACGGATTCTCTTTGATTAGTCAGTCAGATTTCATCCGGGGTGGAGTAACGTTCGTATTGCTTTCCGCAGTAGCCGTTGAAGGGAGATTCCATCGTCCGCTGCAGTCGTTGTCGTCGAGCTCAACGGATCTTCACCGCGAGTTGTTGAATGGGTATCCAAGATAGAGTGCACGAGCGAAGTTTTATACAATTTACCGACCTTGTTAATCCATATTATTGTGCTGAAGTTTTATATAATTTACCGACTTTGTTAATCTATATTATTGTGCTGAAGCTTTATACAACTTGCCGATTTTGTTAATCCATATTATCATGCTGAAGCTTTATACGATTTACTGACTTTGTTAATCCATATTATTGTGCTGAAGCTTTATACAATTTACGAGCTCGATTTAATTAAAATTTGTCTCGAGTTCGAGAAATTTTGCGCAAAAATAGATGTAATAAAGAACAAACAATAAACAAATTTATAAACAACATTCAAGTGTTTTCATTCCCCCTTGGACCCCCCTTATGAACACTTGCCTTCGTCGTGACTACGTTGGGGAAGAAAGTGAATCCAGTGCCGTACGCCGGCACGCCATACTTCGTACCCCACAGCTTAATTCGCGTTCACCCGCGGCGATAATTTTCTCAGTTCTTTTTGTCGTTCACCAGCGGCGCTAGTTTTAATTATTTTTGTTCCACGTCTAGTGAATTCTCTTCAATTACTGAAAACTTTTTGTCAACGTTTTCTGACGTCGTCCCTCTATTGTTCGGCGCCAACTTATTCGTTCTGATTATTGCCAAGTAGTTTATGCAAATTTACTACTTGGCACGGTTATAGTTAAAGAGAGGCGGATTCGGGGGATTTTGTGTGAGGTTGTGGGTGTGGGACCCGTAAAACTAGATAGGAGAGGACTTTGGTCTGTGCAGAGAGGTCCAATTGTTGAATTTCAGTATTGAATTGTGAGTCCGTCGTTCGGTTTAAATTCGGAATAGAGAGATTCATTGATTTCTTAACACTGTCATCCGTTGATAGGGGAAACAGATATATTTCTTCATTTTACAGATTTCTATTAATGGATGGGACTAACTTCCTTGAACAGGTTTCTGTTTTGGTAATGCGATCAAAATGTCCAATGTGCCCTATAAAAATGAAAGTATAAAACTGAGCACACTTGAAAGAATAAAACTGATCATACAACGTTTTATAAAAATGCATGATGCAGGAGTGAATGTGCTGCCTCATTAGAGCACTGAATGATACTGTTAGTATTAATATCAGGGTACTCAGATTCAAGAGTGAAATTGTGATTATTTTGAAAGGTCTATCCCATGATGGTCCCATTATTAATTTTATAATTGGCAACAACACTATGATGTATGATTAGATCTCTGAGACGACTAGTGCCTTATATCTTTTTTATGTTTCTATTTACCAGGTGTACCGGTATGAAGTGAGCGTTTTTTTTTTAGTACAGTAAAAGTAAAAAATATCTTATTCGAAGTATTGGCCATTGGTTTCTACACATTTTGACCACCTTTCTGGCAATTTGTGGATACCACGCCAATAAAACCGGTTGTCTTTTAAGGCAAACCATTCGGAGATCCAATTTTCGACTTCTTCGTAGGAATTGAAATGCTGCTCAGCCAATGCGTGTCCCATCGTTGAAAACAACTGGTAGTCGGAAGGAGCCAAGTCTGGTGAATACGGCGGGTGGGGTAACACTTCCTAGCCGAGAGCTTTTATTGTTTCTTTGACGGATTTTGCTGTATGACTCGGAGCATTATCATGCAACAAAATTACCTTTCCGTGTCTTGCGGCCCATTATGGTCGTTTTTCGATCCATACATGGTTCAAATTGATCATTTGCTGTCGGTAGCGTTGCGCATCAATAGTTTCGCCAGGTTTTAGAAGTTCATTATACACCACCCCCTTCTGGTCCCACCAAAGACAGAGCATTGTAGTGTAACAACATGTCCATGAAATGACCATGAAGAATAATATCAAATGATTCAACTGCCCTTGTCACAATTAGCAAGTGTCAAGTAACCAGCATTCGTTGCCGACAATAATTCAGCGTCGATTCTTTTCATTGAGTAAAAGAAACGAATTGCTCCAGTTATGATTTGAAAGAATCATATGACACCAGCTTACGAGCTTGCCACTTGCAAGTGATTCACAAATTAATTGGGTCAAATCGTGTCATTGTTCTTACACTATGCGCTAAGGTGGTGATAGAAAATAGAATAGCACAATAAGCAAATTGTATTGAGTGAATTATGAATTAAGAATGAAATGGCTTGTTAAGCAAAAATTGTATGAGTGGGTTAAGAAATTTGTAAATAATTGAGTGGTTGATTGGAAGTATAAATACCCCAGCAATTTCGATAATACATCAATCAAAAACCAACAGCGTCTTTGATTCACCAACTGGAGCGATTTCGCCATATGCTTTCAGCGGGCTGCGCTTAAACAGCAACCATTAGGGAAGTTAGGTCATAGACAATCTTAGGATAAAATTTACATACAAGTCACCCAAAAATATATTACCACAAATATATATGTTGCGGATTCGTCCTTAAACAACCGGCGAATTCGCAATTAAATACAAGATGTGGCATCACCTTAAACAATGTCAGCAGTCAGCTGACATGGAATTAATTCTGTTGGTTGTCAAATGACAACCACCCTGTTTTGTTTTTTATCATTCTTTTTTCAACCCTTCGACCGACTCAGTTGTGTTTTTGTAATATCAATCAACCAGAATCAACGACATCCTTGGAATAAAGAAAATCAATAGTAATCAATTAAACAAAATAGACGTTTTACTAATTGGAGGATTCGTTCTTGAGGTATTCGTTTCCCTTTTGCATATCATTAGCCATTGTTTTTCAGCCATCGGAACCACCACCGTTGCAATGCAAGGGAGTGAAGCAGTATTGCCGACGCCATTGCTTTGGCCCACCATTTTTGATACTGAGTTGGTGACCAGTTCCGTGGTAATTATAGAACGGATAATTACAGCGGAGAGAACACATTGTTTCGCAACAGAAACCAGCAAAACATATTGCACGTCAGGAGACACCATCGTGTTCCTAACTGCGTGTATTCAACGCTTGTTGGATACAATATATTACAGCATTGTCTTTTTTCCGAACAGACTAGACTTTGCAGTCGATGTTGACGCTTCTCCTGGATGTACCCATGATTCTTTGCGTTCAGGATTTTCAAAATAAATCCATTTTTCATCACCAGTCACAATTCGATGCAATACTGACTTCCTTTCGTGTTGTAGAAGCAACGTTTCACATGTGGTGTTTCGCTTTTCCATCTGCCTGTCATTCAATTGATGTGGCCCCCAGTTTCCACACTTTTGCATCTTTCCCATAGCTTTTAAATGGTCAGAAATTGTTTGTTGTGCAATATTTAACATTTGTACCATTTGTTTTTGACTTAAAGTGTCATCTTGATCCAATATTGCTTGCAATTCGGCGTCTTCAAACTTTTTTGGTGGTCTTCCACGTTCTTCATTTCGCACGCCAAAATCATTACCTCTGAACCGCTTAAACCATCTTTTGCATGTTGGTTCCGATAGAGCATGATCACATTAAGCCTCGACAAGCATTCGATGCGACTCTGCAGCACTTTTCTTCAAATGAAAACAACAAATTAATGCTTTCCGCAAATCATCATTTTCTAGTACAAAATTCGACATTTTAACAGGATTAAAAAAAATTATGTTTGTACAATGACTTGATGCATACTAAATATGTTTGACAGATGTCATAGCAACCAAATAAAAAATATATAAGGGCTCGTTCACAACAAACGTTTCCTATCGATACATTTGTATCTTGACGCTCATTTCACACCGGTACACCTGGTATAATTTGACTCAATTGAATACCATTCAGATTAACTTCGCCTATGAGAGCATGGGTTTCTCTGTCTTGTTAACGTACCAAGATCGCAGTATTGATTCCCCTTGCGTAAATGCATGTTGCAAGGACAACTCCACATTCTGCAGAGCATCCAGATGAGACCAAGAGCGAAGTCTTCAAAGGGAATTTTTAAGTTTGTAGTGCGGAATGCGAATGTTCGCGTTGCACCTCGCTACAGAAATCCTTCACTCATTAATAAATTAACGCTTCTTCCCACGTGCAATTAATGCTTATAATATTCATTCGAATCATCATCATTGGCACTACAACCCGGATCCGGGCTTGATCTTATTTGGTAAGTCTCTCCACCGGTATCCGGTCCTTTTCCGAGACTTGTTAAAGTCCATAATAATTTGTTTTTCCGGGCAAGGTTATTAGCCTTGCGCCAACCTTTCTCAGGATGAATATTCATTCGAATGCCCCCATTAATTGCACACCCATGATGCGTACTCGTTTCTCAGAGCTACACGCTCATCATATTATAAATTCATACTCATATTGCACGCGATCCAACGTCCCCTTGACGGGCGGTTAAGTGGCGCCTACTGCCGCACACCCCACAGCATCAAATTACACACCAGTGGCTTCACGCCCAACACCAGAACCCATGCTGGACATAAGGCACCGGTGGCATTACCGCAGAATGGAAACGCTCAGTGAGTGCAAACCGACACCGCAAGCAAGCGCTTGTCGGTCGAACTTAACAACAAAGCAAGTGCCAGCCAACACCGTGACAAAGCGCTTGCCAGTCGAACTTAACAACAAATCTTCGACCCGTTGAACAGAGTAAATGGTCCCAACAAGAACTATCATATTTCAATTGGCTTGGTCAAGCGCAGTTAACGTTTAAACTATGCAAATGACCCAGGCAAGGGTAATCGTTTATGATTTTCGTGCAATTAAATAATGTAAGCCGCTGCACCTTGCGAAGGTCAATTAAGTTGAAATATAATTGAGCTATATCGCAGGCTTATGCTGGGAAATTGGTCATACGTTCTGGATCAAAGTCCAAGCTGAGTGAAACGCATCGTTTGCACATCTATGCTCATAATTTGGGTATATAAACAGTGGTTGCAAATGGATTAAGGGCAGTCAATAAGAAACAGAGTAACAGGTTACAGCCTAGCATTGGATCAGCGGGCTTGTTACTCTAAATAAAATAGTATAGTTAACTACTAAAAAACGTACTTCTAATTATTTGGACTCCCCATTGGGACCCAGAACAGCAAGGGCGGGCCGCCCTCAACCAGTCAGGTAAGGTTTAAGTAGATAACCTTACTATTTGGCTCAGCCGGCATACATACAGCCGGTGCCAAAAAAATAATTAACGTGATACCATTTATTGTATTACATTTGGCGCAGCCGGCAGGATACTTGGTGCCAAATAAATAATTAATGTTGATACCAGCATATGTAGCCTAACGCTAACGGGGAGCTGCGTATTCTTTGGTCTTACAATAGTTTCAACTAGAATTTCGTGAACTTTGGGTCCAATATTGTTTATAGCTATCGTCTTTATGCTCCTATCAGTAGGAAGAGGGACATTATCGATTTGTTTATTAGATTTGCTTTTAATCGGCAATATATCCGGTATGACAACATCGTGGATCTGAGTCTCTCGATTGCGACCTCCTGATCCAAGGTCTGCGATACGTTTATTAAGTTTTCCCTGGTGTCACTTCATCCGTATTCCTTTTGCGCACCATTCTTTGTTCGATACATACTGCTAACAACGAACAAGGGATATACTTACCCAAATGCCCAAAGAATTCAATTTACACATTTAGTTAGGAAGACGAAACACGTTAACTCATTCTTCAGTCGAATTGTATGAACTTGGGACACTTTGTTTGGTCATATATTTCGTGCGATTTTAACCATCTGGCGATCATGACACTTCTTTTCCTGGTCCATTCTCCCTTATTTAGTTTGCACTTTGGATATTTAAGGGTTACAATATTAGTTTTGTTTTCATATATTATTAAAAAAAAATGCATTCATGAGAAATTAAGTGTGATCACCTGCCATAAAAATAATTGAAATATTTGGTTTTTATTATACATCCATGATGTTTGTATACTAGAAATCTGGCAAATTAATCGTTTATCTCTCTTTCCAGATTCTGGGCATACTATGGTCGCGACTTGTGGCATAAACGTGTGAAATTTCTCAGTACATACCATGATTGGCGAACATCAAAACACTAGGCTGACTTAGCTATGGAACAGATTTTATTTTTACTTAAATTGCTTTTAATAAACTAAAATCACATTCGTTAATCTTTGGAACCAGTTTGTCTTCTTAATGCGTTTTTATGTTTTTCATACATTCTCAGTCGGTATTTAACTTCCATCTTCCGCTTGGACATCTTCGCACGCAATTCATCTTTTGTCTCACGCTCTGGAGCATAAGATATGTGCAAAATGCCGCCATAGAACTCCCTAGCATCCAAAAACTTCTTAGCCCGTCTTGCATGCTCTAGTTTTAAATACTTGACGTAATACGCATCCGTAAACCTTTCCAGCTCAACTAAAAGCAGAATTAATTGAACAATTTAGTCTTGAACTGCAAGAAGATTCACATACTCTTTTGGACCATTTCCTCAGTGATACAATTAACGATTACCAGCGGACCGTGCTTTAAGAAGGTTCGCTTAACCTCCTCATGAAGATTGACTTTGGGAACACCGAAAACTAGCAAATGACTGGACTCATTTGCCGATGTGTACACCTGTAAGTATAAGTAGATATTATAAACATGCAGGTAGTCAATCGGAAACGTGTACTTTAACGGCCGTTAGTTTATTACCCTGGCGGTATTGTGGCCGGGTTGTGCAGTACTCTTGTCGAACGTGGTGGTTAAGCTGTTTATCTGTCATGACTAATCTTTAAGTTATTAAGACGACTCGTAAAGACGCAAACTATGTGTTTAATATTCTCATGTTTGAAATCGACCAATTTCAACTTTTTGGCTGTGAATTCGAACACATTCCAGCGCAATTTTAAACCGCAAATTTCAAACCAACTATGCAACAGGATACATGTGACATGACATTTCATTAGTTTTGTTGCCAAAAATTGCTTGACAATGACAGTTGCCTTTTACAGATTTTTTATTGCTTCTCGTAATAGTACATTTTTCTATAGGGTGGGCCATACATTTTTGCAAGTGACGGGGCATAATAAACGTATAAATAGATAAAATGATAGATCCGAGTAAAAAATATATTGTGACGCATATGACAATCAGTACTAGAATATTCTAGAGAGTCCGAAACAGAGTACTAGAATATTCTATAAAGTAATGGAAAACTGGAGACCGTGAACAGTAGAACATTCAAGACTATGGAACGGACGGAAACGAAACGCCGAATCAGAATAAGCAAATGGTATAAATACGTCGAACAGTAGTTAGTATACTCGCCTGTCACGCGGGAGACCGGGGTTCGATTCCCCGTCGGGGAGCCTCTGGCGCAAGACTATTGACCTGGCCTGGAAAAAACAAATCATTATGGAAAATTTAACAAGCCCCAGGACTTGCTAAATAAGGCCAAGACCGGTTCCCGGTTGTAGTGCCGATGATGATGATGATGATGATAAATACGTCGCACACAGACTATGGAGATGAGCAATAAGTAGAAAGTGAAGCAAGCGATCAGTGCGGAAGTAGAAGCGTCAAGCAAGCGATAAGTAATGAGTAAGAGGTAATAAGTGTGGAAGCGATAAGCACGGAGGCGATTAGTAAAGAAGCAAATTATCAAAGTAACGGTTGTTGTTAACGGACTAATAAAGTGTCACATTAATTCAAAATCGATTCAACGGCTCTTATTTATTAAAAATAATTAATCCAGCGAACCCTAAGCTCGCTACAATATTTATTAATTTAGAAACCTAGTCTAACATTATTTTAATTCTTAATTCTAATGGCTTCTGTTCTTATGAACATTCGTCAGAGCACTTCCTAGCGTTGAGATTAAGAGACTTCTTCATGCTGTTGTAGCTGCTCTTATAGATTAAGTTGTGAGTTCTTATCAGGTGTAATTCTCAATGTAGGAGATAACGCCGTCTGGGAGTTTTCCTCGATGATTTTTTGCAAGCTTTTATCGTAGATGATTCACGATGTAGGAGATAAGGAATTTTCCATCGCTTGGTATGTTGTGTTGTGTGCAGAAGTTGACGATAAGGTTAGAGATGATCTGGGAATTTTCCATAATTAGATTAGGAAGAGAAGTGATTGAATTTTATCTAAGTCCAATGTGCGTAGGGTATCAACTCGCGCTCCTCTCTCTAACGGCTTTTAAGAAATCAAGTGTTAGCATTTGCAAAAATATATGGCCCACCCTATATATTACGTCTATTAACGGATTTCTGTCGTGAATTTTATCGAAACGTTTTTTTTTTTATTTCACAAAAGCAGCTTTTTTGTTTTGCTTTATATCCACATTTATTTAACAATTCAATTACATATTTTACTTAAGACTAAATGTTAACTTCTTTTTTACAAATATCATTCTTGCATTAACTTACTGGCTCTTCGGAAGCACTCTAAATTATACATTATCATTTTTCTTATGTCTTTCGGTGTATAATGACTGTTTTTATAACATGTCACAATAATTGATGTTTTCTTTTTAAAATATATTTTAATTACATATATAGTAGGTTGACAAGCAAAGCAAAAAAAAAAAACGAAACGAAACGGATGTTACGCATAAAACCCTCCACCCCTGAATACCTACCTCTTTGGAGCTGAGCTCCATCATTAATCGCGTACACATTAAAAATCGCGATATCAATCCAATATCCAACAAATTGAACTACACGTTCAATTTGCCCATATTGAATTCAATTTGAATCCAAGACGTGAAAGAACGAACCATATGTTCAACACGCAGAATCCTCTGGATCCAAATCTGTGGACCAGATGACCAACTTTCAAGTAAAGTTGTTGAGAATCATAAATTGCACATCTGCAATTTTATGATCCTTTGACGGTCTGTTTACCCGAACCATTTCCCACAACGAATAACTTGCGCAATAAAACGAATCACACGTTTGTGTTAGCACCCAACAACATAGAGGATCATAAATGTGCATTAGCACGATCCTCTGTTGATTTTTCTTTGTGTTTCCTCACCATTTCCCACAGAAAACATCCTTGCGCATTCACCTAAAACAAATAACTTGCACCATAATTTGAATCGCACGTTCGTTTTAGCGCCGAACAACTTAGAGGATCATGAATGTGCATTAGCACGATCCTCTGTTGATTTGATCTCGTTTAGATCCCAAACCGGGATCCTTTGTGTTTCCTCGCCATTCCCACAGAAGACATCCTTGCCCAATCGCCTAGAACAAATAACTTCCGCCATAAATCGAATCGCACGTTCATATTAGCGCCTAACAACTTAGGAGATCATAAATGTGCATTAGCACGAACCTCTGTTGATTTGATCTCGTTTAGATCCCAAGCCGGGAAAGAAAAGGAAAGGAAATAGCAGCTGGCAACAGGGCCAAGCAGAATAAATGACATATCCTTCGATTGAAAGAAAAAAGTCGTCGTTAAACGAGTTGGGTTTTCACAATTGATCGAGACGGTCATCGGTTGGGTGTATTGTTTTACGTCTAAAAATAATTAAATTAACCTCCCTGGGAAAAGTATAATTTGTTCAAATAATCTGAAGAACTTTTACCGAAAAAGGTCGTGTTAAACTTAAAAGAAGATTTCATTTGTCAATTAACTATATAGACCGAGGAATATATGTGACGGAAACTATGAACTAATTTAAGTGAATTTTAGAGTGATCATCTAAGTGTTGATTAGTAATAAAGATTAGTTTAATAATTAAAAAAAAAAAAGTATTTTCAAATGTGTCTCCAATGTGTGCCAATTGTGTGGTATTAAACAAATGTAACAACACTATTGAATAATTTGTAACAATAAGGTGTTATACCCAAATGTGACTATAAAGTGTTTGACCCCAAATAAACATAACATTATATATATATTGTGACGCGTATGACAATCAGTACTAGAATATTCGAGAAAGTCCGAAACAAAGTGCTAAAATATTCTATAAAGTACTGGAAAACTGGAGACTATGAACAATAGAACATTCAAGGTTATGGAACGGACGGAAACGAAACACCGAATCAGAATGTGAGGAAACGGTATAAATACGTCGCACACAGATCATGGAGACAAGTAATAAGTAAGAAAGTGAAGCAAGCGGGGAAATAAGTTAGTAGTAAGAAGTAGAAGCAAGAAGTAAGCAGTCAAAGACGCGATAAGTACGGAAGCGAAAAGTAAAAAAATCGTTCAGTGTACGGTAAAAGTATCGGTTGTTATTAACGGACTAATAAAGTCTAACATTAATTCAAAATCGATTTAACATCTCTTATTTATTCAAAATAATTAATCCAGCGAACCCTAAGCTCGCTACAATATATAAATAAAAGGGTTCGCTGGATTAATTATTTTAAACTTATACTTATATATATATATATATATATATATATATATATATATATATATATATATATATATATATATATATATATATATATATATATATATATATATATATATATATATATATATATATATATATATATATACGAGGGTTGCCTTTTATATTTCGGGATTAGAGAACAAAAACAAATATTGATAATCGAAAATCACTTTATTGTTTTTCAAAATATTCCCCATGAAGATCTATACACTTTTGCATGCGTTTGAACCAATTATCGAAGCACTTTTGCCACTCTGATTGAGGTATCTCCAACACATGCATTCTGAATGCAGCAACCGCTTCTTCAGGTGTCGAAAAACGTTGACCTCCCAGTTTGTTTTTTACGTACGGGAATAAAAAGAAGTCATTCGGTGCCAAGTCAGGACTATACGGCGGATGACCCATCAAATCGATGTTTTGGGTGCTCAAAAATGCAGTTGTCGCAGCCGATGTGTGAGTGCTTGCATTGTCGTGGTGAAGAGTGATCCATCTTCGGCGGTTGGTTTTCCTGATTTCTTGGAAGACAAGTGGAAAACAAATGGTTGTGTACCACTCAGAATTGGCTGTTCTGCGTTGTTCTAGTGGTACGGTTGCGACATGTCCAGTTTTTCCGAAAAAACAGGCGACCATTTGCTTGGAAGTGCTTCGTGCGCGAACAGCTTTTGTTGGATTTGGCTCATCTTGAAACACCCAGACAGTCGACTGCTGTTTACTTTCGGGCTCATACGCGTAAATCCACGATTCATCACCTGTCACGATGTCATAGACGTGTTTCGAAGCACCGCGACCGTATTTTTTGAGCATTTCTTTCGACCAATTGACACGAGCCTTTTTTTGGGCGATTGACAAATTGTGTGGGATCCAACGCGAACAAATTTTTTTGACAGTCAAATGTTTATGCAATATTGCTGGTCCCACTAACGCCTAAGGTTGTCTCAATCTCACGATAGGTCACATGACGATCTTCCAATATCAGTTCGCGCACAGCATCAATGGTTTTCGGAACAACAACTGATTTTGGACGACCTTCACGAAATTCATCTTGGAGTGAACTACGACCACGGTTGAATTCACCATACCATCGATAAACACTGGTCCTTGATGGAGCTTCATCGCCAAAAATTGAATTAAGTTCATCCATGCACTGTTGCTGAGTTAATCCACGCCGAAAGTTGTAAAAAATAATCGCACGAAAATGTTGACGATTTAATTCCATTTTTGGGCCGAGATGAATCTTTTAAGTTACTGTAAACAACACAAATAGCGCTCGCATGTCAAAACGTTCTGAGTGCGTATAACCTCAAAAATGTCCAACTTTACGACAGAGCTGTCAATTGCCGGATTGCAACACTAGGGTTGCCAAATCCCGAAACATAAGAGGCAACCCTCGTATATATATATATATATATGTATATATATATATATATATATATATATATATATATATATATATATATATATATATATATATATATATATATATATATATTGTGACGCATATGACAATCAGTACTGGAATCTTCGAGAAAGTCCGAAACAAGGTACTACATTATTTTAGGAAGTACTGGAAAACTGGAATAGAACATTCAAGACTATGGAACGGACGGAAACGATACACCAAATCAGAATAAGGAAACGGTATAAATACGTCGCACACAGACCATGGAGATGAGTAAGAAGTAGAAGGTCAAGCAAGCGATAAGTAATGAGTAAGAAGTAGAAAGTGAAGCAAGCGATAAGTGCGGAAGTAGAAAGTAATAAGTAAGAGGAGCAAGCGATAAGTAATAAGTAAGAAGTAATAAGTGTGGAAGCGATAAGTCAAGTAATCGTTAAGTCTACGGTAAAAGTAACGGTTGTTATTAACGGACTAATAAAGTGTTATATATATATTAATTCAAAATCGATTCAACGGCTCTTATTTATTAAAAATAATTAATCCAGCGAACCCTATATATATATATATATATATATATATATTGTGACGCATATGACAATCAGTACTGGAATCTTCGAGAAAGTCCGAAACAAAGTACTAGATTATTTTAGGAAGTACTGGAAAACTGGAATAGAACATTCAAGACTATGGAACGGACGGAAACGATACACCAAATCAGAATGAGGAAAAACGGTATAAATACGTCGCACGCAGAGCGGAAGTTAAGTTAGAGACAAGTAAGACAGTGAAGCAAGCGATACGTCTCGAGTGAGAAGTAAGAAGTAAAATACGCGATAATTACGGAAGCGATAATAAAGAAAACGTTAAGTGTACGGTAAAAGTAACGGTTGTTATTAACGGACTAATAAAGTGTTAGAGTAATTCAAAATCGATTTAACGGCTCTTATTTATTTTAAAATAATTAATCCAGCGAACCCTAAGCTCGCTACAATTGGTGTCAGAAGTGGGATTAATTATTGTTTAAGTGAATAAGTGTGTGAAAGTGTGTTGTGGCGATGTCAGATCGACATTTGGAGGATCTTCGCGTTCCTGAGTTGAAGAAGGAACTTGAGGACCGGAATCTGGATAGCAGAGGACAGAAGCAAATTCTTCGACAACGTCTGCAAGCAGCTATGGAGGAAGAGGGTATTGATGTCGACACATATGTTTTTACGATTGGTCCAGACTGTCCGGATGGAGAAGAAACAGCGAGTCAAGATGGTTGCAATGTAACGGAGAAGAGTTCGCCACTGTTAGACATTTCGGAGATGTTCCGGATGATGATGACAAAATTCGACGCCCAAAATTCAAAATTCGACGCCGTAAATTCAAAATTGGACGCGCAAGCTGCAGATGTCAATGCAAAGTTGGATGCCCAAACACAATGGATGAAATGTAATTTTCAACACTTTAAGGACGAAATTCGAAACGAAGTAGAAAATCTAGATCTAAAAAACGAAACTGAATTCAAGAAAGTCACCGATGAAATAATACGAATCGAAAAGAGACTTGATTGTGTTGAGAGAAATAAGACATCGCCAGGCAATCAACATGACTACAAAGATACAAGGATGCAACCGCCAACCTTCGATGGAACGGGACCCTTCTCCGTATTTATACGTCAGTTTGACGCCGCGGCCAATTATAATAAGTGGTCGGATGAGCAAAAGTCAACATCACTAATCCTGTCACTCCGCGGGGCGGCTGCAGAATTGCTACAAACCATACCAGCAGAGAAGCAAACAGATTTCCAAGCGATAAGAGACGGCCTTGAAGCCAGGTATGGCGACAACCACATGCAGCAGGTCTACCGCATGCAACTGCGGAGCAGAACGCAGAAACCGGGAGAAAATCTTCAACAGTTGCAGGCAGACATTGAGCGATTGGCAAACTTGGCTTATACAAATATGACTAAAGAATTTCTGAACGAGGTAGCAATGGATGCATTTATAAACGCACTCCAAGATCGGGACTTGCAACAGGCCGTTCGTTTGGCAGGAAAGAAGACGACTAATGAAATACTGGCGTTCGCATTGGCATATGAATCTGCTAAACTGGCTACCAGGAGTACATATAGAGTTCGAGAAACGTCCGTCCAAGAATGTTCCTGCCAAAGAATCGGGCATGTACAACGGAGAACCCCGAGAACTGACATGAAGTGTTGGACATGCGGCGAAGTCGGCCACATCTCTGTTGACTGTAGGAAACGTCGACGAATGAATGAAACATCAAGTGAGAATTGTTATTCATGCGCTAATCATAAGAGGAGACTATCAACGGACCAACCTGAGGTCAATAGCTCGGGAAACTTGTAAGGGCAGACTTTACGGGGCGAAAGTCGCCTGGTGGAATTTGCAGCCCCAGCATCGTAACTGTATCACAACTCCAACGGGATAACCAAAGTTTGGTTATAACTACGATTGTTAATGGAAGGACAACAACAGTGACAATCGACACTGGAGCAACGAGATCCATAATTCGGCCGGATGTCGTGGGCCAAATTGCCCTTAATAAAAATAGAAGATACGCTTTGAGGACTGCCACAGGAGAATGTTCTACAGTCTACGGAGAAGTCGAGAGAATAATAGTGCTGGGCAATATTTCCATCTCCCACCAATTTTTGGTTGCCAATATTACGGACGAATGCATTCTTGGAATGGATTTCATGAAGGAGCACCAAGTTGTTCTAGATATCGGGCAAAGAACACTGCGAATTGGTAACTTAGAGGTTGCTATTACACTGCAGGACGAACAATTGCGAAGGCTGAAATGTTATGTGCGTGAGGAGGATGAGATCCCAGCTCATTCAGACTCGGTAATTTGGACCAGTCTCGAGAGTGATCCCGGTGACAATCGGTTTTACATCACCGAAGCTGCACAAAATCAGCGCAAGGGGAACATCCTTGTTGGGAAAGCCCTTATCGATGCGAAGAAGCACATCGTACCCGTCAGAGTACTAAATGCGTCCAAAGAGCCGATCGTAATAAGAAAAGGAGAGGTAATCGCAGAATGTGCACCCGTGTCAATGATAAGCTCAATTCCGACAAGGGAAGAGGACCATTCAATTCAACAGCCCTCTGGTGCACCGGCTGTGGTTAATAGGTTGATATCCCGGAAAATCGGATTAACAGACAGAGAAAAGGCAAGCGTTAAATCACTCCTGAACGATTTTTCTGATATTTTTGTGACAGGACATGATAAATTCGGACGCACCGGTATAGTTAAACATCGCATTGACACGGGTGAGTCAAGACCTATAAGACAGCCACCTCGTCGACTACCGTTGGCCAAACAATCAGAAGTAGGCAACATGATTCGAGAGATGGAAGAGCAAGGAGTCATCGAGAAATCATCGAGCCCATGGGCTTCGCCGGTAGTGCTCGTCAAGAAGAAGGATGGGACAACTAGATTTTGTGTCGACTACCGCCGGTTAAACGACGTTACGAAGAAAGACAGTTACCCACTTCCTCGAATCGACGACACACTAGATACCCTTTCTGGAGCTCAGTGGTTCTCAACATTGGACCTAAAAAGCGGTTACTGGCAAGTGGAAGTGGAGGAGGAGGACAAGGAGAAGACAGCGTTTACTACCGGAAACGGACTATATCAATTCAACGTGATGCCCTTCGGATTGTGTAATGCCCCAGCAACGTTTGAACGATTAATGGAAAGTGTTCTACGGGGACTTACATGGAAGACGTGTCTTGTGTACTTGGATGATATCATCGTTGTTGGAAGGAATTTACCAGAACACATCAATAATCTGCGCTCCGTCTTCGAACGACTAAGACAGGCCAACTTAAAGCTCAATTCGAAGAAATGTGAACTCTTCCAAAGGAGAGTAAAATTTCTGGGACACATCGTTTCATCTGCAGGAGTTCAAACGGATCCTGACAAGATAGCAGCCGTCCGTGAGTGGCCTACTCCAGAAGACAAGCAGCAGTTGAGAAGCTTTATGGGATTAGCCACATATTACCGACGGTTTGTTAAAGGTTTCGCCAATGTGGCAAAACCCCTACATGAACTAACGGGTAAAGACAAGAAATTCAATTGGACAGAAAAGTGTGAGGCAGCATTCAACACATTGAAGGCCGAGTTATGTAAGACACCAACATTGGCATTCCCAAGAGCGGATTGCCCATTTATATTGGATACTGATGGAAGTAACACAGGAATCGGAGCAGTGTTGTCACAGGAAGTCGATGGTAAAGAGAGAATTGTCGCATGTTATAGTCGAGTTCTATCTAAGCCAGAGAGAAATTACTGCGCAACAAGAAAGGAACTGCTGGCTGTCGTAGAAGCCGTTAAGAATTTCCATAAATATCTCTACGGACGTCGATTCCACCTTCGGACGGATCATGCGGCCCTGAAATGGTTGCTAAATTTTAAGAATCCGGAAGGACAAATAGCTCGATGGATCGAACGACTTCAAACGTACGATTTCCAAATTTCCCACCGTCAAGGGAAGGTGCATAATAACGCTGATGCTCTATCAAGAAGACCATGTAAGCCAGATTGTAAACATTGTCATAGAGCGGAAGAGAAAGAAGAGGCGTACGACCTGCGAAATGTACAAGTAGAAGTACTAGATGGGTGGACGAGTGATGCTATACGCGCAGCTCAACTTCAGGATGAAGATATGTCGCTAATTCTGGAATACAAAGAAAAGAACGAGCGGCCAACTTGGAACAATATTTCCGACAAGAGTGGAACATTTAAGGCATATTGGGCACAATGGAATTCCTTGCTAGTGGAAGATGGTATTCTTAAGCGTAAATGGGAAGCCGCGGACGGAAAATCCCATCGAATGCAAATTCTAGTCCCACCATCAAAAGTGAAAGATGTTCTAACAGAAATGCACGACGGGGCCTCCGGTGGACATTTGGGAGTTAATAAGAC